>CM041527.1:2280557-2880557 GCA_023091065.1 Dianthus caryophyllus | reverse complement strand
TTTAATCATGAAAACGGAATCTGGTATTAGAGGCCGTGTGAGAGCGTGCAGAATGAACTAGTGTAATACGGAGTACTATTTATACCTTTGACGAATGAGCAAGTGCCGAGCTTATCTCCTTTCCCGCCTTTCGAAGCACCCTCGTCACTGCCGCCAGCCGCCTGCTTTCCCTTGCCTTTTCCAGCAGGCTCCTTTTTCTTCGAGTCTTTTCCCATATCTAGAAAACCGAAATGTCGAAGTAAAAAATGCCGACTGAGAAGAAACTTTAATGAGTTCACTAATGTAGTAATGTCATAGATACGACTAAGACCTAACGTTTAAAAGTATTTTGACATAACTAAACACATGAAGAAGATTCAAAGACCAAAGTAGTGATGGTAAAGAATTTATAATAGCACAAATACAAGCCAAGTATTGCTAAGGCAACCTCAATCCAAAACCCTTGAAAAACGAAGAGACGGGGAAGTTCAAAGTGCAAAACACATAGTCACGTCAACAAAAATTGAAACTTTTACCCGTTTCAGTACAGACCTAACGAGGATATACACAATGAATTAGCAACGCACATTGAATTATTGAAAAGTACGAAAGTGCACAAATGAAACCTATCAAGTCGGCATACATACGCAACTGCACACACTACTTCATACTAAGCGTTCAAGCATCTCCCGACAACATTCCATTATACAAACCATTATATCACACTTGATAAATAATACGGAGTATCATTCAATCACGGCACACCAATTCAAACAAACCAAAATTCTACTTCTATCTTCCTAGCATTCTCATTAAATTCACCAAATGTGTCGATGATTTGCTCTTGCACGACCCAAATCGTTCACCGACATCTATTTCACTCTCCCATCCAACATGCTTACAACCAAACATTGTGTCAATCCCACATCAACCTACACACTTTAGGGCTTCACTATAACCCTTGAAAACGACATTTCTACGGCGTAAAACAGAAGCTATTAAAAGGCCGTAAAACGGGTTCGTACTCTAAGAACTAAATACAGCATGATAAAGAACCCTTTCAAATTACAACAAGTTACATGCATTTTCAATCAAATACAACACAAATCAAATTACATAGACAAGTCAATATGAGCTGCAAATTACCCCAACAAATTTCCAAATTTCAATTAAATAATCATGAATTAGGGTACTAAAGAGTAATATTCAAAGTTGGTAATCAATTGATTAAACTGCATATGATCATGTTTTAAACAAGCAAACAAATAAATCCAAAAAAAAAAAAGGGTTTATTAAAACCCTAGAAAATACAAGTACCATTAATTCAAACAGAATTCATAATTCGGTGAGATTAACTAAAGAAGCAGAGATTTTTAGGAGGAGAAAAACAAAAGATAAATAAAGAACAAACCTTTGATTAATTGATTGTATGGCGAATATGATTTTGTATGGAAAAATGCTTACACTTTAGAGAATTAAAGTACTAAAATTTTTACGATCCTTTGTTTTGCGTACGGGTAGACCCTGGTCAATCGGACTGAATTTGGGTCGGGTTAATTCGGGTCTGACAAACATGTTAGGTTGGGTCGGGTCTATTTGAATTACTAGTCAATTCGGGTTGGATCATTTTCGAGTCAATTACTTTTATTAAAATTGTTTAATTAGCAGTATGGTTTTATAATTAAAGGCTGCCTGATGAAAAATTTGAATCGGGTCAATTTGGGTTTCGGACCACTTTTGGGTCAACAAATTTTAGGTCGGGTTTTGTCGGGTCGAATCATTTTAGGTTTCGAGTCAACTTTGGGTTTTTACGGGTCTCAAGTCAAGCTTATCGGGTCAGGCCAAGTTTGCCACTTCCACATAAGCCCCGACGTCGGCCTCCTGGTAAACATGGTAATGCACGATTATTTTTCGGGAAAATTTATGAAACAATGGCAAATTCTAGATCACCACGGTTTCACGCGTACGACAGGTGAGCATTTATCTTTTAAGCAGTGACGAACATAATACGTCATACGAATCATCAGAAATTATCATAAATTAACTTTACTTACGCTTTGTTGCGGTTAAATAAGTAATTTCTGTAAAAATGTGACCCCTCATGGGCTCGTGGTTACAATAACTTAAAACCAAAAATCGGAACTACTACATTGTCTACTTTTACGGTTCAACGCATGAGTTGCTGAATGTACAGAGAGGAGGTAGATATGATCGTTTAGTGAATGCTGTCATACTAAACAGTTGCCTCCTATAGTCCTATTCTTTGTCCGAGTCCGAAAATTCCATTTGATATGCGCCTTTTGGCTCCTCGTCAGTCATTGAAGGAGGCACTACAGAAGATGAACTGACTCTTCTTCGATTCCTCCACTCCTTCGGGATATTATCCTGCCGAAAGGCAACAAGAAACTGTCACTGAGGAATTCGGCTGCGTAGAATACGCAAAAACTACAGCACATGTATCAAGAAATGCAGAAACCCTTATGTCAGCAAAACTGATTATTTGGTAACAAAAAAAATGGTTGCCACGGACTCGTCGCAACCTTACACGATGATAGTGCGGAAGCTACGGATTTCCTTTTTTCGCTAGGAGAGCAAGGAACTATGGAGTATGTCACTAAGCAGGCTAGAAGTGTCGAACATGGATGAGTGCGCATGTCTCAAACTTTAGTGACTTGTTGGAAAAAAAAGGATTATAAATAGTTGCCAAGATCAAATCGATTGAAACTCCAGATTGCCTATAACCGATCGTGTACCTTATAACGAGCTTGACGAGTCTCTCCCCGATCACTTGAAGAAGTTGGTTGATTACGTCGGAGCCAGATTCCACCGAAAGATATCAGCGCTCCAAGAAGTAAAACTGGACCAGTTCTCGGATCACCTGAAAGACTGCGACCTCCAGCAACAATTCTGTGAACCTTATGTTTTATTCCATAGCTCGTGGATACAAACTTTTCGTTACTGGTAAACCAAAGTGAACTGGGGTTCTCAGGGACAAGCTCAGGCGTACTTGTTCTCTGAAAAAAAAAAAAAAAAAGGCGTAACTATCATGAGAAATTATAATAGTCTGCTTTCTAATTTCTTACACAGATGCAAGCAGTATAATTCCAAGGAGCTTCAGAAAGAATCGACTCACAAAGAAAGGAAGCTTGGCTGAATCGCCATCTTTGACAATCTTCGAGACCCATTCCATAATCTGCAGTTTTAATAAATCATGGATTAAAAAGGAGAATACGGTGAATTATAATCGTACTTGCATCAATCTGGAAATACAAATTTTGATTAGTGATTTCGTGAACAATCAAGACAAACCTGTGTAGGATCAGCAGAGCCATCGTATCGTGCAACCAGTTGAGAAACGGGATCCACGTCATCTTTTAAAACATCAAATAAACTGTTTGAGGCTTTTTTATCTTGAATATCAGCTGCAGAATCATTTCTCATGTAACGCACCATAACAATTTGGGGCACATCATCCATACTTCTTCTTGGCCCACAACAATCCACGCTATGCTCACCACCTATATAAAACATGCACAAGTTCTGGGAAAACAATACACCAAGGTTAACACTTATCTTGTTTACGCCATGGCCCATGCAAAGACAAGAGAATATCCAACATCATGTATTCATGTGTAAGAATCGGAAGCTTTTAAACGGAACACATGGGATGACTACAAAGATCAAAACAAAAACATAGTCACTTTCTAATTCTTTCCGCTATTTCAGTATCATTATTTTTTCAAAGTACAGACAGAATAAGTAAACTTTTACAAACTCGAGATAGAGTAGCAAAGCGGAAGAGACAATCGAATAAGTACTAAATACTAACCTTTTGCACCTCTCCATCCATCCAAGCAAATGTTAACCGCTTGTGTTTAAGAGCAAAAGCTGGCGGTGCTGTCACCTCATCAATATTAGCAGAATCCTCAACATACTCAGCGGATAGCGTATGTTGTACCCTGCGCAGAACCTATGCCCAAGTGTATTAACAAAGGTTACAACTAGATAATTCGTTCCATAGAGATAATTGAAATAAATCAGTAAAATCTATATACGTGAATCAAGTGCATTTTTAAACAGCCATAAGCAGTACAAAGCTTACCTCACGCATTTGGTTTAATTCAGCGCTTGGCCTTCCTATTACAATGACGCAATACCAAATCTTGGTATTGCTTCCTGCACGAGAATAGCCACGTGCGTCACAACCCAACTCCATTGACGTGACACTCCTCAGTTGTGGAAGCTCTGTAAAGACAAAGCAAATTGAACACAAATGACAATGATGCTTCAAATCAAAGAATAGAAGAAGACTCGAACAATAAAAACCAAATAAGTAACTGAAAAGCCAGCCACAGGACATAAGCCTTAGTGGTACAGCTTTGCTATTTTTGATGTGATTAGCTCCAGCAGTCGTACTAACAATAAGCTATCATGCATCCACAATCACATATTTTGACGCTATTGGCAAAAGGAATATGAGAATTAAATTGACAAGATATACAGGGGAAAAAAAGGATTTTTTGAAACTAGTTGCAGTATCTCTAGCAGATAAACAAATTTGACTTAAAAGCTTAATATCTCAGAAAGTACGTCTAAATCAGTATGCCCTTGTACCGAAACAATCTCAAGTCTGACAAAACCCATCATATTGTCATATAGAAACTTTACCATGCAGTTTATTAACTTCCATGAGATCCACAAACCAAGAACTGTTCACAGAACCTGCATCATTTGATGAAGGTAAGTACACAATAATGACGGAAATTTCCATAGTAACAGGTACAGATAACAGAACAGTAAAAGCTGCATGTACCATAGTAAACCAACGGTTTAGTGCCTGGATCTTTCAAGAAAACCGTTGCAGGAGCTGATTCCAGCCCATACCTGTCACCATCAATACAAGTTAAAATGCCAGAATAAGACTATAGAGAAACAAATCGCACTGAAAGCAGCCAAGATTGACGGATACCAAACACGAGTCTATTGTCCGCAAACAGACTGTAGAGTTTCAAATAGAAACAGTAGATGAAGCTTCCATTTTAGCAAGTGAAGTACATTACTTCCATATGGCAGCACAAATATAACAGATACACCACTTGTATGTCATTATTAGTTTATTTTACAAAAGTAGCCAGAGATGTAAACAGAAATAATTCGAAAGCAGCGTTGTTTTAGAGCTGTCATGACTTTAGGGCTCATCTAAGCCAGCATCTACAAAATTAACACGTCCAAAATTATATTCTATTGATATAAGCGCAGCAGTGACATCGCCTATTGTCACTAAGTTGTCAATGCAAGTACTAAACATACGCAAAGAGATCATACGTTGTCCACCAAAAGGAAGACTCTTCCTCTCTCCACAGAACACATGCAAAGGAAGCATAATCCTGATAAGTCTTGGCAAGTTGACGCACAAAGGGAGTTGCTCGCATTCCAGTATCTGAGAAGATCATGACTTTTACCTTTGAAGCAGATACAGTGAGAAGATAAGTACGGAGTATAAAAATACAAGTAATCAAATGGTCACAGCTCACCACTCATTGACTATGCAGAACATTTCTGGAAGCAGTTTTCTAAAACATCAATGAGGCATTTGTATACAAAATTTCCAAAATCAAATAGAATAACACAGAGTACAGGTTATTAAAATAGAGAATTTCATTCAGCCTCCCTGAAATTGCCATCTGAGACAGAAGTTGTGAGTTATATTCGCAACACCGTCAGAATGCTTATCTCCAACCAGACAAATGGCAAAATATAACATGCCCCACTTCGGGAAAGGGTTCGAGCATTGGGAATGATGCCATAACTTTAAGGTATGATAGAACATTAAGTGTACACTAATGACTTGAAAATTTTCAATTATTATATAAAGACGAGCATACCTTATGATAACTACTCTTTGCTAGAAATCTTGGTCCCTGAAATCCAAGAACAAATATTAAAATTGCTATATATTGGTTCGGTTTTATAACAGCATATTAAGTGTTAAAACCAGCATATTGAAAGACAGTGGCGGTTTCATGGAATCATCATCAATTCTAAGAAAATAATAGTATTATTCTATTATCTGTAATTCTTTAATATGATTAAAAATAGGCTTTTTGCATAAAAATAGCATAAAACTAAAAGAAAAGAAAACAAGCCGCCATGACCGTGAGAGAGGCTGCAACAACCGTATCACGAACAAGCCGCGACCACGACCGCTTTTCAAACCCTCGCACGACTTCTCTCACCAAGAGAGTTCTTAAGCATTTCAAACAAGCTTTTTACGTAAGACACCAGCCGGATTATTGGAGAGGTCATCCTTAAAGACACCCCCATGACCATATCTATTAGTAGTTTATACAAGACACAAACTGAACTCATTTTGCCAAGATCATCACGCCATAACTTAGAAAATTAATTGAAGACACAATACTGGTAATCCATATTTGTAATTTCTGTTTGTTCCCTAATCTGAAGAACTTATATTTCGTAGTAAAATGTAACGAAGTCCATCAGTGGAGGATAAGACGTATTCAGTGGAGAGAGTTATGAGCCAGTCTGGAAAGATGATTAAGATTACCAGAGTGTCCTTTGTATAGTATGGAATGCGGGGTAGCTTCAGTATACTTGTTGCAAACCAATCTGTCACTGCGTCAAAAGAGAGCTCTCCCTCATACCTATATGATACCAAGATCCACAGCCCATAAGTAAATGTCGATCATGGTAACTACGTGATAACTAACGTAACTCACAATCAGACTCTCATAGTGAACCATTTAGAAATTTGGAATGCCAACTTGGTACTTATTGACTCTTAAAAGTCGTTCTTCTGTCACCTTGTCAACCATCCCTACTCACCTACAAGCGGCCATGCCTCACCCCTAACCGTCATCAACCACACCCACTGATGACCCAAGTCACCAGCTACCATAATCACTTATCACCAAGATGCCTGCGACTCACGCCACAATAGATGATTATCAGACGTCCCAGCCACTTTTTGACCCCATCCCATCATCCCATATTGCCTTTGACGGCAGCCACCATCAACCCCAGATAGCCACTTCCATATCTTATCCCACCAAATCCAAGCACCACACATCCCAAACACGCTAGGCTATATTCAATCCAATCCCCACCATAGATAAGAAGTTTTAAATCGAACCGTACCAACATAACCAGACACCACTTCAATCCCCCACTTTGAGTTCCAATATAAATTAAACCCCACCTACCTGGTCAAGACCAAGTCGACTTCATTGAACCCTTGCCTTCTCATCAATTACATGTTCACAATGGATGGAGAGAGATCCGTGAAGAGAGACTAGATGAGAAAGTGGTGCTCATGCCTGGATGTGGTATCCTAGTGGTGGGCTGAATGAGTTGGTAGAGATTAGGAAAAGATAAAGAGCAATGTTAAAGAGCAGACATAAGGTAAGAAGGTGTGGTGGTGGCCATTGAGGATGGTTGAGTTGGGTGGTGGATTTCTGATGGAACTGTGCAGGGACGATGTTGGGGTGAGAGGCGTGAAAAGATGGAGCAAGGGTTAACTGTAAAGTTGATCATATTTATGCCACAAGCTTCATCTTGTATTAAACCGACCCAAAAGCAATTGCAGTTTATAATTCTGACCAAAGGTGTACAATTCGAAGCTTACCGGACAAGACAGGTAGAAGATCTACAGCCTTGAGGGAATGCAATCAGAGAAGGAAGACCTGTATACATACATACAAGTCAGGCAATGAACTGACCTTAATAATCACTGATCAGTAGTAGTTCAGTACTCAGTCCAGAGCACAAACAGCATTATAAGAATGTAAGAAAAGATAGGCTGAGAATCCTCTTGCTATAGATAATTTGCACTATGACGATTGACAATGTTCAGTGACGTACAATCGTTCCACACGTGTGCTACTTAAGCTACCCAAGTGCCCGCACATTGGCAACCCTATTGGTGAATCAAAATCAGATCCCACTACAACAATTATGAGCAACAAACCATGGTAGAGAACTGTTTACCATTGCGGTAAAAAGGTTGTCCAGTAGCTTTCCTCTCTGCAAGGTGAGAAGCAAGGTCGAAATCACCAAGTTCCACAGCACCTGAATCGGCAACCTCTTCCAGTAAAGTAGCTGCATGAGGCACGGATCTTCAAAACATCATATATACAGAATACAAACTAATCACAGAAAAAATAAGAGCTGTTGGACAAATCCAATCAAGATACTACTGCAACTTTCTTTCTGTCCAAAAGGTCGCATTTGCAAGCAGAAATAGAGCAGTATAGCAACCAACATTTACCACCTTGCATAGGTACTTTTACATATAAATTAAACTTTGTTGAAAATGGTAAACAGGAAACAGATAGAACTAAAATTAAACTGGCACCAAAAAGTCTTTTAAAACACGATACTACACCTTGTTGTAGTAGAAAGAAGCACAAGTAGTATAGATACATAGTGTAAGAAAATCAGAATTCATTCAATAACAAACACTAAATACTGTGTTTCTTTCCTATTTTTCTCTCTATTTTGGTTGTACTCTTCCCCAAACTGTTCTAGGGTTTGAGAGCTCGGCTCCCCTAATCAATTGAATTGAAGAAATTTGCCATTGAATTGGCAAATTGTAGCCTGCTATTTCAGTGCTACAACACATCTAACCATGAATGAACACCATGGTTTCCTTTTCCAGGTGTCCATGAATAAACACCTTACGTGGTCCCTTTTTCTACATTACTTATGGTCACAATGGTTTGTGACATCTCCTCTTTCAGATACCGGCATTTCCACTCCACATCTTACTATGCTCCTTAATCCATTTGCTAAGGAAACTGAAAAGTTTTTTGGGCAGAGAGTACAAGTCTAGAAATTGATGGTTTTCATAGAAAATGAAGGAGGGTTTAGCACTTTAGCCAATCTAGCTACATGCTGCATGCATATGAAATGCATGAAAAAGGAATGATGACTTCATGAAGTGTGCATGGTCCAATGAACTGCCAGAACCATGCACGTAGAGTAATTTCCACTTTCAATGATTAATATATGCTTGTTTTCTTCCGATGCTTGTTAACCTAGGAGGCTCTGTGATTTAATGTTCACCTAGTCGGCCTTCTAAGTACTCCATTGATTTACACGGTAAATTACTTAGTGTTATCTGCATTTCTTAAAATAATCCTCAACACTTAAGCCTCCCACTTCATAATATCTATCAACTTTTTCCGAATTTCAGACATACAAGCAATTCTGATTCCTCTCACATCCTTCATGTCAAAAGCATCCATCTTGTCAACTATTGCTTGATCATAGAAAAGAAAACCGTTACTAAGAAGTATACCATGCAAGAAATCAGCAGCCACAGTTAAAGTTCCAGGCACAGCTTTACACCTATGGGCATGGGCATTAAGGGGCAATATTTGGATGAAACAATTTGGATGAATGACTACTTTCACGCAAATTTAGTGAGTTATTTAGCTTTACTCCATCATTTTTCTCAACAAAACAGTTTCAAAATGAAGGGTAGTTATGTTATAATCAAATATAAGTACTGATCTGTGCCTGGAAACAGAAAGCTGCACAGACAAACCTCTATAAATCCATAAACAGGGGAATGAAATGGACATTACAAAAGTGTCAATGTGTCATGGCTAGCATACCAATTTTTTGCCATTGGGTTGTAAATTGCTGGCACTGTTTGCTCCCACGGGAATAGACCTGGAGATAAATTTCAAAACTGTATTGATTAAATTAAGAGATAGGACCAGTACTTCCCCAATAGAGCACTACTAGGACGTGGAAACTGAAGAAATAAATGCAACGCCTGCGACGGAAAACAGATAGAAATTGCCAGCTGGTAATTATCATATTATATTGCCACCATATAGATTTACTTACCTGAACTAACCATGGCCTCTGATTGCCTACAACTGAGCGCAGATCATCAAAGGAGATATGATTAAAATCAATATCATGAGAATCTGCATAGCAGAGGAAAAAAAACAAGTGAACCAATAAAACGAAGTCTATGAAATATTAGACACCAATTTCAAGTTCAGAATATTTTATATAACAGATGGCAAAAATGACAAAAATAACATACAATTAGAACTAGTAACAAGTAAAGGAAAGTCCAAGGTAGTGTAGTCCTTCCCAGAATGTAGCTGCACGAGATTTTTCAGAACATGCTACAGCGAACGAAAATCAACTTCAGACAAGCAGTTTAAAAATAAATCAAGGATATGATAACTTTAACAAGAGTAACTCACTTGATGTTCATCAACGCCATATAAGTCGTAGTCCCTCTTCCATAACGGATTAGTTAGCAGCTCGTACGCATATCGAATCTGCAGGCAGGAATTATAAGCAAACATTTTTACAGAGAAGAAAGGACTGTCAAGCTAAGAAGAATAATCCACAGACAGAAGGAAGTGGAGTCAGCACCCATTCACCACTCACTAAGGTGACCTAAAAGTGGAAGGAAGCCCTCATCTAAAACATTCTTAGATGCCCAGTCTTGTAGTACAAATGTAATTGAGAATTTGGGATATGGTCCGTTAAAAAAATGCAGTATTTGGGTACAAAATTTCGGTTGTAATCATACAGAAATTATGCTTCACCAGATATTAAGTAAAATGGCACGTTTCCATGATTGATTCATATATTTTGAACTTCCTCTGTTTTCTGCTATATGAAGTATATATATATCAAGTTGTGCTTTGAGTAGTGATCTATAAAAAAAATTTTAGAAAAACAAGTTAGAAAAATAGAAAAAAGAACTTATATATAAAAACTACGGAGTATGACACATAATTTCTTAAACTATTAATGAAAAAAATGCTTTTATATGAGTATATAGTACGGAGTATATTCTATTAAATTCCCTCAATATTATTGGAAGAAATTGAAGAGAGGAGTATTTTGAAATGTGAAAATGGCAAATATATAAAACACCACAACAAGATTACTATTGAAACCCAAAATTTTAAATGCTTATGAATTCTACAACCCTTAGATCCGCCCATAACCGTAAATGTTGCTCTAAGCCTTTATTATGGAATTGCTATGAACCTGAACTCGTAGGTCGTAATCTATCTCAATATGTAGCTGCATACTATTCATAACCTTTACAAATTGGCCACCATAGTGTATCAAATCCAAATTGGATACCTAGGATGCACCTTCATCCATGGTAAAAAAAAATATTTGAAACTTGATGTTTAATTATTGACACTCTTACGCTAAATTTTTGGCCGTAATGGCTTTCATAACTTGATGGCAGTGTGATATTCTGACAAAGATTTTGAACAATGGCCTGTGTCACTACGACTAAATAATTTACCTCACCAAGTCACCAAGGCCACACGCAGCAGTTGAAAATTAGTATAATGATTCGACACTTCATTTAAAGCTGAAGACACAATGACTTTCTATAAAATATCTAGATCTAACACTTCGATACGTACCCATATCGAATACTTTCGGTGATGATTTTGAACAAATGAACAATACCCTATGTTTCAATTTACCTCAACATGGCCACTACTTGTTCGTTTCAAAATTCTAGCACTTATTTGTCATTTGATGAAACATTTGATCTAATTTGTTTTGGGTGTACACAAATTTCACTTCACTCAAGTCCTCGTATCAGAGTTTATTATTCTCCACTATTTTAGATTTATAGCTCAACCTCAACCCCCTAAAATCTCATATCTACTTCCTAGAATCCCATATCAAAGCAGACAATTACAAACATGCATGGAATGCCATGGATACAAATTACAAATTCATAACTTGCATTCCAATTTATTTCATTCCAACCTATGGCCCTTTAGTCTTATGATATGATATTAAACTGTAACACTTGTGTTTACACAATAGTCACCACTACTACATAAATCTGATAAATATAATTTAGTTATGATATGACATTAAACTGTATCACTTGTCTTATGATATGAATTACCGATTCGAAGAGAAACCAGGCATAAGATACTATGAAGAAGACTAAAAAAGGGATGGGACACTACCTTGATAAAGTCGTTTGTTATAGGAAGTTTAGTGCCTGAATTCCTGAAATTATATCAAAAGAGTCAGATAGAACACGTGCATCATGCACAAAGAAAGAAGAATGACAAGAGCTCGTGAGCCGTAAATCAACAAGAAAAAACACGAGGACATCGACAAAATAAGATATCAAACAGGCACCAGTATGTAGGAAAAGATATTACTCCGTACCATATATCGTTGGTGGGTGAGTGGGTCTCTTAAAGAACAAACAGACAAGAGGCCTAAGCATCAGATCCTCAACCAGTGTTGAGGCAAGTAACAGCACACAGCAGCAATAGACAAGCGTGGATAATGGAGTCACACGTGATCCAACACCACGGTCATTGAAAAATAGGAGAAATGCATTAGGAGAAAAATGCTTAACGATTACAGGCTCATAACCAAAACGGCCTACCAGATTATGCCAATGTCTGCACTGTGATAGTGTGGTTTGACTAGATCTAGTGCGAAACGAAGTTAAAGTGCGAATATAGAGAAGTCACTCAACCAATTACCTATATCGTCGAAAACTTGCACACAAGTTTTAGTAACACATGAAAGAGCCTTAGCTTAGAGAAACCTCTCCATTGATCTTCATACCACAGTTTGCCATAAAAATTTGGTATTCAATTGTCCAAGACAAATGAGGTTAAATTTAGTAAGGAGTTGAGAAAAAAATACATAAGCCTGTTGCATCCCACAAAACCCAAAAATAATTACTTAAACAAGGAGACACACACATTCTCCATTCGGGAATGATAGTCGCATTGCTTCATTCCCCCTCAAGACCTCAAATTCAATCCGATTTTCATCAGCACACGTGTCACTACTATATAACCACATTATATGATTGATACCCTCAATAATATCTAAGCATAATATCCATCGCAAAGACAACTATTCCGATAAGTCTATGGACACTCGACTCTTCAGCAGTTCAGCTTACCTAAGAATCGTAACCGAGTTTCAGAAACATAGGCTCATAACTGAATTTTCAGTACACTGGCACAATTCATTAATCAATATCAAGTAACGAGATCATAGAACCGCCTCCAAACGACAATTTAATCAACAATGTAGCATCAAAATAAGGTTCATAACAACTGCAAAGGCATCATCAACATAGTAATTTCATCATAGATCATAAGTTCACTGTTCACCAATGCAATTGCAAAGCAAGTGATGACAATTACCACTTCGAAACAAAATTCTCGTACGCTTCCTCGACTTCTTCAATCGAGCTCTGCCGTGGAATCCCTAGAACTGAAATTGCTCCAAAAAACACACAATATTACACAACAAATTCGAGCTTCATACACACAACATCATTCAAAAACAAACACAAAAAAAAAAAGGCGATAAATCAGAAGAATACCATCATAGTGAGAAAGAGGAAACGATTTCGGCACAAGAACAACTTGAAAGATCAAAAAGAGCATAAAAAGAATTGCAGGTACACAATAAGCTTTAATAATGGAAGCAATTTGTGATTGCGAAGATTGTTTCGCAGAATTTATCGACGATGAAGATGAATTTGTCGCCGATTTTTCCGACGAAGAAGTGAAATTAGGGTTTTGTTTCTCCATTGCTGTAGTAGCGCTTTAGAGTGACAGTCTCAGTACTCTGCGGTAAATTACTAAATTTAAGTTTCCGGGGCCACCATGGTGACAAACCAACAACTCATACATTCGTATGTTGCACGGTCTCACGATAAAATTTATCGATAATAAAATTGATTTTAAATTGTTACATTTTGATTTTTAGTGTTTTTTTTATTAAATGTGTATAGATAGTAGGTATTTGGAAAAAAATTTGAAAAATATATTATACAAAGTACTCCGTATTAAAAAAGAATTAACTTTAAAAGTTTATTTTTGAAATTGAAAGATTAATATTATTATACTCTGTAATTAATTATTGTTTTAAAAAAAAAATAAAGAACTTTATCGGGGTATATTTTAGTAAATTTATTTTTTACTAGTTTGTACTCCGTACATTTTTATATTTCGACATAGTATTTATGATTTATATGAGACTAGTAAATTATACTCCGTTGTAGATATCTCGATTGGCCATGATTTTATTAAGTTATGATAAGCAACTGTTAGAGTATATAAAACCGATCTTGGGCCTTCAACCATCGCAAGTTTTGGTTGAGTTAGTTCACGATATTATCAGCGCTTGTGATAAGAGGTCATAGGTTTGAATCTCACCACCCCTCCCTTTCAAATTAAAGTTGGATTATTTCGCAATCTTGGGCCTTCAACCATCAGCTTAAGCTTTTGGTTGGGTTGGTTCCTGATAGCAACTCACACATAATACCCCTAAATTAATACTTGTACGATTTTTTTTATCGTATTTTATTTTTATGTCTCAAGTCTTCAAATTTAAGTAAAACTAATGTATTGTACACTTTTAGTACTGTCTACAACAGCACTCTTTCGAAAATTTATCGAAATGAATACGCTAACAATATTAATACACTTTGCAATAAAATGTGACTTTTTCGTAAATTACGATGAATGTACAAGGCATAAGTGTAAATACAATATTATTTCTCTTGAAGAATCACATGGTTTTAATTAAACATTAAAAGGGTCTTAGATTCTTAATTTGAATATACAAAGACCGTTATACAATCTCAACTGCATAGTAATAACCTCAGTAAAAGTTAAAGTAATAATTTTGTCAACTTGCTGAGTGAAATTTGTGTTTTTATTATTATTAGCACATGCACGTTACGCACGTACTTCTACTAATTATGTTAAAGTCTACCCAAGTACCCATCAACTGTTTGATGAAATGGACTAAATAAATTTATCATAAAATCTCTTATTTTAAAGTAATATGGTCATATGGAGTAATTGTTATCTTGATACAAATTATTTCGTAAATATTATTATTAACAAAATATGAAATTTTAAGTTATGAAACGAATCAACGATCAAAACTTATCATCAAGCAATTTATATTATTAGACGATTATATTACAAAACGGTTGGTATAGTGACTTGAATACCGTTGGTTGAAATTAGTGGTTGATGGAGCTACTCCGTAGATGTTATCATAAAAGCAGAAGTTGTTAGCAAATCCTTACGTAGGACCTTAACGTTATACATACATGCATGATACATGCATAATATAATATATTTGAGATCTACGCAATAATGTCTTTTATTTGGGTTTTATACACATTTTTTATTTGGGGGGAAAATTAAAAGGATATCTATTGTTAGAACAGGCGGCGACGATCGACGTTGCCACGACTGCGTCGGTGTCACTGGCCTATAATAAGATGATATTGTCCGCCAGCCTAAATTTCACGGATTTACTCTTGGCCTCCTTCCCAAAAGGCCTCATACTATTATATTTGATAATCCCTTATATACAGTGGCGGATGTATGTTGGAGAGTATGGGGTCCCGGGACACCGTATCGTAAATTATTTCGGTCAATTTGGTCCAATTTTATTTTAAAAAAAAATATTTTGTTATATTTTACATAGAAAAATTTTAGAAAAAAAAAATTAGGACCCCATAATATATACTCGTATTATGTTTCTGGGTCCGCCACTGCTTATATAGATCACCTTTCACCTATTCTCCACCGATGTGGGACTTGAGTTTGTACTCTAACACTAGCAATTTTTCATTTGCTTTTACATTTGTTGAAAATAATATATCTAACTATTAGCATCAGCATTCTAATTAAAAAAAGTGTGTGAGAGAGAGTGATCGAATTGAAATATAACAATATTATGTCATATATTGTTTTCATTTTTAATCTAAATGTATGATATTCATGGCAGGTTAGGGTTGTGTTTAGGGCATGTTCTATCACAGTTAAATAATACGGAGTCAATTAAAAAGACTAACTACATATATACAACGTTGGATAGGATTGAGCCAATTTGATTTAAATTTACAATCATATTCCAAAGACGACCAATCTGTAGTTGAGTCAAGTAAGGTCGGTAAGTTTGATTTGGGTTTATCAAGTTGAATAGGTATGTTACTCAGTCTGACTATAAATGGAATTGAGCACTCGTAAATGTTAACATCATATCAATAAAATAATGCACCAAGTGACTAGGACGTAGTTAGGGGGACTACGTACCAAGGGCAATCGCCCTCTTAAACCTTAGAAAACTTGAAAATCTTAGTTAAAATTTGTAAAATTTATCGAAGTTATCTTACTCAGTTACAGATGCGCCCCCTCCCTTAAAATATTTCCACTCCTCATTTAATGAAAATTCTGACTCTACCGCTGCAAGTAACCGACTATATATATTTACCTGAAAAACTTGAATAGGCTAATATGCAATGTATGTAAGGAATGATGGATGGATCATGTGAAAGATGTACTCCGTAGGTAAGGAACTATAGTGAGTAATAAACAAGGAAGAAATAAGAGAAGAATGTGTTAGTTGTCACAAAGCAAAGGAGACTTGAAAGGGAATGAACTAAACTACTACTCGTACCAATTAGTTAACGACTTAACAACTAGCTCCATCACAATGTATGGGTTGCTACCAACTTTGTCCATGTTTTTTTCGTCATACTACGTACCAAGTACCCATCTTCTTCGAGATGCGTTTCATTTCTACGATTTTATGTGATTATTAATATATTAACAGTTTTTCTAACACTATAGTAAATTAAAAGAATATATCTACTCGTATATTTTTTAGATATGAAAAGTGTTTTGAGTCTTCTAACTTATTATTATGTTTAGGTTAGTAATAAGGTAAATTAGAAGAAGTTATAAGCAAATTTAGTACCAATTATTCAAAAATAAATTATACTCCATAAATTGATTTAGTGGCAATCACTACAAAATCAAATTTATACTTTGATTGTATGTAAACAAGTACACAATTACATTGACATTAAACATGAAACTAACGATACTTTTAAGTATTCGATTTGTTTTGATATATATTGTTTAGTTTATATAAACATACAAGATACAACATACAAATAAGAATAAATCAAACTAGTAATATTTGCGATCCATTGTTTGAAAGATACATATAAAAATACTTTGGTTATATCTGAATTACATATAAAAACCTGTCTATAAATACTCTCATAGTCTCATCGACCAAAATATTTTGAACATGCTCAGTCAATTGTGTATCAATAAAAGAAGTGGTTGTCTCAACCAAAATATTTTGAACATGCTCGGTCAAATTTGTTTTCGTTTGATTTTGTTATCACTTGTATGCGCGATATAATTTATTATTAATGAAATTAATTTTTCTCTTTAAAACAATTGTATTAGTTTCTCACTACATAATATTGTATACTACTTCGTATTGTATACTACTAATTTTTCAGACTTTCACCTCGTACAAAATGTGAAGTATAAGTAATTAAGAGGATATTCGAAGTAGGTTCTTCGTAATGGTTCCATAATGTTGCTTAATTTTAAACAAATTAAATGATGATGTACGAGTACATTGTAGACACGTACGTGTAACATTTCATCTACATACACTTATGGTAATTGAAGTTTATTTATAATATATAATATATTGCTTGTAAGGTTGGTTTTGATTAATTATTAGTAAATCACAGACTAATCCATGATTAGCTCCGTGTAATACGAATCAAATGCCGGCTAATTATGTTAAGTCTTGTAAATTCGAAACATCGTTCTAAAACAAATTTAAGACCAAATAGAGTATTTCAGCCGCCTCAGTATTTAATATTCTCGAAATCACATTATTACACTAAAAAGTTTATGATGAATTTATTACGAGACAACCTATACAAGAATCACATTATTACTCTATATTTTCGCAAAACCTTGTCTATTACGAAAACTTTCTCAAAGAATGATCGATGATTTGCTGTAAAATGAAAAAGTTTGTCATAAATTAAGTTTTGAAAATTGCAACGGACTCCAACAATCACAAATCACTTACTCCCTCCGTTCCAGTTATTTGTTTACAATTTGACTTTTTGTGAGGGGAATTTGAGAAAAGTGTAAACAAATGACTGAGACAGAAGGATTAGTTTAATACTTTAATTGCTCGTCATCAAATAAATTTTTATTTGATATAATGATGATAGAACAACGAAGAAATTAAATTAGAGGTACGTGTATTAGCTAAGGTAATGATGCACCAAGATTTTGGGTCATACAAAAATAAGATAACTTGCCGCATATGGTTGGTTACTGGTTTAGATTATCGATAATTTAGGTTATACTTATTATTTCTAGCCTATTTTTGAACAGTTTGTCAAATTATTTAGTATTAAAGGATTTACTTTTATTAATACTTACCTAATTTAATCAAACTAAATTAAATGGAACATAATAAAATTATATTATTATTAAACTAAAATTTACAAAACAAAAATGTACTCCGTACTAGAAAAGTACAATAAAACATGCAACAAAAACTACAACAATAATAATATAGTAGTACGTAGTACTCCGTAATAAACTAAATTAAACCGAAATTAAAAGAAAAACAAGTTTTAAAATTCTAGCGTATAGAAAACTGAGGCAAATTATAAAACGGAATTGTTTCATGCGTAAAACGACCAATAATTTTTGTCAGCACCTCATTAAATTCTTATAATAAATACCGGAGTAAATAAAGTATTAAAAAATTCTATTGGTCATTTCACGCGTGAGACGGACTCATAATAAACTTACTCGAAAACTAATGCTTTCCACGTTTATTATCATTGTAACTATAAGATATACTACATGACTACGTACTTACTACTATAACAAGAATGCCGAAACAAAGAGACAACAATAAAATGAATGAAAAATGTAACATGATTGATTGATTGGATTCTATACGTAACACAGTTTTGTTGTATGGGATAGTATTGGTAGCTAAAGAAAGTACTTCTATAGCACATTTGACATTTTTGTAGTAGAGGTTATTTATATTAATATTATATACTCCGTATTATATTTTACATATACAATTGTTTTCATACGTTAAATAAGTTTTAGTCGAGTTATCATATCATGTGGAGTACTATATTTCTTCCCCTTTCGTAACTAATCCACTGCTTTCGGATCTTTTTACACCATGTTCTTGGAGTTTTCATCAAGGATATATATATAATGAATTTAAAATTTGGTACGTATGTATGATAATGCCCTAGCAAATACGGAGTAATATAATTTTCAAGGTAACTGTAATTGTCATACCGTGAAGCAGATGTACAAAGTCGCCTCTAGAGCTCTAGTACTTTACGGTGTACTACTTTGTAAGTTGTAACTGTCTTGTACTACGGAGTATCATTATATGTTTCACCCGATAATACATATATTATCTTATAGACGGCCCTAAATTACTAATACAACAAAATGTCTAGGCAAATTAATGATTAGGGTAAAAAAGAAGTAAGCCAAAGTGGCATTACAAATTAACAACATTGAAAATAATAAAAGATTCTTAATTATAATTTATAATTTATAATTACAGTGTAAAGCTTAAACCCTAAGTTAACAATTTGAGAGAAGATTCTTGTGAACATTGTGTTAAAGTGGAGAACACTCAAGTACGTAGTCAAGTGTGTTTTTAAGGTCGTTTCAAGTGCAAGTGTTCATTTGTACTATTAATTGTTATGATGATGTTATGATCGTATCACACCAATTATTTGTTATTCTCACCGTAACATCAGCCGATTTTTTGGTACACGCATATGTTTTTTTTTTTTCACACCCTCATGGTACATATCGTATTTTCACATCGTTGTATATAATTGACAATAAATTTACAGTAAAACAGTTTTATCATATAAAATTTACCTAAATAAAAAAAAATAAAAATAAAAAATAAAAAAAAAAAAGAATTTAGAAAAGGTAAACTAACCACCTCAATGTGAGATGTACTCTGTGTTAGTGATAAGAGTTAAGGTTTAAGTAATTAAACTAATACTCCAATAAATTTGTGATTAAAAAGCAATTATTATATTATTACGTTACCCATCTACGTACATGTAAAATTCCTACTTTTCAGTCCATTTATATTAAAAGTTTTGGTAGCGTGGGATGACTAATAATATTTTTCATAATTTCACTCGAATCGTAAAATAGTTTCATTTTAGAATTTGTCTAAAAATTTTAACTTTCAATCTTGTCTTTTCATCCATTTCTCGACCATTATTGTAATACCTACCTACAATTTTTCTCTACTTTTATTTTTCACCACACATCGTTACATTCTATTTAGTTTTTGTATCCTTCCTTTAATTTCAAGCACTTTAAACATAAATGAATGAGATACATTTTAATCTCAACAAATACATTGTTGCAAATATACAACAATTTTATTATAAAATTGGTGAGCACGATATTTATTATGAATAAACATAAATTAAAAGTCAACAATTATGACAATGGATCATGTTCATTTATTATCCAATGACGTGAATGGTGGTTGACTATTTCGTCAAATTTAAACAAACATGCATGAAAGTATCTGGCACATACATATATGAGATGAGCATCTATCTAGTACACTAGGGCTTAGGCTGTGTACTTTTAGCTTAACGTCAGCTTTTAAAATTCAGCTCAACTCTTATAAGTTTAGCTTAACACTTATAAGTTCAGCTTTAATAAGTTCAGCTTATATAAGCTCCACTAAACTTTAACTTACACTAATTTCAGGTCCTATAAGTTCAACTCTTATAAGTTCAGCCTTTATAAATTCAGCTCCACTTCTAGCTATAAGTTCAGCTCCAAAAAGTCGAAAAGAACAGGCCTTTAGCCTATAAAGATTATAATCTTGTTTTTACATCATAAATTCTAAGCAAATGACTACCTGCTAATGATCAAATTCCTTTCACATGGTTTGGAGTATTATAATAGAGTGATGTTTTCATAAGTGAAAAGTTATGGAAGATGTTTGTTAAACACGCAAATGTTAGATAAAGTTATTTACCATGTAACATTTGAGGTGTATCTTTTAATAGTTAAACATAACTATGATTGATCACTAGCTTGTAATTAAGTGAAAAATATGTGTTGTGGTCTATTACCTCTCTCTCAGTTATTTGTTTATACTTCTTAGACAGATGGGGTAATTGGTTAAATTAGGCATGCACTAAAAGTTCTTATCTTATCATATTTAACTATATATACGTTTAGCCTTCACTTTCATACCCAACAAGGAAAACAAGATAAAAGGACATAAATGGATACATGGGTGAGTTAGAGATAAAGCAAATTAATTGAAATGATTAATATCCTTGACTATTTACACAGGTGCGGATCAAGAATTTTTAAATTGGGATAGCAAAACTAATTTTAATAGTTACAAAGTCATAAATAAATCATCTATAAATACAATATACTATATAATGCAAATATATTGTAAATATATTGTACAATATATACTATATATATTGTAAATATATTTTGATTTTTATGAGTTACTAGTACAACTTTCGATTTTTTCTTTAGTATGGGGTAGCGGCTGCCGATGTTAATAAAATGTTGAACAAAATTATTTATGAACAAAATTACGGAGTAAATAAAATGTTGAGTAATTTTACTGGTTATTAAATATGTATACAACGTTCTCATTTTAAATTTTGCCGATGTTAATATGTACAACGTATAAGTACTCCCTCCGTTCCAGTGATTTGTTCACTACAAAAAAAAACTGTGTATAGCAACGGACAAATCCGTCGTAAAATAGGCATTTTCATATCATGCATCTCTATTCTTAGATTATCTAAACTTATAAAAAAAAAAAAGAAGTTGTTTTTATTAGTCAATATTTTAGTACAAGCTTTCTTGACTTTTAAGTTTACAGTTTGACTTTTTTGTGAGGGAAATTTGAGATAAGTGTATAAGGCACAGAGGCTAACACTTACCCGAGCTAGTATCAACCTTAGAAAGCCTTATAGATTTTTAATTTATTTTTGTCAAAAAAAATTAAGTCCAAATGTACGAGTACATTATACCGTAACTTCTAAATTTATATTTACTTATTACATTAAAACTCATTTGTACATTGAAACAATGGGACAATGCAGCATATTTCAAATGAGAAAAGCTCACAAAGAAGTTAAGGCTTGGAAACAATTGAAATGTGGCATGTTTTGCGTCAATTATTGCCCTAAGTTATGTTCTTTTTGGATGCTTTTCACTCTACATAGTTGTTATTGTAATGACTGCAAACTAACCGTTTAAATTCCAGTCGTACGAGTCTGATACCAGAATAAATACCCACATTTAATATTTTTTATAAAGGCGATATTAAAAAAAAAAAAAAAAAAAAAAAACGAACCTTAAGATACTTGCACTACTACAAAATAGGTTTTTCGCGACGTTTTTTTTCGCCTATTGCGACGCTAAATAGCGCCTCTATGTCTTTTACCGACGCTTTGGATTGCGCTGCGGTAGATCATGCCGCTACCCCCTATTGCTGCGCTTTTAATTTACGTCGGTATAGCCTAGAACAAAGCGTTGCAATATTGACGTGCTTTTTATCCCTATATAGCTGCGCTTGTTGAGCGTCGTAATACTTTGCAGCGCTTGAGACAAGCGCCTCCATGGTGTTGGGTTTGACAACCTTTTGATAGGTACCTCTTTTGGCATCGTTTTCAAATTTCTTTTTCGATTAAAAAGCATTCTCGACAACGTTACATACTCAAACAATCAAATCTTATAAAAAATTGTAATCTTCTATTAATTAAAAGGTATATCATGGATACATTTCTTAATTCAATGAATGCTTAAAAAGAAATCCAAACATTTGATGCAAACTAGAAAACGAAAACCAAAATCTGAATTCGAAGATGTATCCTAACAACAGCCACCTTTACATAGTGGGTAAAAGGACATTAAAATAACAAGAGCTATTGTTCTGCTCCAACAAGATTTCAAATGACGACAGTCGTTCTATTGATCCAACTTGCACTTTAGAAGCTTTAAAAGGCAACCATGACTTTCTCCATCACTGTAATAAGAATATTACAATATTAGCATGTTGAAAGATAAATGGCTTATGCATCAAAACTCACAAAACTTGTACAGTTTTATTATCTACTTTTATGATTCAATTTACCATCCTTGTACATGTTCTTGTTGTGAAGCAATTTCCTTAATTTGATCCTACAGATGTGACGAAATATATATTAAACAAACACATATCAAAATTACCTCCACAAATTGCAATTTAATGAATAGTTGTAGATATGTACCGACGTACCGTTATACTTGCTTCATTTTTATGTTTATGACATTCTAGATAAAGTTCTGTCCTTGACTGAGATCGTTGTAGTGATTGTTTCTGAAAAAATCCATTAACAATAAGAGATAAATCGAGTTATATGGGAAGAAATGGAACCGTAAATAGGAAATCAAAAAATACATTCACACAACATAAACAAGATTAAATAATATTGATTACAATAAAAAAAAAAAAAAAACAGTCCATACCAGTTCTTCATAAATACGTGCATGACTCTTCGTGCCAGAGGTATGAATCGGCTTTATTTTAGCTTTCTTATGTGATAATATACTCTTTCTACTTCTCTCCTGCGATTTCAAATCAGACATTCGACATACAATTGCATGTCAAAATAGATTTTATTTCACCAATTATACAATGTACTAAAATTGACAAAAACACCACAATTGTCATTATAGCAGCAACCTTTAGGTTACCCACAATTGACAAAAACACTATTGTCTTCAACAATACCTGCTGAAGCAGAAGTTTCATTGAGCCTTTCAGCTTTTGAAGTTGCGAGAAACATCGAGTCAAATCCTTTAAGGTATCGAGAGCAGAACGTTATACATTCAAACGCTAAGTGAGCCTCGGCGATGGATCCTTCAGGACGAGCTTTAAAAAAACGATCCAGTAGTTCAGAATTTAAGATACATACACAACCACCATTAAGTCACTGTAATTTCTTGGCACATTTTATCAAACAAAAATCAACTTAATTTCACAATCAAATTAAGTCAAAGGATAAGTATGAAATAGATTGTAGAGTAATTAAGTAATAAAAAACATAGTTAGGTTACCCAAATCAAATAAACCATGCTTATTTAAAAATCATCACGCACCAGCATATTACCCCTAATTAACTTGAATTGATTCATCCATTTTAATTGTGCCTAGCAGCTAATAATACCCACAATTAGACCAAAACATGAGCAAAGAAAGTAACAACTAATGAAATCTGTCAAATTAATCATAAAGGTTCTATCTTTTTCAATTGTGACAACTAATTGAATTTAAAACTAAAAGAAAATCTACTAAATTGCATCAAAGAATTGAACAAAAATCAAAGAACCCTAATTTTTCATGAACTGAATAACTTTAACCATTGAATTTGTTTTCCTACGAATTAATTCAAAACTCATATTGGTCAAAAATTACCTGTTGATTTATGCCGAAGAGAAAACGTTAGACTCGCGTCGATTGAGATTGTCGCTCCAGTGATTAGCAGTATATAAGAATTGAAGCAGGTTGTTTTGCTTTTGTGTCGTGCAAGTGATAGAAAGAAGGAGGTTTTAATTGTTTTGGTGGGTTTTAATTTTTAGGAAAGAAAGTGCGCGTTTTGTAGCGCGGGTATTATTTTGATCTATAGTAGCGCTTTAAGGCAATGTTTATTAAAAGCGTCCCCACTTTGTGATGAGGTGCTTCAAATCAGCACTTTGATTAATATGCGTCGCCAGGTAAGCGCCTCTAAAACCTGATTTTGCAGTAGTGTTGGAACCTTTTGTAGGGCCTTTGATGTCCATACCATGACTACCAGCATAGTAAAGTTCAGCTAATTTCACAAATCTGTACACTTTGTCACGACATCTTCCACTAACTATTGCTGTTGGAAAATACCTTGCCAATTTCTTCACCGTCCTCCGATCCTCATCTAAAAAACAACGAAATTAATCGACATTTGGGTAGTCAATAGTCATACTCGATTCCGAAAAGTTCCACCCAGATAGTTATTTCACGCTTAATTTCAATTCTTATAAGTTTAACTCAGCTTTTATAAGTCCAACTCTTATAAATTCAGTTTCCGTAAGTCCCAGCAAAATTTGATTTCAACTGTTTCAGCTTCTAATAAGCCGAAAAGAATAAGGCCTAAGTTGAGGTTTATTCACTGCAGAGAGGTACAGTTCAATAAAACATGGCCTAACCAACACTTAAGTGTTAACTAAAACATGGCCTAACCAAAATTTGCAGTCAGTATAAAGTATTTTTTAACAAAAATATTTAACATATGATGACAGCGTCAGATGTATGAGTTTCTTTTACATACGAAGTATAACATAGCGACAATTAAACATTATTTAGCTTTATTTAAACTCGATGAAAACAGCTGTACCATTAATACTTTGTATTTGACAAGAACCTATCTATATCAGGGGCGGACCCAGAATTTTAAAATTGGGGTAGCAGAACTAATTTTAATTAGTTACAAAGTCATTAAAAAATCATCTGTAAATATAATATACAATATATTGTAAATATATTGTACAATATATATTATATATTGTAAATACAATATACTCCCTCTATTTCATTGAAAAAGCCCCATAGGCTTTTTCACAATTTTTAAGAAAAATGAAAAGTTAAGGGTAATATTGGTAGTTTGGTTAAGTGGGGTCCATTTTAGAGGATAAAGTGTGTGGTATTTTGGTAAAATGAATATAATAGTAGGCGTAAAAGTGTTATTTTGATTGTATAAAGTTGTCCTAAATAGTAATGAGGCTAAATGAGTGAAATTGCCGAAAAAAGAAAGTGGGGCTAATTGAGTGAAATAGAGGGAGTAGTAATATACTATATACTAGCATAATGCCCGTGCATAAATGCACGGGATGTATAAAAATAAGTTAATAGTTAATTGAAAATTTTGGTAATTGAATTGAATATTAAATTAAAATAAGAATACTTCGTAGTAATAATATAAGGGCAACCTAAATAAACATGTATTCTTAGATCCAAAATACAACAAATTGTATTTTACACGATCACGTATTTATTTAACATGTAACCCGCTTATTCGACCCGTAATTGTCTTCAAATTAACCCGTTTAATAGGTTTAAAAGTGTCAATTTTGATTTTTCTTAGCCAACTATCAAAATTTAGAGGATATAATCGTTGAAAATTGTAATAAAACAATTAGAATTATATGGAACATCTAAATTTTTTTATACAGATATAGTTATAAATTTATTTTAAAATATATCATAATGTGACAAAAAACCGATCAACGTATCGCAATACATTGTCTTAAAATTCATCATTTATTATAATAATATGATAAAACGCGCTTAAAATGTTATATTGAAAACACATTAAATAAAAATGGATAGTTTAAGAGATAAAAATAAAATAAAAAATATTCTATTGTACATAGAAGATATTGACTTACTTATATGACAAAATTTCAAAAAGGAAATTAAATAAAAGGGGTAAAAAAAAAAATAAAAGGGTAAAAAAAGTTGGAGGGAAAATTTGTGTAGGATGGTTTTTGTTATATATAATTAATATAGATAGATTGTAAATATATTTCTATTTTTAGGAGTTGCTAATACCTAGGTCCGCCCCTGATCTATATGATAACGTCTAATACTTCCTCCATTCCAATAGATTCTTTACGTTTGCTTTATGCACGTACATCAATACTCGTTTTGTTTCGTTCATATCTTTGGATTCGTATTCTCGAAAATTTTAAAATTTTGATATTAATAATGTCCTCGTTAAGACAATTAAAACAAGATCACACATGACTATTTTTTATTTTGTATTTTAGAAGTTTTATCGAAGATTCTACACACGTATGAATAGTGTCAAAAAAGTGAAACGTAAAGAATCTAATGGAATGGAGGAAGTATATCTTACAATGCAAGTAAAACATCTTGAAATGTATTATTCTCCTTTCAAATGATAGTTTCACAAACCTAATTGTATGTACACTCACTTACAAACATCTCAAAACGAAAATAATAATAATAAAGTCTTAATTAAGTTGTACGTACTACTAAACATTTGATTTATCATGCATTAAAATGATGATGAGATACAATAATTATAGGGTGTTACAATCTCGTGAGTCATTATCTTTCCCCTAACAAGAGAATGCATGAATCTAAACCCTCATCATAGGACTAAAGTTTGGTAAGGACCACTTCTATGACTTGACTCATGGATTTATACCCTTTTGTCATCATCATCTCCTCAATTTAATGAACAGTAACTTTCTATCGTTAAATTATTGTACTCCCTCTGTCTCAGTCATTTGTTTACAATTAGTTAGTCTCCCTTAAAACGGGTTATATCCGTTTCATTATTAAAACGGATAGTAAATCTACCATATTATAAAAATGGATACCTTATAAATATTCGTTTTTATCTTTTCAAACCCTCTCTCCGCCCCTTTTTTTATGCAGTAAACATTGTTCCCAATTTTAAAAAACTAAAACCCTAATTTTTATGCAGTAAATGTAATTCCTTCAACCTAAAATTTTAATTTTTGGCTAATTTGTTCATTATCTCTAAAAAGTTGTCATCAATTTGTATTTGTTATTAATTTTTGAAGAAGATGGTGAAAGGTAAGTAAAAGAATGGTGTTCCTAACCAAAAGATATGTTTCTAAACTACGCCGGCGAAATCAAAGAGTCGTCTGCGAGAGTGACGACGCCGATTCAGGTTTGAATAGTCATTTTAATGTATATTTAACATGTTACTCCGTATTTCACAGCAAACTCATTAATTATTGAGGGTAACATCTGATCTAGGGCAATTTAGTGTTCGTAATTTGATAGTTTAATATTATCAGTTCTAATTGTGATTTTGTAATTTTTGTAGATTAACTTAAACAGGCAACATATTTAATTACCGTGGTAACAAAATGAATATATGTGGTAACAAAAAGGTTTTATTGATAATAAATTGATTTTATTTTTCAAAGGTTACAAAATGAATAGTTGTGGTAACAAAATGAATATATGTGATAAAAAAAATTATATTCAATGTGATTGTAATTTGGTTTTGGAATATGTAAACTATAATTTCATAAATTTTGGTCACCAACTTAAAGTGGTGAAAAAAATACTTATCTTATAACAAAATGTATGATTGTGGTAACAAAATACAAAAGTGATACGATTAAATTGATTTGGTTGTGTAATGTATTTGTTTTCCGTATCAGAGAGAATTTACTTAAACAGGCAACGTAATTAATAACCGTGGTAACAAAATGAATATATGCGTGGTAATAAAAAGGTTTTATGGGTTAGCAAACAAAGCCCTAAAAAACTGTACTATGTAATTGCTTTTCCAACTGGCAAAAAAAAAGGTTTTATTGGTAATAAATTGATTTTATTTATCAAAGGTTACAAAATGAATAGTTGTGCTAACAAAATAAATATATGTGATAAAAAAAAGTTTATATTCAATGTGAGTATAAGTTATTTTTGGAATATGTAAACTATAATTTCATAATTTTTGGTCACCAACTTAAAGTGGAGACAAAAATACTTATCGTGATAGCAAAATATTTGATTGTGGTAACAAAATACAAAAGTGTTACGATTAAATTGATTTGGTTGTGTGATGTATTTGTTTTCCGTATTAGGGAGAATTGAGATGAAACTTGCCCTCCCAAAGAGGGGTCGAAGAAAGAAAAGATCAAGCGAAAGACATGCATGGAGGAACTAGATGATCAAGTTATATATGTTAAATAAACAGAAAAATTCTCATTATTAAAGACTTTGATATATTAGATGATACAAAATTCACACTATCCAAATGACTTTAACGTGGTTATAAAAATCAAATACATGGTAGCAAAATAGCTTTATTTGGTAACAAAATGGTTACAATAAAAATTGTTGTGACAATGGTTAAAAAATGACATCTGATGGTAACAAAATGACCTTATAGTACTAACAATATGACAAATTTATCTGATGGAGTGATACACAGTTAACAAAATCATAACATGTAATGTTTGACGTAATGATAAAATAGTATTTAGATATAAAAAAAATAAGATGTGATAACAAAATAAATACTACAAATATAAACATTTTTATTAGTATATACTGAGTATGAAATTACAGTGGTAACAAAAGGTATAATCCTAGTAACAAAAATGTTATTTAGTGGTTAACAACTTTTATTAGAGAGAATAGAGGTTGTAATTAGATTAATTAAATTAATTGGGTTAAAAATGGGTTATATTTGAATATGTTTCACAAGATTGCTTAAATGGGTTGTTTGCAACTGTTGCAAGTAAGAATTTGTATTAATTTTTTTTTTTTTCTATTTGCAATATGATGTCATTTTAAAACTTATGTTGATGTTGACTTGATAATGGGTCGAATAAAAAGGGTGTGAGCCACAAGATATCGACAATATGATTTCAGATTTAAAAAAAAAAAAAAAAATGATAACGAAAATGTTAATTTTTTTTGGACTTAACATATTGTATTCTTAGATATACGAATGACTATTAGCACATTACCCACCCCTATCTACTTAATCTTGATCATCTTCTTCATTACTGAACTACGATCTTATAAATTAACTTTTATGAAATTTCTATAATTAGATATAATTTCCATCAAAATCAAAATATTCAATTCAATCTAATTCAATCCATTATCAACGTTGAACAAATCAAATAAAATTAAAATTAAAAGACCATATCAATCAACAAAATAAGATTTAATAATTAATATAATATTGTACCCTATAAATATATTTTAAATACAGAAAATAGTTTTGAATCACTATCCCCACCTCCCAATTGCAGTAATTATATACACATCAAATTAACACTATTACAACTTCCTTTAATTTAAGTGGAAAATATTAAAAAATTAAAAATAAATATATATTTTTTTTTTCTCCTAATTTCACTATGAAATCCTCTGCATCTCTTCCTATATAGCTGCATTTTCCATCAATAACTCCAAAGATTCTCCAAATCGATCGGTCCATCGGAGGTCGACGGACCATCGTGCTCGTCAATAGTCCGTCGACCCATATCGTAAGTCGAGACGACCGACGAAATTTCAGCATTATTCATGTCACTGCTTAGACCAGTGTCTTGTGAAGCACTATAATTGACAACCTCTGTTTTCATCCCCTGTTTTGTCTCTGTTCCTTGGTTATTAAGAATTGCCCTTAATATGTTTTGGTCTGACATGACATAATTCCCTAGAAACGGACCCGTTTGAGGCTGAAAATACGGGTTGACGCTCCCGATTCTTGGTAAATAACCGGTAATTGAATTTGGAGGGATGGTATTGAACGGGTTATTGGTGATTAAACCGTCGAATGAGGGTTGGTTAGTGTTGTAATAGTGGCTTGTTTGCGCGGTATTTGTTGAGTTGTTAATCTGGTTGGAGAAGCAGGACACGTGAGGCGATGATTCCATTAACGGGGGCAAATTACCCGAAGGATTGAATTCGGGATTGATTGATTCTGGTCTCATTAATCCGGTGAACGGAATCTTCTTTCCTGCAGCACTCTTCTGAAACACCCGACAAATCACCCATTCATTCTGTAAAACAAAACAAAAAAAAATCGATAAAATCAGTATAACAGATTAACAGGTCTCCTGTGAGACCGTCTCACGCCAAAAAAATGTTGAAAACAAATATGAAAACAGAGGAAAACAGAGGAAAAACAGGGGAAATGAAAAACAATGAAATAAAATTGAATTATGGAGTGAATTGTAGTTACCTTAGCATTAGGAGGGAGATTTTGGAGGGAAGCTTTGCCCTCGAGTCGATATTCGTGCATAACCCAATTCGATTTCTCGCCTTTCGGTGCTCGACCTTTGTAGAAAACTAAAGTCTTCTTCATGCCCACAAGGGCTTTGCCTCTAATGATTTCCTTGTCTTTCCCTGTGGCCTTCCAATACCCGGCTTCGGTTGCTCGATTCGTTCTTAATCCTGTTGGGTACTTTCTGTCGCGTACGCAGAAGAAATACCATTCCTTTTCTCCCATTTTCGCCCGCCCTACAGCAAATTTTGCAAAATCAATTATCATTAGCCAAACAACCAAAAACCACAAATCGTACAACTAATGTAAGAGATCTCATAACAATTGTCAAACTAAACAGTCTAACGTTCTGATTCTGCTACCGTATATGAGTACAATTAAAATTAAAATTATATATAACAAAATTTCCAAGAATTTGAGTCAAATTCTCTTAACTAACCTATAAATCTATCATCATGAAACATGATAATACCCTTGCAATTCTTACATCCACCACACAAGACAAAATTTCACCATACAAACCCATGCTTAGTTAACACATGATCAATTACTCCTTTATCCAGGCAATTGATAACGTTTACTTTATTTACGTTAACAATTCACTGGGACAGAGGGAGTATATCATGTGAATTATACTAAAAAATTACTAAAAAAAAAATGAAAAAAATTACTAAAATAGTAGAAAAAAAAAGGGAAGAAAAACATACTAGGTAAATCCCAAGGCTCACACTTGTTCAAATCAACTTCACCAATAGCTCTAGCAGAAAAATCATCATCAACAACCTTAAGAGCAAGATAATGAGTGATCAATTCTTCGTCGGTCGGGTGAAATCGAAACCCGGGTGGTAAATCCATAACTTCATGTTCATTATCTCCTACAACCATTCCCATGTTTTCCATAATTTTTTTTTTTTTTTTTTGTGCTTTGTGTATACACACTATAATTTATACTACTACTACTAATTATACTATTTTTTTTCTTACAAATTTAATGAAATTATTAAATACAAGTAATTGTTTTGTCTGAACTAAAAATCAATCACCCCTCTTTTTCAGAAGCTTTTGTTAATTTTTGATCAGCCAACAACTCCCCCTTTCTATACAATTTCCAATGACAAGAAAAATTCAACGCCAAATTTAATCAAATGGGTACCTAGGAATTGTGATTTTCTTAAATGGGTTGTAATTAAGTTATTATTTTTAGTTATTTTTTTTATTATTTTTTTGAAGAAAAATGGCTGAAAAAATGATGTTTTTTGAAGGAAAAAAAAAAAGAGAGAAATTTTTTTATGTAATGAAAATGGTTGTATGAAAAAAAATGGATAGATCGGTAGAAAACGTCCCTAAATACTGCCTTTGATAAAAGAGACGTGGGATGCAAGGAAACTTTTTTTATTTGTTACAAACTTTTTCATTTTTAAAACTTTTTTTTTTTTTTTTTAGTATTTCTCAGTATTATTTATTTTATTTTTAGGAATTTATGTTTTATGTATTTTTATGATTTATTGTTTAAGAAAATTGATTAATTATATTTTAATTAATTAAGTTTTAATAATAATGAAAATTAATGAAGAGAATTAGTATTAAGTATTACTTCTCTTATGAAATCTGACCAAAGCCAACTCATATCAAAGGAGATACTGAGATGCACCAATTATTTAATTTGAAGGAATTTTGACTTTTGTGTCCTTTGATAACTAAGTAAACACTTGAATAATGACTAATTTACTCATTTTCATATAAGATTAAAATTGTATATTTATCATAAAATATTACTGCTAAATTATGATTATAATCAATTAATTTGTGATAATTTTTTTTAGAGATTTAAAATTGTCATAATTTGAGATTTAAAATATTACTGATTACAACGTTTTTCTGACTTCTAACCTAACCAGAAATCTCGAGTTCGAGACATAATAGTGTAAGTAGTCGTGTTGAAACTTATGATCGAGAGCTTTTTATCGCATCTTATGGTTCTACCCCGAATCGTATTCAGACTAAATCGAACGATATACATACAAAAAATTATAAACAAATTTAAAAGAAGGATCGGATTAAGTTGCAATAAAAAAATACTTAGAGATAACATCAGCATGAAGCAGGACAAAAGGAAGGAGGCTTTTCAAGCACTTTTATTGGTTGTTTTTGATCTTTGTAATAAAGCCAGAATCAATTAAAATTCTTCCCATCAAATTAAGGATAATTCCAAAACTAGCCTAGTAACATATATGCAATTTTAAAGCATTCTATTTGAAGCTTCAATAATTTTATTAATTTAAAATATTATATACAAGTTTTTTTCCCCTTTTCGATCTCATCGTCGATAATTAGTTTTGTTTAGTAAAAAGGTCATTGATTTGCTAAACAATAGTGTATAAAATAAAGAGAAAAGTACAAAAAATAGGAAAATTACAACGTACTGTAAAAAAAAATGTCAATCTAAATAATATGATTAACGAGCCATGTTTTTAATAAAAGGTAGACTGTATTTTTGCAGCCAGACGTACGTAATGATCGTACGTGGCGATAACTATCAAAAATACAATTATTATACGGAGTATTATAAAAGCGACAATTAAGAGTTTTCATATTACAGAAATATTATTCGTCTATAATAATTATATTTATAGTTGAGAAATAAATTTAATTTTCGACGAGAGAAAATGACACAAAGTACAATAAAAACAAAAAAAATACTATTTAGGCCACTATGTGTCATCCAAATAAGCACATACATAACAAAAATTTGCCCATGACACTATGCTTTCATGATTTAGTGTTGTTATGTGACTGTTTTAGCATTAAGCTAAGATTGTGACCAAGTCCTTTGATTCCACTTATTTTAATTAATTGTATTTAGCTGATTTTTTCAAAAGAAAAAAATAAATACAAATTAAAGGATAGTGGATATGTCTATGTTAATGTTATATTTATATATAAAGAGAATATTAAGATGATAAGGTAAATTTGAAATTAATAGATAAACATTTGAGACTATTCAAAGGAGGTGATTTTAAGAAAGTCTTGAACAAGGTCATTAAAATATTATATTTATACATGTTATATTCTAATAGAGTTCACCGACGTTACATGTGGAATAAGCTAGATTTATAAACTAAATAAAAATGTTGATCTTACTCAGACTTTGTAGTTGTTTTTGATTATTAAAGTAAATTCAGTTCGTATAGTAATTTGAAATTTGTAAATGTAAGTTTTACAATAGTACTACAGAGTAATTTTTTAATTAGGAGATAAATAAAATAGATTTTTATATATAGTAGGCACGGAAAATTAATTAATATATATATTATTTTTTTTATCAATTTTATACTTTCTAAGGAATATTGTTTTCAAAATAAACGTATCCAAAATTTTATAAGCGCATAGTACCTAGCTTTTTATACCCTATAACTTAGTCATTTGGCCGAAAAAATAGGAGCAATATAATATAATTGGGTAAATAACAGTAATGATTCATGGATGTTTTTATTTTTCCTACTAACGAATTTTATTACTAGTACTATTAATGATGGAAAATCATAAAAATATGTTTTTTCTTTTTTCTTTTGCAGAAGCACACTTTGTTAACAAGAACAAATGTTAACAAAAATGAATGATCATCGAATTGAAACACATACTCCGTATCATAATTTAATTTAATTTAAAAATATTTATAGTTATAACGGAGTATCATAATATCTTTTTAAAAAATATATACTCCGTATTTAACAAAAATAATTATACGTAAGCAGAAAAAATGTAAGTTGTCAAATAATATGTTACAGACGGTATGAAAGGTAAATGGAAGGAACATTATATCATAGTCGAAGATTGGGAGTGAACTTGGCAAAATCGAGAGACTTGACTATAGATTATGATGCTTTATTAGAGAACTTTAATTAGTTGAGAAGTCATTTTTATGGGTTTATAAAAAATGAGAAATTGTCAATTTCAAAAGATTTGAAACCTTCATAAACTAAGACTTATATTATATGTTCAAATTTATGTTCCACTTAATATTTACTCTCATTTTTTTTTATTTTTTTTTGTCTGACAGAAAATTATCAATCACAAATATATTAGTACAAAAATAATTGTTTTATCAACTATTCAATTAATAGTTTATACGAAATATATAATACCGCGTCTCAATTAATATATAGATGCTCGTATAAAAATGACTATTTAAGCATCTTAGTGTAAAAGCTAGGAAAGGAGTAGAGACGACTAAATAAATAATTAATAAATAAATTGCTTGATTAGTTAACTAGTCCAACTAGTAATGCATGTATAATATTATACTCCGTACATAGTATTAATTATAGTACTAAATAAAAAATCTATTTTTATATTTCATTCGAATTCATTGCCGTCTAATTTATCTTTTTATATAATCTACTGATTGTGAAAAAAAAAAGAATTGAATTGAATGACAAACGACATATATTGTAATAAAATAATTTTGTATTTATTACATGATTATTAATTGTAATTAGTTGAGTAATAATAATGCGTAATATTGATAAAATCGTTAATTTGTTATTATAATTGTTTAGTACACATTTTAACATGACGTGAGACAGAATAATTAAAGATGACACAAAAAATAATTCAGTGGGTCGAGGCCAACTTGGACCAAACAGGCCAAGTGATTGAACTGGGCATGAGACGCGACATAATTCAGGATATGTAACTTTCGAACTAATTCGACTTGCTTGATTATTTTTTAGTTTCTTGTTTAAAAAAATTATTAGAAAAATCAATCAATATCAATTTCAGCTTTATTAAAGTTTTACTCCCTATGTGTTAATAAATTTTTATATATTGATCACTCCGTCTGAAGCACAAGTATATTTTAGTCAATTTATCGTCGATCTACAATCTCTGGCATTTAGCCAAACCCAATATCTTTCACTCACTTAATTTATTTTTAGTGTTTAAATAAATTTAGTATAATAGTCTTTCTTATTATAATTATTTTTTTTACTTAACTCAAAATGGTACACTTGTTCTAATTTTTGTTTCCCCTTTTTTTATTGCATGAAATGGTTTATTATTGGACAAGTAGCATATATCACTCCCCTAGTTTATGGCGAGAAACACGAAAAATTGTTTTAGGGTTGTATTCGTTACTCATCTTTATTTCCTTTATACCAATTGAACGACCTCCTTTTGATATATACGTTCTCATTCTTGTAACTTTTTCGAGAGTGTTTCTTAATCTATTTCTTATTGAGACGGTAATATTATTATCGTCGAAATGCTATTTAGATTTTATGCATGAGGATTAAATAGAATCTGGACTCAACGGTTTTAATTTCAAAAAAGTTTTAAAATTACCCTTTTGACAGTGTTAATTACGGAGTATTTTTTTTGAAAGGTGAGGTTAGGGTTTTCATGGTCGATAGGCATGACTATTCCCTTTATCGCGATCGCGTCTAATTCAAAGCTGAAGTAGTCCATTGGCCAATCCTTCTTTCCAATGGATTGATATGATTGAAACCTTGAACTCGTGATCAATGGAAAAAGTGAGCAAGCATCACACCACATCACACTCATTTAGTTTAACCATTCAATTTATAGAAAACCAATTTAATAAAAAAAAAGTATATCAAATTTATATACTACCTTCATAAAAAAAAAAAAAATTATAAAGTATCGTTATGACATATATACTCCGCATATCATATATTGAATAGCAAAAATACTCTTTTATTCTTTTTTTTTTTTTTCTTTTTTGAGACCAACAGGGCAAAATACTCTTTTAATTGATATATTTATAATTATCGAAACAGAAGTATTCTGTATATATCTAGAAAAAACGAGTATAATAATGTTTTTAGAATTGGACTATCTTGTTTTCATATGGGAAAAAGCCATAGAAAATGGGAGAGTTGGGGGATCAAAAAGAAAGAATGAAAGGAACAGTTTAAGAATTGATTCGTCCCCCCAAAAAGAATTGAAAGCCCTAACTTACTTTTGATAACTCAATAGAATGAAATAAAATGAAATGAATAGAAACATGACAAAAACATAACTATATATAGAAAGGCGTCTAACACCTTTACTTTTCAATAGTACATACATGCAACATCAACCCAACATTATTATTGTATATAATTTGTATTAATAATTGTGGTTCTAATTTGTTATAGTGTTTGCAAATTAATTATACTAAGATTTTGATGACATTGTGTGTAGTATATAGTATATACCCATCCAAAAACGGCCCTACATATGTATAACTCGATCTGGTTCATAATTTACCTAAGAGATTTAGATCGACAATTATTATTACTCCGTATATGATTGAGCTGTTAGAGTACGTACGTGTTAGAGTACGTATGTGTTAGCTCAATTTAATTTGATTATAGATCGATCAGATTATTTTTAAGATAAATAATGAAATGAAATCATAACCAAATTATTTGATACTTATTGATGGGTTAATATATACTCCGTATAACTCAAAAATCAACTTAGTAATAAATATAATGTCAAAATAACTATAAACTAACAAGGATGCATTTATAGAGCATTTAATATAAAAAGGTTGGAGAATATATATTAACATATCCATCGTTATTATGCATCAAAGTCATGATATATTATTAGTTATATTATATACCATACCGTATATTAAAATATAACATACGAGTACGTATGACAAAATTGTATGAATGATTGTGAACCCACTTACAAATTTATCGTGGTGATTGACTTTGATCGTTTTGACTATATATATCTCATTCACTAGATTTATTATTAGTTATAATATACCCCGTATATATAGTAGGTTAGTCACTCTGTAGTACTGTATTTTGTAGATCATCGATCAATGATGGTCATAAATACCTAAGAATTAAATTTTGTTAGCGTGTTTATCATATACACTTATCATATACGGAGTATTTAAATCAATGTAATTATTTCTGTATTTCTAGTGTGTCAATTAATATAGTAGCTATTTAATTTCAATTTTACTACTTTTTAGGCTGAAAAATCATGTACTCTGTATTCAAGTGGAAAATAATTAGTAAACAATTAATTCATTTAGAAATCATTATAGAATCGTTCCATTATAGATTTCGGAAAGTCAGATGGAGACTAAATCAATCTGACCTGTTTTTAAACAAATCTTAGTAGAATCGCTCCGATTTTCACTCATTTTCTTAAAATTTTTATGCCAGATTCAATAGATAACTATTAATCGATCGAACGAGTATATATGGCAACAACCACATGGGAATAAGAACATGTGTAGCTTTGGGACATTGAAGATATCAATTTCGGGAGTATTTCTGTTATTTGAAACGCGTTGTTGATGCCAAAAAATCATGGCAAAAAGAAAAGAAAAGGGTAGATAAAAATAGGTTTATAAGTTCAAAAGTTAACAAAATATTGCCAATTTTATGGCATTGTATTTCCCTTTACATCAAAGATTGGATAAGCTTGAACTCATTGATTTAGTTATGTTAGTCTATTTGAATTGGGCATGCAAATGGGTCTTTTAGTAATCATTATTCAACATTCTTTGAACATGATTATTTATTTCAATGTATGGCTTGCTTAACCTTTTTTTGACAAAAAAATAAATAAATTGTACAATTTCCATTGTTGATTATCTCTCCCATGCTTTTGTTGTTGACAAAATAGAATTGAGTGGCCCTATACTTTGATCATTTGTATGAAAATAATATAATTGAATAAGAGTAGTCTACTAGTAAGTAGTAAGAGATCGATAAAAGAGAGTTAAGAGTATAAAACCGATTTTGAACCTTCAACTATCAAATTAGACTTTTGGTTGATTTGTTCATGACATGGTATATATATGATCAGAGTCTTGTGACTAGAGTTCACGGGTTCAAATTAAATCTCACCACCCCTTCATTCTAAAGTGGAATAATATAGCACCGGGTATAGGGAGGCATGTCGTTGCGTCTATACTTCAAGCCCAATTTAAAGTGCATCTGTGTGAGGGGCGTGTTAGAGTATAATTGATCTTAAACCTCCTACCAATAGTTTAACCTTTAGGTTGAGATAATTTCTAACAAAATAATTTAAACTTGCGATATTTATTTGTGAGTATTTGTCAAATTCTTGTATTTGTTATAGAGGAAAATCAAATTTTGTGCTTATCCTTTTAATCAACCATAGATATAATTATTTGGAATTGTTTCACAATTTTAGTAAAGTCGGGATAAAATTGCCAAATGTTGATATTTTTGTATGTAAATAAAGAAAAATCTTATACTACGTATTTTCCCTTTTCATCTGCCACTTGTTGCTCACATTGTTTCCCAAATATACACAGTATTTTCACTTTAAATTATGTGACAAAATAAAACAGATAACACACCAAAACATATGAAATTTGACGACTTATATGTAAAAAGAATTGAGTTAAGATAAATAAAAAGAAAAACTTAGCTAGATGTACTTAAACATGGACACTTAATTACAACACATCAATCAATTTTATGCACCTCTAATAGACGTACACATTAAAAAAAATTGCTCCAATAATACTAATTAATGTGATCATTAAGATTTCTAATAAGGGAAAAGATAAAGTTAGTTGAGAATTTGTTTTTATCTCATGAAATAATTTATTAGCTTTTAATCATATACACCCATTAAAAGGTAGACTCCCACTTTAAGCTCTAACAAAGTCGTAATCAAGGTTAATAGAAACTTTCGATTTAAGGAAATGAAGATAAATTTAATTGGTTTTAAATATTGAACGTGTCATTCTTTAATTTGCATGGACTCTAATTCTCTAAGTGTTTCAATCATCCTCTCTAAAGTGAAAAATCCATGCATCACTGATCACACATCATATATCATTTTCATATCATGCATCGATCTCTATTCTTAGATGATCTAAACTTAAAAAAAAAAAAAAGTTGTTTTTATTAGTCAATATTTTAGTACAAGCTTTCTTGACTTTTTATACGTGTTCACAATTTAAGTACAGCGTTTAAAGTACAAATAAAATGATGGTTATTTTTATTGATAATGATTTATCGTTTTGTTTTTTGTCGTATTAATCATGCGTACATCGATTTAATACATACTAGAACACAAGATTAATTATAAAAATCGTCTGATTTTTCTCATATATTTTATATTTAAATTTTTAGAAAATATTATATTGTACAACTAAACGAGTACATGTAAATCAATAGCTTTTCAGTTTATACTCGGATGAATTGTATTTTAGCTTGAATATGAGGTTTAACTAGGTTGACAAAAATAGGTGTATGAATTGGAATATGCTTGTGGAGTTGTGGCATGGTGGTTTGGTGTAATGAGATACTCTTGAAAATGACTTTGATAATTTATTCAATGAAATTTCTTTACGAAATTATCATATATACTTCATATTATAGTTTATATTTGTAAATTTATGAATAATTTTTAAAAGTATAATATTTGTGAGTTTCATTTTAATTTTTTATGACATATTCATCAAAATTAATGTTTAATTAATACTTTAACATGTATTATTATGATACTCGTTAGAAAAATCGAAAATTAATTAAATTAAATTTATGAAGTGCGAGGTAGAAGATGAAAAATCACAAATTCTCATATGAAAAATAGGGAGAAGGCGGCGTAGACAAAGAGGTGGGCCATGTCGCATTTGGGGCAGCATGTAGGTTTTGGCAGGGACTGCCACGTGGCAAGCTAATAGAAGTGCAAATGCCGTGAAATTAGGTTAACTTACATAATTAGGCATTGGTCAAACATTTAGTTGAATTTCTTATGTCAATTAACATCTTTTTTATTCTAGTATTATTATTATTATTATTAATATTAATAATATTATTATTATTATTTTTAAAAGTCTTTGATGTTGTGTAACACAACTATTTAGATTAACATCGTCTTCCATTTTAATTGCTCTTCTTCCGCTTTTAATTAGGTTATGTAGTAGATATAAGAATATTGGATCTAGGGAGTATATTAAGAAATTATCCATTAAATTTGAATTACTCCGTACATTAGTAAGATATTGTTTTATTTGTATAATGTTGTAAGAGATCAGATGAGCTAATTTTTAGAATTTAATAAGTTGGTCAATGGCTAGGTTACAAATTTATTATTTATTACTCCGTATTTATTATCACGTTTATAACCTATCGAGTATGAATATTATCAGAACATCTTGAAAAGAGATAAATTTTTCTTAAAGTTCTCGTATACAGAGTATTATTCTATATTTCATAGCATCAAATGGAACTAATTCATACTACTAGTAACAATATTACAGTATATATTTATCTATTTTTATTTCAGTTCGTTTTATCTTTGTGGAATAAATTACGTAACGTACGTACAGATAACAGATTTAACTAAATTTAGATGCTATAATAGAAAATCGATTCCAAATTAAAGACAACTCAATTAATTCAAATTTATAATGTAAAATTTATAAAAATGGAATATGCCCCGTGAAATCAACTAATCATATGCATGCAAGAGGATCGTGTTATTTTTGCCCTAATGTGAAAGCATGCAACATCATCACAATATAAAACATGAATTTTAAGTATATTTAATGTTATCTAAAACTTAATTAATTAAGATATAAGTTAATTTGATGTTAACAAAACTAGCTAATTTGTCATCATGCATGAGATAAATGGATGAATTTGATGCAACGTGTATGATTAGTAGATCACAACGTAAATATGTAATTCCAATAGTTTTGGTGAAGCATATGATTAGGCAGAAATTAATATATATATTTTTTAAATAGTTTATTTAATTATATTATCAAGCAATTATATATTAAAATAAATCTTAATGAGTATAGTTGTTAAGATTTTGACTTAGACATGTCTAAATGATGTTTAATTAAAAGTAACCAAGCAATTTTAGCTAACTTGTGTTTCAGGAAATGAAACCTGCTTCTTCTACATACGTGTTCTTCTTTTATTTTGACTTTCGATATTTTTATACCAATTATTTTGTACGTTCAATTGTTTTGGAATATGTAGAAGGAATATTCACACATATCTCATAATATTTAATTGCGCGAAACGATAAAGAAAATTACTTGTAAATCTTGAATTTGAGTTAAAAAATGAATATGCGAAATCAATATGTAATCTAGCTCTCTTAGCAGGTATAAATAAATGACTATCGTTATTCAAAAATGGTGATGCGGGATGTTTGAATTTCCAATTTTTGTCATAATCTATATATTTACCATAAATAATCTCAAGTGTTAATAGTTTACCTATCCTTTTAGTTATCGTTATGTGAGAGAATTACTACAAATAAAATTTCTCAGTCAACCACTTACCTATTCGAAGAATAATACTCCGTAATATTTTGTGGTGATGAGAAGAACTGAATTATAATTATTTTTCATTGATAGTAAAAATTCTATCTCACCAAAAAAACACGTACGGAGTAAAAAATGAGATGAAAAATCGTCGTAAATAACTAATTTGGACGGTGCCTACTATGTTGACAAAATGTTAAAAATTAAACTTGAGCAAATAAAAACAATATTTTTGCTAGTGACTACTAAATTACTAAGTACTGACTAGATCTACGCAGCCAAATACGAATTATTGATCGTCTTTTATTCTTACGAGCTTTCAAAGAGTACGTGCAAGTACAATTTTATATGTACTTACCCTCCGTAATTCGGATTGACTTAAAATGATGGGAATTATTGAGTATAATTAATGAAATGTAAATAGTCAAAAGTTGAAAAAAGTTGCATGTGAACTTTTGAATTTTCTTAGGATAGTAAAGTAGGTTAGAAGTAAAATAGAGTATGAACTTTTATGATTATCGATAAATTTTATACAGAGCTATAATTTTTCTTAGTATTATGTCGACAATAGAGTATGAACTATATTACATGCAACTGCGTGAAGATAATTTATAGTTTTGTCGAGAATATTTTACTGTAATAGTTAAGCTGAAACATAGACATCGTGAACCAGAAATCTCGTTGAATCCTCCTTAAATACAGTGACAAATATATTGAATTTTTGATTATGTAGTATCAAACGCGTATAAAATACTTTATACAAAGTATAAGTGTAAATAATATTCACAGGGCTTATTTCGATTGGAAGAAATTATTACGAGTAATAAAACTATAAAACACAAAATACGAAACACGAAAATTAGAATTGTTACACGTTAAGTGTAATTGTGTGCAAATTAAGGCTAAATTTATTTTTTATGTACGGACTAGGAGTAGTTTAGACGAATGGGCCTTGTGAGACCAATATCATTGTATGTTTGATTTAGGCCCACTGGCCCAATAATATGAACTCAAAACAAAAACAATTTTTTTATTTTTATTTTTTTTGGTCGATAACTCAAAACAAAATCAATCGAAGAATTTTATTTTTTTCCCAAATAATTGCTCTATTGAAATAAAAAGAAAAGAAAAATACATTACTACCTTTTAATGTGAGAGGTTTAACAACAAAATTACCGTCATATCGTCTCGTATTTATATTTATATATTTTTTAAAAACCTATTGAATATTATTAATTGAATAACTCTTTGGTTAAATCCTCATTCGTCACACCAAGGAGTATTGTTGATATAAGAAAGTCGAAAAGAACTACTCGTACTTTTTTCAATACTTTGTTGGGAGTGACTTTAATTATTTTATCTAAAAAAACAATTAAAAATATTAATCAATCAAATCAAATATGAATTAAATTGATCACCAAATGACAAAATGTAAAATAGCCAAAATAGGTGAGCCATTTGTTCTAAACATTACTAATGTATGGATGAAAGAAGTTGCCTTATCTTTGTGTAGTAGTAAACTCACACTAACATAATAACATGCAATATCACTTACAAACTTACAAATCATACCAATTTAATTAAACTACACAAAAATGGTACAATCTTTTATGAGTTTTACCTTGTCTAAACCTTGCTTGCATAAATCTCCTCTTAATCTCCCTAATTTAGACACAACTTATAACAACAACACACTTAAATCGGTACGATTTCTCGAGTTATTTTTGCTGCATTGTTGGTAGTTCGATTAATTATCCGGTATGACAAAAACATATTTCATTTACTAGACTAACCGTATTGTATTGTGTATCGTATATATATCTTTGCAGCTGAGGCAGGGCTCATCCTACAAATTGGGCTATGGAATACGCCACCACGTAATTTATTACTCCGTGTTACTTTAATTTTTATATGTTCCCCTAATAAAATTATTCTTCCAACTAATAAACTTATGCATATATCGATTTCATTTGATTTAAGGCTGCAAAGACCGAGAAACAGTCCAAATTTAAGGCAAACGCGTTTCCCGACTTGCCACTTATGGCAGTACTTGTGGAGCATATCCCGGGACAAAGAGACCTTATAACTTACAAATCAGTTTGGCACCTTAGTGATCATGCCATCAAAAATGTTTGTAAGTAATCTTGTATATAACCCTTTGAAATTCGAGAATATATATATGGTGTTTATCGTTGGGTTTTTCGTATTCGTATTAGAAGATTTAAATCCGATTTATACGAGTACGTTATTAATTTTACGAAATATAATGACAGATTTGTTCTACATCATGTTCACTGTTTGGGGATGTTGTTTCTTCGGTGCAACTAAAGTAAGCATCGACTTTCTAATTAACTCGTTATGTGCATATAACGATTTCATTGAAGAATTAATGATCATTGACTAACGAAAATGATGTTAGTTCGAAACTAGATCGTTTGAATAAAAGCGAGGTATAATTTTGCAGGATCCATATTACGATTCTGAAGGCTACAGAAAAGACGGAGGTGACGGAACTGGAAATTGGGTCTATGAGAAGGTACCAAATCAATCGGGTCATCAAGCTAGTTATATTTTGTGTTAATAGTTACTAATAATGTTTTTTGTTTGTGAAATCGAAAATTGCGACAATAATGTAGCAAGATGACATAGAGGAGACATCGAGAGCAGAATTGTGGCGCGAGGAGTTGATCGAAGAAATTGAGCAAAAGGTTAGCGGCTTGAGGGAGCTTGAAGACGCTATTCGTAAATAAAACATACCCGTACATACGACTCTTTAATCGTTAGAATTTCCGAATATTTTCATGTACATGTTTGGATCTGTATAAGCAGACCACAAAATATCACTTATGTATCGTCTCTGGTGTAATTATGCGTCTCTGTCGAAATTACCCTAAGTAAGAAAATCATATCGATGTTATGTTCTCCAATAAACTACGAAGTACTCCGTATAAGATTTTCAAAGTTATTACTCCGTGTATTGAAATAAGGCGGCCAACACAAGTATCAAGGTGGCCTTGGATTACAACGACGAAGCGATAATGTCTATACATTCAGCTGAGCCTTATAAGTTCAACTCTGACACAACAAACGCAAACTTAGTAACAAACAAATTTTATTCAACTCATATAAGTTCATTTCACCTTCTATATAACTCGTGGAAGAAAAAAAAATCAAAAAGTGAAAAATTAAACCTTTTTTTTCTAATTTTGAAACCATATTTAAACCAAACAAATTCCAAAAATAACAATAATAATACTCGTAATACTTACTGGCTACTACCAAAAGTCCAAAACGGTCTTAGGACCTGTTCTTTACGCCTTATAAGAGCTGAACTTATAAAAGCTGAACTGAACTTATAAGAGCTGAACTTATTTTTATTTTTTTTGTAATTTGTGCTTGTAATGTCAGAGCTAAACTTATAAGACCTGAACAGAACTTATAAGAGCTGAAATTAAGCTGGAAATAACAGGTTCTTAGTCTAAGCTATTCTGGCATTAGGTTTCAGGTTCAAATTTCTCATCCCGTTATCGTTAATGGCTACAAATATGAAACCATTGATTAAGGCCCAACTTACTTTAACTCATATTTGGGCTTTTAAAATATAAAAGCCCAAAACATGAAAAGACCTAAAAAAACACCAAACAAATAAGTAGCCGCAAAATCCCCAATTATAAACCCTAATTTTATTCCACAAACTTCTAAAATCTTCATTATATTTACCCTCTTTTTTCCTCTTCTCTTTAATCACAATCTTCTTCATCCTCCAAAAACCCTAATTTTTCCCCCAATTTTCTGGGTTTTTCTTTCTGTTTTCATTATGTTTCAAAGATTAATTCTTTCGTTCTTTTTATATTTTATGTTGTATGAATTTGAATGTGCCCTTTTTTTTTGGCCGGTGATGGTGATAAATATACTTTGAGTAGTCAAATACTTTGAAATCAATTTCATTCTGAGGCTTTCTGGGCTTTTTTTTTTCTTTTTTTTTTTTTTTTCGAAATTCAATTTTTTTTTTTTAAAAAAAATTATTCAATTTTTTTTTCTAATTTTTGAAAATTTGAAATTAGTAGTGCAAGTGATGATAAAAATTAGACAGGGACATCAGAAAACTCTGTTGGAAAAGAGTATTCATGATGATTGTCTTAAAATGGGAATCTCTCTGATGCACTTTTTTTTTTTTTTTCATAATTATAATTTTTAATTTAAAGATAAGTTTTTAATTTATTTGAATTTTTAATTTTTGAAAATTTAAATTATTTTTATTTTGAGTAATTATAGTGCCAATGATGTATACAAAATGCACGTATTATCAGAAAAAAAAAATTGTGATGAAAGCATAAAATTATTGTCACTACCTCTGAGGCACTAAATTTATTTATTTATCGTCATTGTAAATTTATCGTGAGATCGTCTCGTATAAGAAATTGGTATAAGAAATTGGGCCTAGTGATTGTACGAAAGAACGGAGATATGAATGATGCAATCTTGTTGAAGCTAAAATGTGAAATTGATTTTGGCTCCGAGATTGTGTTAAATGTAATCAAATATTCTTATTTAGCAATGAAGGCTCTTGTTCTTCGATTCGATTTAATTGTTAATTAGGTATACATTTAGGCGAATGTTGCGATTTTATGTGATTTTATTTGAATTGATCGAGTGAATGTTTACCAATTGTTGCACAAGAGGACCGAAACTTGGATTGATTCGAGATGAATTGAAACTTGTACACGAATGGAATACAGCACAACTCGACTATCAACAACCCGACGACTTGTCGTGGTGTTGTGTTATTGTAAATTGATGAGTCAATTGGGTTGGAGTCGGGAGACGAGATGGAAGATTTGTAATATTGTTCCAGTACTCGCGTTACATTTCAGTCGGGAAATAACTATAATACGGAGTACCTGATAATATTAGTGTCGGTAAGCAATGACACGACCTAAAAACACGACATGAATTCAACACGGAATTAATTGGTCAAGCATGATAACCCATTTATTAAAGTATACTTCCTCCATTCCATTTGATTCTATACATATTCCTTTTTCGGAAATTCCAATCAATTCTATACATTTTTATTTTGGTTCGTACTTTACTAAACTAAAAGACCAATATACCCTTCATTAATACCCCACTCAACCCACATACAATGTCCTTTTTTAAAGAATAAAGTAGGGGTAGTTTGGTAATTCTATTATCTACCCCACTTGATTTTCTTCTACCTTAATTACCGTGTTTTGGTCAAATGTATAGAACCAAACGGAATGGAGGAAGTATTAACTTGAACCTGATACGAATGACAGATTAATTATTTTAATAAAATACTCCCTCCATTCAAATCCACACTACCACTATACCATTCTAATCCATTCAAATCCACTCTAACACTTTCCTTATTTGATTGTACTTTTAATATTATTATATTACTATGACCCACTTTTTTAATACAAATAACAAACATTTATTACCTCTTTCATACTTTAATTGTACTTTTAATATTAAAATATCGTTTTCTTAATACTTGTGCAAAAAGCATAACTACCATATGGATATGAATGGAGGGAGTATGCTTTAAACTTTCCGAAAATAAACAAAAAACGAAAATACGAGTCTAGCTCGATACGAAATAAATGAGTTTGGGTTGAGGTATGAGTCGTATGACCAAACGTACGTGGTCAACATGAACCCGACACGAAATTTTATTGAGTCGGATTCGGGTTGAAGGATTTGTGACACAATTAACAAAATGAGTATATGAACTTATACACGGGTGCAATATGAACCAAACACGAAATCAATTGATTTAGATATACTTTCGCGTTTCTATTAAAGATTAAAATTCCTTTGAAAATTTTTAAATATACAAACCTTTTTAAATTATTGATAAATTTCTCCGTAAATTATCTTTGAACAAAAATATTGTCAATTTTTTTTTTTTTTTTTCAAAATTTACATTTTTTTCGTTAAACTTTTTTATTCAAATTTAATTTTGTTTTTTAAAATTTCTTATTTGTACAACTTTGCATAAATCCTACCACAAACTTATTCTAAAACCTTAATTTTATTTTTGTAAACAAATTGCCGTCATTAATATTTCATCTGCAAAATGAAAGTTAAAAATTTTGAAATCTTTGAGCCGTCGAGAAAGTAGTCAATACACGACTCTACATATCTACAATAAATTATAAAATTGTCATGAAATCGTGATGAAAGATGTTGAATATAAAAGTTTTACAATTTTTGATATCACGTAACTAACGATCATTTTTCTTTTTCGCGGTTTTGGACAACTGTATTCGGAACCTTCAACTTTACTCCATATTATTTTTTTCAACTAAAAATGCGAATGTTACGGCGTTTCAAATTGATTAGTTTATGCGATAACTCACAAATTTATTTTGCCGCATTTCACCACAGTTTATAGTTGGCAGTATCGATTCTCCTATATTATTATTATTATTATTATTATTCCTCATGCAATCTGTTCTCCTTTACGAAAGTTTCTTTTTGTACCTAACATAACATGTCACTTTTCTATTTAAATTTAAACATAAGATGTACTCGTACTACTGTTTACAGGGTATCGTTTTATAAATTATTCACAAAATTTACAGTAACGTGTGATCATCTTACAAAAGAACTACTTTTACGTAACAAAAGTTTGCGCCTATTAAAGGAGAGAATATTGCGTGCCATTTGAGAATAAGTGAAATTACTTGAAAGAAAGTAACATTTGACTATTCGTGTAATCCTCGAGTTTTCATATATAAAAGAAAAAAAAAAAAAAAGAGCAATGACTAATTTGTGCGAAAGGTAAATGAAGTACTCCGTAATATTTTTGTGTTAGTTGGTAAATTGATTTCACCAAAAAGTTTATGATAATAATAGTTTCCCAGTGCCGTAATGTTAGTCTCACTTTATTTTTACGTGATCCCTAACCTCTTTCTTCTAATCATGTTTTTGATGGTTTGTTAACTATTTTTTTTTTTGTTTGAAATATATAATTTGGTGAAAGATATTTTTATAACATGAAAATATTTTATTATCGTATAAGTTTTTAGTAATTCTCCTGTGAGCCAGAACTCACATTAAGTTAATGTGAGGTCAAAGTACAAATTGCAATTAAGAGGGTACAAAAACATGAAACAAATTTACTAAAGTCACTTACAGATATACTAAAAAAAATTTAGTAACAATTATTCATAATTATCACTAAAATAGTACAAAAGCTATATAATCGAGTACAAATGAGACGGACTTATAATAACTTGTTGTAAGTCAAGTAATTGCATTGTCCTTACTTTGTTATGTTTCCGACCTAACTCTCATCAACTAGTATCAAATATTTCCATTTTTTTTATTTGAATTTTATAAGAAAATTAGAATTTATATTTCATTTATAGAAGAAATAAGAAAGGACCATATCAAAATACTTTATATTTAAAAAGAGTCAGTCGCCCCGGTCTATGAATCTATTCTAACTATCAAGGAATTCCTCGAATTTTAGGCGGAATGGGCATTGTAATTCTTTCTACTGTTTACAACAAGTTATTGTAAGTCCTGACTCACACAAAGAATTTGTGATAAGTTTTACTTATATATATATATTTTATGTTATATATGATCAAAGTTGCGAAATTTTGACTTTGAAAAAATGATTTGAAATCAATACAGAACGTAACGTAATAATGTGAAACTAATTACTCCTAAAATTATTTATGATGGTCCATACAATCAATATAGAGAATTGTACGGTGAATATGAAAGAGTTTCCACGCAATTTGAGTCATTTAAGAAGTTTCGTTGATATACATGTGTGATGTGTCCATAACAATTGATAGTACTTGTACGGAGGAGTTTTCGTCAAACTAATGCAACTTCGTTGTACTTCATATTTTTGCAGGTTTCACTTCTTGATACATTTGCTCATGCGTCAATGGCAAAGTATGTCACGTTTCACGATTTCATGCAACATTTTTCTCAATAAATATTGTGTGCGGAGTCTTAAATTTGACGATTTCTGAGTTTCAATTTAGTACGGAGTAATCAACTACGGAGTATAGGTAGATTTGTTAAATAGATTTCGGGCCTGGTTTGAATCAAAGTAAAAGTTGTCACGTTGATAATATAAGCCGACCGATTAGAAAATGTAACTTGAAAACCTTGTACTGTACTCCCTCCATTTCATTCATTTAGCCCCATATACCTCTTTTGGCAATTCCATTCATTTAGCCTCATTTCTATTTATGTCAACTTTAATAGTTAAAATAAATATTCTACCCCTATCAACATACTCAATTAACCAAAATATCACACACTTTATCGTCACAAATGGGCCCCGTCTAACCAAACTACCAATATTACCCTCAACTTTTTCATTTTTCTTAAAATTTGTGCAAAACTCAATGGGGCTATCTCATTGAAATGGAGGGAGTGTTAAAGTAAAAGTTGCCACGTTGATAATAGACCTTCAAATTTCGATGACCCCAGGTTCACCCTACCTATTTCATAACCACTTCAATATGATACGGAGTACTCATTACTCCACTATATTACTCCATACTCCGTATAAGTTAAGGAAAAGTCATAAAAAAGATCGTGTTTCACTAAGAAATTAAAATAAAAGATAGATTTTACAATGCAAAAAAATGTCTATTTGGCACCACTATTGAGTACAATATGACTTAATTAAACGTATAACAGTGTTCCTATTTAGTTAATATTGGTCACTATCACCTTGAATATAGTCTATCTTGCTCCCTTTTCACTTACAGAGAAAGAGTATTATTCCACTTACAATGTGAAGCATTCCGTACAATATTTCACAAGAGTTAAACCTTGTTCTTTTCTGCTTAATTCCAGCTTCTATAAGAGCAACTTAACTTTTATAAGTTCAACTCAACTCCTATAAGTTCAGCTCATATAACCCCAGCAAACATGAATTTCTACTGACTTCAACTTCTATAAATCTAGGCATTTCGAATAAGTTAGCGAAATTTCATATAAATTCAATTTCTTATAAAGTAAGAAAAAGCAGGTTTTACTCTACTAGTTAGACCCAATACAAATTGTAAACTCTAACAAACACAATTATATTTGCTAACCACCTTACTTCACTGCTAATTTAGGTTAATTTAGGAACATTAAACAAGACATCGTGCAACTCATGGGAGCCTACATTTAAGTATTTAACGACACAATGGAAGGAGAAGTACGAAACAGATTTGCAAATCTAGGTAAATAAATACCCTCATGTAGACACAATAATAGGTGAGGTTGATTAAAACAGGTCATATGAAGCATGGCACAATGATCATCCCAAAGTAATATAAACGTCAAAACTATACGCTGAGTAAAAGACACACTATTCCTGTAAATAAAATGCACGGTTCCTACTTGCGGCAAGTATCCCCTTTACTACTTGCTTTTGCATGTGTCTTTGCATAAGGCTTAGCACATCGCTCTGCAAATTCAACTTGTCTTTTGTTATAACGGAACAAGAAAGATAAAAGGAAACGTAAAGAATAGACGTGTAAATGGACTGATCGATTTACGTGGTTTACTCCCGATGTGATAGGCTTGATAGGTATATATGTGCACTCGCAGAAGGGTGATTACTTTATTGATAATGAAGGGTATAGATTTAGATTACCGTATAACAGCTAGTGTGAGAAAGATGGTGTTTATAAGAAATGTGGGATAATTAAGCCCACATACAAAATCCTAACTCGGAAAAAGAATGCAATGCCTAGATTAGATACCGTTTTTGTTTTTTCAGGGACGTTGCCTCTAAATTACAACCAGGGTGCTTGGACCCTGACTCGCTGATCGGTCAATGAGATCCCCGTGATAATCGTTGGAAGTGGTAACTACTGTAGTTGTTTGAAGTGACAACTATATATAATCGTTTGAAGTGACAACTATCAAATCCAAGGCATAATTTAACCGCTCTCTTCTCTGTGCAATATTCTTCTCATTTGACGATTATAACTCTTGCAGTCTCGTACAAATTCATGAAACCCAAAATTGAACGTAAACTAATCGAATTCAAACCAAGCCCAAATCAATCTAGCTGAGCCGTTTACGATGTCAAAATATACGTCCCCGTAAAATAAAACACTTAAAAAAGTAGGGAGTGATTCCATAGTCGTGACTCGTGAGTCGTAACATAAAAAACTCCGCCGCTGCCAAGTGAAAACAACGTAACTAACACCAAATTGCACCTGGCTTTTTAAAAACGTAACAATATGTGGTCCCGTCGAAACAACCCTGCCTAAAAAAATCAAATTACAAAAAAACCTTGTAACCTGCACCTACAAAATTCACATGACACACTTTTCAATAAAACTAATTTCTTTTCACTATAATTTTAAAATTTAAAATAAGACGATATAAACACGTAGAAGTGAAAAGCTTGACCCGTTTCGAATCCAAAGAAATACGATTGGACTGATAGAACCAGAAATTATTGTGACCCAAAACCGGGTTGAACTAACTCAATGGTGAACTGTAATCCAACACGACTTGATAGAGTAGGATTCTAAATCGTACCTAACCCGAGATGACTCATAACCCGATTTAACATGAGTCGATACTGATAGCTGACTCTACTCGAGATAAATCTTGACCCGAAAATAGTCATGACAATTATATAAAAGACAATAAAAAAAATTCAAAATTTTAAACTAAACAGTTCATTTTTTTTAGAAATTTTTTAAAGAAAATTAGAATATAAACAATATGGATACTATCTAAAATTTTAAAATTTAAATTTGAATTTTTTTGGAAATTATTTATAGTTTTCATATTGAAACACACAATAAATATAATATTTGAATTTTGATATGAGTACATAGTTAAAAAAACTCGTATACTCCGTATTGGTTTTGACAAATAGTAAAAATTCGAAAATTGTCTTTGGTGTCAAAATTAGAATTCGACTTGACAGGACCCGAATTTGACCTGAACCTTATTGCTTCAATTTTGTTTTTCGAGGGACCCAACCCGGTACGATCTGAAATTGACTCCGACAATTGTCGTGACTCAATATGACTCGAAACTGGTACAACCTGAACCCCGACCCTAAAACAATCAAATGTTGTCATAACCCGACACGACCCAACTCGACTTAACCAGACCCGAGTAACCTGAATGCCACCTCTTGTGTATGCACAAAACGAATTAATTATAGTTAAAATGCCACCTCTTGTGTATGCCACCTGAACTCCGTAAGAATTATAAATATTCTGGTTATTTTTAAACTTGTAATGGTGGTCGTAATTAATTCAATTGCTATGATGATTAAGAACTTAATAATAATGTCCATTTCATCGCAAATCATTACACTGAGTATAATATGGTTTCAAAAAAAAAAAAATACATTCTTTTTACGTTACTAATAATATCAATATATTCCCTCTCTCTCAATACTTATTTACCTATATATTTTAGGTTATTTCATTCATTTATTTACCTTTCTATTGTAGGATGACTAATTGACAATATTATTCTTTAGTATATACCACTATACCAGGGGACATTAGTATAAGTGTCTTGTACGAGGTTGCCTTAATTTTCGTGCCAAAATAAAATAAACGTAAACAAATAATTGAAACGGAGGAACTATCGCGTAATATTTAAAATAGAAAAAAGAAACGCAAAAGTAACAAGTTAGCGCCTAAAATGGACCAAACTAGACACACCCTACTTTTGGAGTCTATTTAATACCCGCAGTACTTCACCTCATTTCAATTCAATTCACCGCACCACACCACACCACACCACACCACACCACTCGTTTACAACTTCCTGACTACTTTTGCAACTCCCGAGTTAACCAACCCTTCTTTTCTTTTCACCATTTTACTCAAAAATGTCTCCTTTTGGTTTTCTCCCTATATTTTTCACTTGTTTTCTTCTCTTTTCCTCTGCTCATGCTTACGGTGGTGGTCGTGGTGGCGGTGAGGGTTGGACCGACGCTCACGCCACTTTTTACGGTGGCGGTGACGCCTCCGGCACCATGGGTTCGTTTTTTTTACTTTCATTCTTGTATTTTATTTTATACGTTATAACCTGATATGCACGTAAATTTCACTCATGTTTTAACCACTCTGAACTGACAGTTCTTCTGCATGCGTTTTTTTTTTTTATATGCAGGAGGAGCATGCGGCTACGGAAACCTGTACAGCCAAGGCTACGGCACAAACACCGCAGCCTTGAGCACAGCATTGTTCAACAGCGGGTTGAGCTGCGGCGCATGCTTCGAGATGCGCTGCATCAACGACGCTAAGTGGTGCCTGCCAGGGTCCGTGGTGGTGACTGCCACGAACTTCTGCCCGCCCAACAATGGGCTCCCGAACAATGCAGGCGGGTGGTGCAACCCTCCTTTGCGCCACTTCGACTTGGCTCAGCCTGTTTTTCAGCAAATTGCTCGTTACAGCGCCGGAATTGTCCCTGTTTCCTACCGAAGGTCTGCTTCTGCAGTTTAATGCATAAATGCAGTTTATTTTAGTGCTAAATATGTTGATAAAAATTTACCTACACTCTATACAAGTTACCATAAATGAAGTAAATTCACACGTGAAGTTGAATTTTAACTGCAGTGGATCCCACGCCATTATTATACATGTTTTCCTAAATCAATTGGTTAAAATACGGTGTGCACTTTATGAAATTGTTTAAACCTTGATAATTTAGTCGTATACCGGTGTCGCGACCCATTTATTTATTCGCATGTCCGATATTTTAAAATTTAAACCAAGGCTATAGATTATTTTTAAAAAAAATTAAAAAAAAAGCAACTAATTACTTTTTAACTTTAGCTTTAGTATCTTTTTTACGGCTTACATGTTATTGTGTGGTGTGATTAACTGTTTTGAGAGGTTGCTTTAGTCTAAAGCCTGGCATGTCATGTTCTAATTACTTGTTTATTTCTTGAACTAATTTAAATCCTACTTTTAATTTAATTATCTACTTTGCTTCTTCTTTTACATTCTTAATTTATTTACGACAGTTATCTTAATGATAATCTGTAATGATTTCGGTTTAACGAACTCACCTTTAACCTTTTTATCGATATACTCTTTTCTGTGAGGGAAAAAGTGGTCTCATGCAAACAATTGAATGAATAGGGTGACTAATTTCTAGGAATATCGTAACTTATAAATTTTGACCTGAATTTAAAAAAGGAGTCAAATATATATATCGGCGTAAAATTTACAATCGAATTCTTAATCTCGTGTGTGAATGGGTGTGCAGGGTAGCATGCCGAAAGAAGGGAGGAATAAGATTCACGATCAACGGCCACTCGTACTTCAACTTGGTCTTAATCACCAACGTCGGGGGTGCAGGGGACGTACATGCAGTTTCGATTAAGGGGTCCAAAACAAATTGGCAAACCATGTCGCGAAATTGGGGTCAAAATTGGCAAAGCAACTCCTACCTCAATGGTCAATCCCTCTCTTTTAAGGTCACGGGTAGCGACGGTCGCACGGTCACTACTCTCAACGTGGCGCCTCCTAATTGGTCTTTCGGTGTTACCTACACCGGCGGCCAATTCCCTTGATTAGCCCATATTTATGGAGATTATATTTTCACGGGGTAACAGCTTTATCCAGGGGATAAAGCTATAACTCCCGTAAAAATATATCGTCCTAATTATAAAGAGTCGAGTGTAGATTTTTAGGAGGGTTAATTAGTGAAGGGTTTAAATATGATAAGTGCTAATTTTATTGGGGCCTTGTCATAATATATTAAGTCTTAAATTAGGTCTAAAAAAAAAAAAAGAATGATTAAGGACAAATAATAAAGTCCATAATAATCATCTTTTAAACCCAATTATATTTTGTCCTAATGTTTTTATAGGGCATAATTTTGGGGTTTGGGTGGTGTTTATATCACCCACTATTTTATTGTTTTTTTTCTTTTTTCATTTTGAAAGTGTGTGTTAAAAAAAAATTAGGAATTAATGACGGGTGTAATGTAGTCATTAGTGTCTAATTGTGTGTTAGTGTTTTGAGTGAGTTTTAAGGAATCAAATGTAATAAACTTTACCTTTATAGCTGGATTGTGTGCTTTTCTTGTGAATTTTGAGTTGGAGTTCTTATGTTTGTATTCACTAGTTGTTCATTGCCTTGGTCTTGCATGACGCGATCTTGAGTTAATTTGTTGGTAGAAGAAGTTGCGGGTTAATTCTCTCAACATCTTGTTTGCCTTTTTTTATCTTTCAGATTCCCCTTCATCTGATGTATTCTTCACTCTTTTTGTTTTTCATTGTCATCTTATTCATCCAATCTTCCTTTTGTTTTATCATCATTCCCCTTTTCCCCTCTTGTGTTCCCCTATTTCTCCTCCTCTTGTTAGCTCTCCCTTATGTACCTCATATTGCCTTACACTCCTATAACTCATTTTTTTGTTTCCAAACCATATAAGGTGGACATTAATGCCATTTTATATTTTATTTTATTTTTTTTTGGTTTAAGATCATATAAGTTAGTTTTGGTTCAAGAGTAATAGAAAAAGGCCGGGAAACGAAAATCGATATGCCGCTGTCAATTAACAGCTAAATTTAGTTTTTGCTTGTCTAAACATTGACGACATTTAATACGGAGGAATAACTAAACTGAGAAAAATTATGATTCAAGCAATATTAATTAGTAAGTGGCCATATTAATGCTAAGAGCCAAAAAAAAAGAAAAACACTATTGATGAATAGTTTTGAGATTTTGTGAATAGTTTTGGTTGGTTTGAGTTTGTGCATTTTAGGAGTTATAGATAAACTTTATACGAGTATTACTTTTTGTCTCGTCTAATTGATACTCGTAAGATTTAAGTCTTGTTTTTCGAGATTTAATTTACCTGAATTGAACTCATCTAAACTGAGAGAAATTAGAAAATATAAAGTTTCCACATGTGAAACCGTCCTAAATCGATGGAACCAATGAGAATGTTCAATCTTATAAAGTTAGAAAATCGTAATGGATGAATTTCCGTGGGCTTCGAGGTTGGATATTCTTTTATATTCGGGTATGGCCAGACTCTCTCAGACAGTCTTCAAATTCAGCCATGTTAATCTTAATCATGTCAAGTGAAGTAAACTGGAAAAATTTAAATTTGACTCCGAGAAAACCGAGCCAATGGTAATCTTTATTATGGATAGGTTTCGGTGGATCTAAAATATATATCCGTGAATACCGAGCATTGATATTGTGATACGTAACTCATTTGTAAAATCATTATTATAAATAGTTTTAAAAATTTATGATAAAATTCCCTTAGCCACGACCACGAGGAATGCACCAACATACTAGTCGTAAGTGAAAAAGGGCACGTTGTTTGAGGCTTTTAATACGAGTGTTGAATATGACTCACTTTAATTTCATACTCTCAATTGATTTCATGTTTGAACGACTCTGCACGATGTCCCTGGTTTTGTCCTCCCGAATACCAACCTTCCTCATGCTTGAATTCAATACTCCGGCCCATTGTTCCATTACGTTCTTCTCATTTTTCGTTTACGTGCTCTTTAATACGGAGTATTTTTTTTTTTTTTTTGGCAGTAGCTCAACTGGGAGGGAGTATATTACTTTAATTGTATTTTACTATTTTCATAGTTCCACTATGTTCTTCTCATTTTTTGTTTACGTGCTCTTTAATATATTGCTTTGATTGTATTTTACTATGTTTATAGGCGATTTTTTTAGCTGATACTCCCTCTGTTTCATTCATTTAGCCTCATTTTTCCCTTTCGGCAATTTCACTCATTTATCCCCATTTCTACTTTTGGTTACCTTTAACAATCAAAATATCATTTTTACCCTTACTTTATACTCATATCACCAAAATACCACATAGTTTATCTTCTAAAATGGGTCCCACTAAACCAAACTACCAATATTACCCTTAATTTTTACACTTTCTTAATATTTGTGCAAAAAGCAATGGGGCTATCTCAACGAAACGGAGGGAGTATAATTTTATTTAATAATAAATGTAAATATTTTAGTATCGTATAACAATCACGTTAAAGTGGTTACATGAGGTTTTTTCAGTTATTTAGGGATTAATTTTATAAATTTAAAAGTAAGTATACTGAAATAACAATATTCGAATCAAAATTTTTATAATTTTTTTTTTTTTTTTTTTTGTCAAAGAGAAGGTATTAGGTTATTACAATCGGGGAGAGTAAATTCGAATCTGAGAGCTACTGCCCAAGGTACCTTAGTCTATTAGGGAAGAAATAAATAATATGGTATATTATTATAATATACTCCGTACCAAATATTGTTAGAATAGAGAGATATTTCATAAAGGAGAGATTTATTATTGATAGTTGTTGTGTCGAATTACATATGATATTTAAACTATTTATACTAATAAATTCATGATATTAGGAAAGCACAGATCTAGTAATCTTAACTTATTCTCTAAGATAATAATATTTCCTAACAATATATGGTATATTCTAATAATATACCATATTATTTATTTCTTCCCTAATACCCTCCCTCAAACTTATGGTAAGTCACCGACTTATCATGAGTTTGGAAATTAAAATACAATAAGCAATAAGAAAAAATGTCGACTTTTTTCATCTTCAAAGTCTTCATCTTCATCGGTGCGTACACGACCCGCCGGCCACAATAGGTGCGTAACTCGCCAGTACATACGAAGGGTAACCATCTACCCACTTATCAAATACGTGTGCGTAACTCGCCAGTACATACGAAGGGTAACCATCTACCCACTTATCAAATACGTGTGCGTAACTCGCCAGTACATACGAAGGGTAACCATCTACCCACTTAATCCAATACGTGTGCGTAAACTCGCCAGTATAATACTCCGTAGTGCGTAATCAACTCGCCAGTCAATACTTAGGTACATACATATGAGGGGTAACCACCTACCCACTCATATAACTCATAATCATGTCACACGACATAATTAAAAAAATACGCCCCGTCTCAAGACACGGGGAGAGCCGAACGAACAATTACAAGATCATAAAATCTTGTCGCTTTTTTTTTTTTTTTTTTTTTTTTTTAAACCGAAATTGTAAGGTAAGTAAATATTATGTATGTCAATAACAAATCCCGCCGGTGGGCTATGACATCGATAATATGCCCACCGGCAGGGCAGCGGATTTTTGTGTTTCGGTCCTCAGAAGCCTAATGGCTCTGATACCATGATAAAATTTATAATAGAGAGATATTTCATAAAGGAGAGATTTATTATTGATAGTTGTTGTGTCGAATTACATATGATATTTAAACTATTTATACTAATAGCTCACAATATTAGGAAAACCTAGATCTAGCTAATACTAACTTATTCTCTAAGATAATAATATTTCCTAACAATATTTGGTATATTCTAATAATATACCATATTATTTATTTCTTCCCTAATATAGTCCTAGCACAGTAGCAGTAGGTCATAACATACTTGGTTGTGTTTTAGTAAAAGTCAATCGTGTAAAGTAATGCCTAGTTTGTAAAATTCATTTTCCTCTAATTAATATTTTACATTTGACAGAATAATAATTTATACATAAAAAGTGGATAACTTAAACTGATTTTCTAATCATAAAAAGAAAAAATACGAGTAAATAATAGAGTTTAAAATACAATACAAAAGAGTGTTGCCAAAAAATACAAAAAAGCTTGAAATATAAATCCAACAACACAAAATTCGTGTTACTATTCATTAGCCTAATGTGTGATAGGCCCAGCCCATACTGAACTCATAACTTTGTTACAAATTTTTATAATGGTACTCCGTAGTACCCAAAAAGCCCATTGTAAGTTGAATTAAGTCGAACTCAAACGTAATATTTTTTTATATATTTTTTTTTTTTTACTTAGCAACAAGAAATAGATGTTTGACAACTACTGGTACAACAGTTTAATCCGTACTTACAAACTATGAAATCAAACATCAGAAACTTTGAGCATAAGATATAAAAGCAGTTATATGTCATACAATAACCTTATACGAGTATTATACAACCATACATTATCATCCAAATGTGCAATCCTAAACATGTACCGTATGTACATGGACATAGTATAAACATGGTTCAAATCTCAGGCCAAGTAATCCCATTGGCCTTGTAAAATACGGAGTAATTTTTTTATTTTTTGCTCATATATTTTGCTTTTTGACATATGTATTCTACGGAGTATATATTTGACTCGTTTTAAATTAAGACGTATATATCTGTTTTAATTTGAAAAAAAATTGACTTAAAATCACAATCTTGATTGTCTAATTCCACTAACATCCACATGTCTCAAATTAAGTGGTTCCTTAAAGATTCCACCGAAGAGAAAAAAATCTCCAAACTTGTCACAAATAAGTGACCAAAAATCTCCAACATACAAAATCTCAACAAAGTAAGAGTAAAAGATAGATCAGTAAGCCTTACTTAAGACAGATTATCCGTCTTAAGTTTAAGACGGGTCATGTACTCTCCCACTTGCACATAAAAAACCATTCTATTATATCTTTTCTATTCATTTGTCTTTTGTTTAATTCGTAATACTTAACCCGTCCTAATTTAAGACGGATATACCTGTCCTAAATAAAAATGTGTGAAGATCTATAAATGTGTATGGAATTAGATAAGGATATGATACCTCAAATTTGATTGGCCAATCACTTAAGACATACCCTTAAGATTTCAAGAAATTGTACCCTACCAAAGGACCAAGTGACCCTAATTAAACAAGAGCCACAACACAAACTTGTCAAATAAAAATAAAAACATAACACAAAATAAAATCAATTAACTTTGACATACACCATAACTCCTTCACAATATTATCCTTAGTAGAAATTGGCTATGGTAGGAGTCACTACACAAGCTTCCGTTGCCGGATTACGGCCATGCGCTTTAAAATCGAGGTTTTTAAGTGGCGTTCCTAGTAAACTTAGTAAGGATTGCCATGTTAGGCTGCCATCGACAAATTTATCGACTAGTTCTTTTAAGGTTCAAGCTAAGAAGGGAGAGTGGTTGCCTGGTTTGGCTTCTCCTAACTACCTCAACGGAAGGTAGTTACATTATACGCTTTCTGATTAATTAATTAATTAATTTATATATACATAAGGAGTAGTTTAAATGTGTACGATCTAATAAAATATAATTTCAAATTACCTGTGAGCCAGTCTTCCAGGAGACAATGGATTTGACCCCTTAGCCCTAGCAGAGGACCCTGAAAACTTGAAATGGTTCACCCAAGCCGAGCTAGTGAACGGGCGATGGGCAATGCTAGGAGTAGCCGGGATGCTATTACCGGAAGTGTTTACAAAAATCGGAATCATCAATGCTCCAGCATGGTACGATGCAGGAAAGTCAGAATACTTTGCATCATCGTCGACATTGTTTGTAATCGAATTCATACTATTCCATTATGTTGAGATTAGAAGATGGCAAGATATAAAGAACCCTGGAAGTGTTAACCAAGACCCTATATTTAAGCAATATAGTTTACCCCCTAATGAAGTTGGTTACCCTGGTGGTATTTTTAACCCTCTTAACTTTGCACCTACCGTTGAAGCTAAGGAGAAAGAGCTTGCTAATGGTAACATTCTTCGTACTATTTATTCTCTCTGATTTATTCATTTGTTTTACGTTTAATTATAACTTTATATCGCTAAATAAGTGAACTTACAAAAATGTTTATATTGTGTAAACTAGTTTGACATGAATTATACAGTGAGCGTAGCGACTTGAATGAGGTTTGATGTTTAAATATTCGGCGTGCAATTTGCCTAGTTCTAGTTTTGTTAGCACGATATTATGCAATTTGATTCGATTATTACTCGTGTTTTATTAATAAATGTAAGATTACACCTTTTTCAGTATGAAAATTGCCATGAAATTGATAGCGACACACATTGTACTATAACCCCAAAAGAGTTATAACTATCGATCCCAAAATCGCATCCCCAAATTACCAATTTTTCATAATAAATCTGACTTGACTTGGCCTAAATTAACCTTCGACTGAACATATGATGCACTATAACCCACAAAAATGACCCGATTTGAACAAAAATGAGACAAAACCCAAACCCAAACCCGAATAACTCATTTACCCAACATCCACTAAAAGTCTAAAACTAATTATATCAACAATCAACTGAACTGAAATTTTAAGCTGATGGTTGGAGGTCCATGATCGATTTTATAATTAATCTGACGATGTATTTTGGTGTGAAAATGGCAGGGAGACTGGCAATGTTGGCATTCTTAGGGTTCTTAATACAGCACAATGTGACAGGAAAAGGGCCATTTGAAAACCTATTGCAACACCTTTCAGATCCATGGCACAACACCATTGTCCAAACATTGAGTGGTTTTTAATTAGACCTTCATCTCAATTTAAGACTCTTCTTGTGTCCTTGTTTATGTTTCTTATGGAATTTTCAATGTATAGGACTACTTTTAACATTGAACTCTTTTTATGAATATTGTATTATTAAGATAAATCGTTTCTTTAACGAGGGAGGAAATTCGAACTTGAGACCTACAGCTCAGGGGTACCTCGCCCCTCGGTACCTCTGTCCTGGCTAAGCCACTAGGTCATGTCATCTTCAGTATTATTAAAATATTGTTTGTTAGTGCATATATAGGTTTACATTGGCTTGATGTAAGAATAATGAAACAAAATACGAGCGAGTTTTTAAAAAATACAAAAATAAAGTCAATCAATATTATAAGTAGACGGTCTAATATGAAAATTTGCGAACTTACTAATATTAGCATGACAATTGGGTCTTAGTTATAGTACAAGTTTACAACTCAAAAATAGTTTAAAATCACAATAAATCTCACTAAAGACATAGTTGTTTTTTTTTATGAGCATGCATGTAAATTAAATGATTAAATCACCCAACAAATATTAGTTAATCGCGAAATTTACGTACTTACCACTTCAATGACACCATATAAACTCAAACTACTTTCCTTTGTAATAGCCTTGTCATTCTCACTTTTGTTCCTTAAACTTTTCATTCATACAATCATTCTTTTATTCATAAAAGTTTTAGAAAGATTACTTAGTTCATCTTTTTAAAACTTTTATGTTTCATTTTGTTACGTCCAATGCTTTTAATAATAATAATAGTATACTTAAAATTGTGTCACGTACAAGCACGTTAATATAATTGATTGATAACGTACATTGATCAGAAAGATATGGACAATTCAAGAACGGATGTCGAAACGAGTGATCCATCTTTGCCAACTTCGACGACCCGTCACTCTTCTCCTCCTCCTGGCAAGAAGAGAGGCGGGTGGAGAGCGATAAAATTTATTTTAGGTACTATTATATGATCCCAATTCATAATCCATTATTATTCAAAGTTAATATTAGATGTAAGCTAGGGTGAAACTGGATCGTGTCGTTGTTATAATTGTATTATACATTATGTTGAGCCCATAATGTAGATCAAAATGCGCTAAAAAGTTTATAAAACAGTTACAGTGTAAGACAGTCTTATTCAAAATCGAAGCACTTACATAAGTTACATTCATGTCTGTATGATTTAACGAGGATTTTATATAAATTTGTTGAAATTGACAGCAAATGAAACGTTTGAGAAGTTGGCATCAATGAGTTTGGTAGCGAATATAACAGTGTATTTGCGTACAAAGTACAACATGGATGGCATACTCTTGATAAATGTTGTTAGCATTTGGGGTGGTTCTTCCAACATTTTCACCTTACTTGGCGCCGTTCTTTCTGATGCTTGTCTCGGGAGGTTTCGCACTTTGCTCTACGGTTCCATTGCCTCTATGGTGGTACGTAACTTTGTCTCGCTCTTCCCTATTTTTTACGAGTATTTTCTTTGTAACGGTTTTTCAAACGTGTGTCCTGTGATCTGTTTTTTCACCTACCTACCGTTCTGTTTTGGCGGGTGGACTTAGTTATCATATCAATAGTTAACCACGTAACCTGTTTATATATTTTACTTGCATTAATGAATATTTCGGGAAAATTGTAGGATTGTTGTTAACTCGGTGTACTATAAATACAGGGTATGGGATCGATGGCCTTAGGTGCGGGCATACCGAAGCTAAGGCCACCGAGCTGTAATCCGGAATCAACATGCATCGAAGCGACACCCGTACAATTATCTATACTTTTCATGGCACTCTTCCTACTGGCCGTAGGTTCGGGTTTAATCCGACCCTGCAGCATTGCGTTCGGTGCTGACCAATTCGACACCACGACCGAGAAAGGCCGTACGCAGTTAACGCGTTTCTACAACTGGTGGTACTTCTCCTTCACAATTTCTCTGTTGATCGCGCTCACTGTTGTCGTATATGTTCAGACGAATATCAGTTGGGTGATTGGGTTCGGGATCCCCACCTTGTGTTTTGCGTTGTCGATCATCATTTTCTTGCTTGGGTGCCACACCTACATTTACAAGACTCCTCAAGGGAGTGTTTTCATCGACATGGTCAAGGTTGTATTCGCGGCTTTTAGGAAAAGGAACGTCATTGTCAAGTCTCAAGACGATGTTGTGTACTATGATCCGATCATTCAGGAGGACTCGGGTTGTAAGATTGTTAAGCTTAGTAGGTCAAATCGATTAACATTCTTCGATAAGGCATCGATAATTAGGGATTCGAGTGAGGTGAACGGCGATGGAATTGCCGTAAACAATTGGAGGTTGTGTAGTGTCCAACAAGTGGAGCAATTAAAGAGTTTAATCGGGATTTTACCCGTTTGGTTTGCCGGGATTCTCTGTTTTGTCGCGATGGATCAACAAAACACGTTCGGTATTCTCCAAGCAATGCAAATGGATCGGAGACTAGGGTCGCATTTTGTCATTCCACCGGGTTGGATAGGCCTAACCGCTATGGTCACGTTATCAATTTGGATCGTTATATACGAGCATATTATCATAAGGTTATGGAAGAAATGGAGTAAGCGAAGGGACGTTAGGTTGTCGTTGAAAGCACGAGTTAGAATTGGGATTATAATGTCGATTGTGTGTATGGTTATCGGTGCCACAGTCGAGAAAAAAAGACGAGAAGCGGCCTTAAAAGCCAATGAATTCGAGTCTCCTCTTAGAATATGGTTTTTAGCACCACAACTCGTGATGTCGGGCTTAATTGAGGCCTTTGCCGCGGTTTCAATGATGGAGTTTTTCACAACACAAATGCCCGAGCAAATGCGCTCGTTAGCTGGCTCGGTTTTCTTCCTTAGTTTATCGATGGCTAGCTACCTAAGTACGATGATTGTCAACATCATTTATTCGACAACGAGACGGGAAAACGGTATGGCTTGGCTAGGTGGACATGACCTAAACAAAAATAAGTTGGACTACTTCTATGCCATTATAGCTGGTGTTGGAGTATTTAATTTCTTTTATTTCACATTTTTTGGTAGCAAATTTGTGCTTGTTGACAACAATACAAGCTTTGAAGATTCAAGTTTGTGTGACAAAACACAAGATTGTGAAAGTGAGGATGTAATAATTAAAGGTTTATCACATTGAACATTTTTATAGAATCACATTGTACTCCCTTTTTGTTAATTCTTTTTTTTTTTTTTAATCCTTCATAGGTTGTACTCTTTTTGTTTATCATAGTGAAATTTTGTTGATCATTTTTATATTTATTTGCTAGTATTGTATAATTATTTCATTTTTAACTCATGCTGCTTCTGTTAAATATGATAAAAAGAAACTAACTCGATCTGAATCGAATTGATCACTTATAAAGTTTACTCATGTCCGAATAAGACACTCAAAAATTGCTCCTCAACCCTAATTTGAAATTTGAATTAACTTAACCAAATCAAAAGCTTGTCTCAAATTAATTTGTATATGACCTCTTTATCAATGAGTTGGGCCAAGTCACTCAGCTCTCGGGCTCAAGTCGATCAAATCTCGATTTGAAATGAGCTGGTGCCTTGTCTTCTGAATACGAGCTCTAGTCCAAATTACGTGTAATAGATATACATTTATTTTGTCTATCTTGATCTATACATAGAGCACTTTTCCATGATACGTGTCCACATACGATTAGTATTATTTGCTTCTTATCTTTTTACTTCCACTATAAGTGTGATAAAGGTAACAAGTAAAGAAGGTTAAATAGTTTAAAGTTTTCTTTTTAGTTTTAGTAGTGGATTCTAACTACTTTTTTTTTTTTTTTTCTTACCTTTCCTCGGTAAAGTGGTGTCTTTTTTTCGGAAGTGTTTCCACCATGATAAGTAAAGTAACAATTGTTTGTTCATGTTATTATACAAGTAAGTTATGGAGTAAGAACTTTGGTGCATTTTTCGTCATGTTGCCTCGTCAACTTTTTGACTTTTGACTTTGTTAATTAGTTTGCTCATAAGTCATAAGTCAATAATAATGTATATATATACTTTCTCTATTTTAATATTTTTTGGCTTCTATAATTTAGAAATGTGCATAAGTTAAATATTTACTTGTAGACAAAGTATATTTAATTGGATCTAAATACGGAGTATCATCTAATTAAAATTATTAGCAAATATTACTCCGTAGAATTATTCTCACTAAATTCATTTCTAAATAACAAAGATAAATAAATAATACGATACTTGACCTTAAATACAACAATCAAATTGAGTTCATAACTTATTAGGTAGCTAATGAGCTGTGTAGTCTAATGAAAGTGAAATAAAGTAATGGACAATAACTAATAACTACGCGGAAATTTGCAAAATATCTTATAGATTAATATAGATCCAATAATATACTTCCTCCATTCCGTTTGGTTCTATACATTTGACCAAAACACGGTAATTAAGGTAGAAGAAAATCAAGTGGGGTAGACAATAGAATTACCAAACTACCCCTACTTTATTCTTTAAAAAAGGACATTGCAAGTGGGTTGGGTGGGGTATTAATGAAGGGTATATTGGTCTTTTAATTTAATAAAGTACGGACCAAAATAGAAATGTATAGAATTGATTGGAATTTCCGAAAAAGGAATATGTATAGAATCAAATGGAATGGAGGAAGTAGTATGGAGTACATATATAGTTAGCCTTAGTAATTTGATACACTAACCGAAAACGACAATGTGATGGATGTCAAGGAACTATTTTTTATTTACCATGTGAAGATTAGTATTAATTTACGAGTAATTGCCTTTTCGTTCAACATATATTTGATTTAGTTTTAATCAATACTCAGTATATATTAAACAGAAATGATATATACATATTGTTCCTTTTATGGAAACGATAACTAATCATTTTTGTTTATTGATTTAAGCTGAATGGTAAGAGGAAGAAAAGATGCATTTTTTATTATAATTTTATCTACTCCGTAATAAAGTAAATTTAACTAAATTTTGTGTAAGAAAACAATTAGGGAATACTAACTTACGGAGTACGTACTCCTTCCCATTTGTAATGTTTTTCTCACTTTTCTTTTCGATTTCATTTTTATTTGTTCTTCTCATTTTCTTTTTGATCTAGATCCGATGGTTTTCATGTTTTGTGACCCCACTTATTTTCTCAATCTCACTTTCTTATTTTTCCCCAAAAACTTTGTGGGAAGAACATAGCAAATAAGAGGGAATATATCGTTTCTAAAATATATAACGGAAATCGATGAAATAAGAGGGAATATATCGTTTCTAAAATATATCGTTTTCCCCGTACCTTCTTAATTGTTGGGCTATTTATGGAGCTACACATGGAATGAAATCAAACCCTTAAATGTGAGTAGATATTTTTCAACCACAAACTAAAATGTATTGTAGGGGAACCTTCAAATGGAACCATGAAACAAGTAGAAGTGGGCACAAATAGATATATCCATGAGACCATGATTGTGAAAGGGCATATTTCCTCAATGTTAAAGAGAAATAGTAAAAAGTAGAAAGCAAATTTATTTAGAGAGAGTGAAATAAAGAATATAAAATTAAAAAAAAAAAAAAAAAAAAAAAAAAAAAAAAAAAAACTAAAATGAATAACTATGTGCTTGGGGACCCATGACACAATTTTTTTTGAACCCAATTTGTGGCTTAGATTTGTTAGTAAATCTATGGGGAAATAAATATCTACATTCTTTTGTAGTTGGTGACCAATCATGCTCACAAACCACTTGACTATGTTTTTCATGGTTTGGGAATTCATTGTTATCTATGTGCCTCCCTTCTTATAGGATGATATTCAAATATTCTCTAGTTTTTACTATAATTATTTTAAATTTAAATGAAATTTTATGTATGTTATAATGATAATTGAGAAAAATTATCATGAATATATCATGAGAACTATATCATACGTAAAAATTGTACTTAAAAAACTATTCAGAAATATTCTTCTTAATTAGCAATTTAAAATTAACAGAGAAGATATTATAAGGAGTATGAAACTAAACATGAGTTGATAATTTAATATATTCACATATTTTGTATAAAGATATTATACGGAGTTTGAAATTAATGAATACTTCGATATCAGAATAAGAAAATGATGATTATAGTTCAAAGTGAAAGAATACTACCATACAGAGTAATACTTTCACAAGTTTGTATAGGTGGTGATGTGAGAGGCGGTGGTTCGATAAATAGATACATGGTTAGCAATTAATTGAGCTGATTCGTGCCTAAGTAAGGTCGTAAACTAAAAAATAATTTATACGGAGTATTTTGGTTAAGTTGTTTATTTTCACAGGCGAATGGCAAATTTATTATGGAGTATTTAAAGATAAAATCTACTCCGTAGTAGTAATGTGCTTTATAGTTACATAATTTGATTTGGATGAACAACGGAATTATTAGCTTCGACTATCACCATAGTGATACCAAAAAAGAAAAAACGAAGAACTTCTAAGATCGTACCCGCACCATAAGGAATTGAAAAATGCACGATTTATGAAATCTATGTATGTTTATTATCGTTAAAGTACTTCGATACGGCCATTATGCATGAGTACAAATTGACATATTTAGTTTGAAATTGAAAATCACAAAAGTTTAATGACGACAAACTATCCGCCAATTTACGACCTGTGAGTATTACATCGGAGTATTACATATTATAATGGTTAGCAATAGCACGATGATATCTAGATAAGTCTCGTATACGAATCTTTCTTTCATACTCTTTTTTTTTTTTTTTTTTTTTTTTTTTTGACAGAAGGAAAATGTAATTACATAAAGTTCGGATAAGCCGAACCTGAATTACATCTTAAACATCACAAACTACTAAAATAAAAACATAAAACACAATACAAAATAAAGTGCTTCGGTAAATAGAGACTATTGTAATGACTTTACGGAAAAGAAATTAATAATTTCCATAAATGGCATATTTTTCTAAACAGAATATAAATTTTTGGAGTCCATATGTGGGACTATTTAAGGCATCAACATCTGAGCAGGTTTTGATAATAACTGTCTAAACTTGTGGACTGGAACAACACGGCACCATTGCACATTTGCACCATATCACAAATGAGTCATGACATGTAGTACTACCCTCACTAATAAATAGATTAAATAATATAAAGTAATTTATTAAAAAAAAAACGTTATATGATGCAATATTAAAAAAAAAACGTTATATGATGCAATATCTAACTATTAAGTACGGAGTAATTATTATACGGAATACATGTATAATATTATTCACATAATTACATATATATTCCACCGAATGGTAGCTTTTCAACAAATGCAAGAGAGTACTTCATATTTGAAGTAAAAAATAATCATTGCATATATATAGCGGTATTTTTCATGAGCACTTAGATTAACTGGTGGTGATCATTTTTCATGAGCTCTCAAAAAAAAAAAAAGTTTCGAGTTGTTCTAATAAGAACATAATCGTGTTAAAACTCACGAGAGAAACTTTACCAGTTTTTATAAATCCTATTCGACTTAAATTCAGAGTAAATTTAATTAAAAAAAGAGCATCATCTTTGAATGCATAAATGTCCAAAGTAAAAGGTCCACCTATTTTGTCACATAAATAGGCTGTCCTCCTAAAAAGGTGCTCATACTTTCAAGTCTACTCTTTTTGCCAAAACATTTATCAACTGTTTTTCTTTTTGACACTTTCCTCTTTCATTTCTACTCTATTTTTCCTACTTTTTAATTGTCTTCTCTTATCTCTTTAGGATTTTTTCACCTTTTTTTTGGCAGCATTTATGGATTTTTTTTTTTTGTTTTTATGACTTGAAAAAATGAGTTAGTACTAGGTAATATAATTATAAAAGGAAGTGTATAAAAGGTCATAATTACATTTAAATTTGTAAGATCCGATGTAAATAAAGGCATATGAATAGTTAGAGGATAAAATCGTTTTCTTAGACTTGTACGGAGTATGACGTAGAATTTAACCTATACAACATATGTGTCAAGAAAAGTACTCTGTATGAAAGTGATTTAGGGTTCCCTAGAGACTTAACTTCATAAGATTTGCTAATTTGTTGAAACTACGTCCAACAATAAAATCGATTGTGAAGGAGGGAAAATTAATTATTTTCCATTATTAAGTTTCTATATTACAAAAAGAAGCCTTTATACAAAATCACAAAGCAAGAAGCAAAATGCTCAAAAACATAAAACTAAATAGTGAAGAAAAAAAAAAAAAAAAAAAAAAGTAGAGAACTATTTGCTTAATGCTACATGATGTTCAATAATGTAAAACAGGCTCATAACAACCAAAATATACAGAGCCTTCCAATACAAATTTAAGCTCTCTCTTGGAAGTTAAGTGATCTGCACAAAGCCACCGGGTTCGCTTTGATAAACGCTTGAGGTGCGTGCGCGTCTACTTGACCGTCATTTTTGTCGGCCTCCTTGGGTTGGAAACTGTTGAAAAACCCTTTACTTTGCCCATCGCTTTTGTCCTTTTTAATCCCGAGTGTTGACCAAATTGAGCTTTTGGCGGCCTCGTCTGGGTTGTCGATCCTCAACGTCTTAGGCATCAGAACCGCAGTAGTGGTGGTGGTTGTGGGTGTTACCATTTCTCCGTCTCTCGTGTGCTTACCGAGAGTGGGGGAAATCGGGTTGGATCCGGGGGAGCATTGTGGTCCCCAAGGGACGTTCCACGGTACTGGAGCACCGTTCCAATATGGTGGATGGAAAATAGGCACAGGAAAAACCGACGGGCAAAATGGTGACGGTACAGGAACCGCCGGGTTCCACATGTATGGCCACTGAAAGCACTGCGGCGCTGCAGGCGCCATCTGATTACCAAACCCGTCGACAGGTTTCTTCAATTCTTCTACGCCTTTCTTCGACCGATCATCCACCAAACAATTAGTGACAGTCGAACCACTTGACCGATCATCCCGGTTCTTCGAGACCTTCTTATCAACGACAGGGGAGACGGGTTCACAAAACGGGTTATCCGGCCCAAATGTGAGGACAGTCCCATTGGTTTGCAACCCAGGGTGGTGGACGACATTAGAAACATCAAAACGAGCAGACTGCAGAGCCTCGGAAACCGTGAGATGGCAGTACCGAGACGCAGAACTCTTATTCTTACGCCTTCCTGCTCCTACGGGAACGTTTCTCATGGTACCACCCGCAGTCCAGTACCTCTGACAGCTCTTACAAAAGTGTCGAGGCTGGTTAACATTGTAGTTGTTATAGTAGCAGAATTTGGTGTCCATGCTGTTGCACCTAGGACACGGGAGTATTTTGTCAGGCTTCTTAAGCTGTTTTTGCTCGGAATTTTTCTCATCATTTGATTTATTTTCGTTTTCCACAGCATCAGAGTCTTTCTCCATTGGTTTCTCCGTCTGATCAATACTTTCGGACATTGCCGTTGCATTCGTGGATTCATCCATGACTTCCGCCATGGAATCATCCTGTTGATCGTTCTCCGTTGATTCTTCTTCCGTTACTTCCTAAAAATCAAAAGGCCTACATGTCAGCCATAATCATACCACCAACTTACGACATGTCTCGATTATTTTAGTTCAGTTCAATTCAGTTCAACTCTATGGATTATATTAGTTACAATTTTGAAGTCCACTACTTATATGTACTTGTAATTTACATTACATTAAATGAGATATTTGATTAAAAAGTAGTAGAATAACAAAAAAGAAAACAAGTGGATGATAAACTCAATAGAAAAAGTACAAAATAGAAGACAAAGTCAAAAGATTGAACTTAAAAAAAAATTAGGCTTATGAAAACAACTTTTAATTTTATTTTCATACAAGAACCTTCTGGGGTGCACTTTAAAAGTGATTGTAACAAAATGAATCATATACAACTGGAATATAAGCATAAATTTGCTCAACAATTACTAGCCAAGGAAATTTTAGAGGGTATTAAAGGAGAATAATAGTAGAAAAAAAAAAGCATGGTTCACATAAATTCACACTAGCTCGTATGAGACGGTTTTACGATAATTTAAAAAGACTGTATAATTCTTACTCGTATTTTAGTGTAGGTAAGGATATACGATAACGTGATACAACTATCGCACTTAAGATCAAGTAGGAAGAAAAAGGGCTTGTAATGAATTGAGTAGGTGAATTCTTGTTTAGAAAATGCAAGTATTGAAAATTATTTGAGTGCAAATTTTCCAATTTTTTTGGAAAAAGAATGACTCGAAGAAAAGTCGTAAATTCAACATATTATTAATTCCATATTAATCTAATACCTCTACAAATCGTCGATATTTGAAAAAATTTACCCATTGTGTCTTAATCGCAACTCAAATCAATACGAACGAAATTACTCCGTATACGGAGTAGCATAATTCCAAAAACCGAGTACTCGATCGAATAAAACACGTCCACGAATAATATGAAAAATCGAAAGCTCACAAATAGTAACTTTAATAATCAATATACGGAGTACATGGTTAATCTAAAAAGGAAAAGTAGCAATTTAAGTATTGGTTAATTATTAACCACACAAGATACATAGTAGGAGTATCTACTATCTACCTAGATATACAAACATGGGATAAATTTAATATGAAACGGTTTCACAATATCGATCAATCATATTTTTTATGTCATGTTTATTGTTAGATACGAGTATCATCTATATTTGTATGACACGGTCTCACGATTAAACTCAGAAAAATCGATTCTAGAAGTAATGAACTTAAATCTATCTAATTTGTTAAGCTCTAACTATATTAACAATTCACAAACTAATATTAAACCACTAAATATATTTTAATCAAAGTATAAGAAAGCAAAAATTACATACATTAAAGCTCAAATTACACTAAAAAAAAACTTACATTTCTTTCACAAATATACCAAAAAAATTACAATAAAAAAACATGATTCACAAATTAAGGTCAACCCAGTAATTCAATCACAGTTTCAGTCTCAAAGAACAAATCTTTTTTCATTTTTATCAGACCAAAAAAAAAATTAAAACTTCATCCAAAAGAAACCCTAATTATTAAATTCCATGAAAATGAAGTTGAATCACAACAAATTAAGATCAACCCAGAAATTCAATAATAGTTCCAACAAATGGGCACTAAAAAAATTCCAAGATTAAACACTAAAGAACCAAACTTTATCAAAAAAATTATACCAAAAAATAAAATTAAATTCAAACTTATTCAAAAAAAAAATAAAAAATTAAACTCTAGTTAATAAAATTCATACCTTATCAACTTCATCATCAAAAGTAGAATCATTAATATTATTAGTTGGAGAAATTTCTTCAAGAATTTCATCTTCTAAATCTCCTTTTACTTGAATTCTTCTCCCAAATAAAGTAATTGCTGGATCCAACATTATTTTTTGGTCAATTAAAAACCCCAATTGAGTTTTTATTTTCTTGCTTAATTTCGCGCTTAAGAAATCGATTGCTCGAAAAAAAAAAAAAAAAAAAAAATTAAAAATTACAGAGGTGATGTCGTTTAATGTGTAAGGAGGTTGTCGTTTAGAGGAGAGAGAAAGAGTAAGGTGGTGTGTTGTGCAACTTGGCAGTGTTAAGTATTTAGGTTTGGGTTTTTGATTCCCTTTAAAATCAAACTTGTTTGCCACGTCAGATTCTTGCTTATTCTCAGCCACATGTTTTGTTTATTATTATTTTTTATTTTTATTGTGGATTTACTTTTAGAAAAATCTTTATTATCAACAAGTGATTAAGGGTATTTCTAATACTTCCTCCATTCCATTAGATTCTTTACGTTTCACTTTTTTGACACTATTCATACGTGTGTAGAATCTTCGATAAAACTTCTAAAATACAAAATAAAAAATAGTCATGTGTGATCTTGTTTTAATTGTCTTAACGAGGACATTATTAATATCAAAATTTTAAAATTTTCGAGAATACGAATCCAAAGATATGAACGAAACAAAACGAGTATTGATGTACGTGCATAAAGCAAACGTAAAGAATCTATTGGAATGGAGGAAGTATTGTTTTATTTTATTCTACTCCCTCCATCCCACTTCTCACTTTTCAAAACAATGAAAATTTATCATTTTATTCCTATTTCTATTTTTATCAATTTTCAACCAATCTCATCTACACAATCTACATGGAGGGAGTATTAGTTAGGTCATGTTCTTTTCGGCTTTTTAGGACTGAACTTATAAGAGCTGAACTTGTAAGAGCTAAATTTATAGTGAATCAAGCTCACAGTAAATTAAAGTTTTAAACGCTTTATGTGTTCTAACTTATAGGAGCTACATGAACTTATAAGAGCTGAACTAAATTATAAGAGCTGAAATTAGGCTGAAAGAACATGGCCTATGCATGTCTTATAAATACGGAGTCTATGATTGAGATCATATTTTGTGAAAATATAAGGGTTGTAATTATTTGTTAAAAACAGTATTTTAATGAAGGAGATATCAAATACGGAGTATATATTAATACTCCCTATGTCTCAGTTATTATTTACATTTCTATTTTTGGATAATCACTAATTGATGTTTTTCTACATATAATAAAATAATTTGATTCAAAATGGTCATTAGTTTTGAAAGATCTTGATCTCGCCTAACTGATTTTGGATGATAATTGAGTTACATTCTAGTTTGGTATAGAAAAACGAGGTATTTATGTTCCGTTCCAAAATAGAAAGGTAAACAAATGACTAAATCGGAGGGAGTATTAGTATTTTAGAAAGAAAATGTAGGAAAAGAAATGGAGAAGCCAAATTGGCTTAAAAAGTGGTCTAAATGATAAATTAAAGTGATTTGAATCATTTGTATAGATAGGGGTTGGATCGGATGTACATAGGTTCACGTTTGGGTTTTTAAAAATTAAGTGATTTTGAACTCAAAAAAAAAAAAAAAAAAAAAAAAATAAAAAACATAAAAATTACATGAACGAGCTTTGGACTTTGGTGCGGTCCAAAGCGAGAGTTGAGGTTAGGATTTAACATTATGGGTGTCATAAAATCACAAAATACGGAGTACTAGTATTTACCATATAAAAAACATCAGATTTTGTCAAAAAAAATTATTTTTCTATTTAGAGAAATAATTATTTTCCGAAAAAGCATAGGTGCCAATGTGTTATGGAACCCATGGAGGCAGCTTTGGAAACACCCTCTAACCCAATACGATCAAACATCTTTAAAAAAAAATAAAAAAAATAAAAATAAAAATAAAAAAATAAGTGGTCTTGTCCAATTAACACTCTGCTTTAACAGGTGTAGGTTTAGGTCGGGCCCAGGTCAAATTCTAACTGGTTCGCCTCTAGGTTTGAATTTCGAAATAGGATGGTCTTGGTATTTTTAGAGGTTTAATCTATCGCGATCTTGATTTACACGGTTGAACACTCATACTCATAGTTTAGTTTCACGCTGATGTAGAGTTTTATCAATAAGAATCGAACCATGTGTATTTTATATTATAAGGAGCAACTATTTATTTAATACCAATCAATTTTATACATTTGCTTTATAAACTCACATCGATGATCGTAATCAATTTTATACATTTGCTTTATAAACTCACATCGATGATCGTAAATGTATACGAGTATATAATTGATTGGAATCGATAAACTTGTTCATAAAAAAAGAGTCGTCATTTCTATTTGTTGAAATTTGATGGAAATTTTAATAAGTGAAGCAAGTGGAGGTGGCACAACGGTATTGGCCCCATGGGGATAAATGTGAGCTTTTTGGTATAGTTTTGTTTGGTCTCGTGTGTTGTGCTTATTTGCCCTTTTTCTTCCACTTTATGAAATCAAAGTTTAAAATAATAAATAAAAGTACTACTTCTAATTAAAAATAATTGCATGATTGAAAATCTCTTATGTTTATTTATTGTTTTCTTTGCTTTTTGGGTGGTTGTAAGGTCACTCAATCTTACGGAGTATGTGTGAACCGTGAAGTGAAGCCATGGATATCAGCTTTGTACGTATTCATTACCAAATACATTTATGGGAGACGAAAGCAACGGTAAACTATATGGAAATAAGGAGTACTCCCTCCATTCAAATCTAAATTGCAAGTTTCTTTTTTCACTGCGAGTTACATATCTTTAGCTACGTTTATTCAAAAAATGTAAAAAATATATTTTAATTTTCTACTCATAAAGACGAATGAAACAAGATCAGACATGAATATATCTATATTTACGTATCGAGAGATAATTGAAATTGAACGTCTAAGAGTGAATAGTGTACAAATGAGAAACTTGCAATTTGGATTTGAATGGAGGGAGTATTATTCAGTAGTCACTGTCCAAAATGTCGAAAAAATAAATAAAAATATCGAAAAATTTTACCTCAAATTAGGTATCATTATTATGACGTTTACATAAAGAAAAAAATAAATAAATCATTCTTTAGAATTAATTTTTACTACCCCAAACATAAATTTCTGACTTCGCCCGTGGCTAAAACACATTCTTTCAGAGGAAAAAAATTTTGACCAAAAATTCACACACAAAATTAGTCAAATGTTCACAATAATTTGAATAATCGGAGGGAGAAATTTTTTAGCGAGACGCTGCAAAAAATAAATTTAGGTTATTGTTAAGATTCGCTGATTCGGTAGATAGTTACATGCAGTATATGCGTTCTCTCACTCGAAAATTCGTAAATATAGAATGTGTATATAAACGGTTAACTTTTTTTTTTTTTTTTTGGTGACGAGGGGTTTAATCCCCCAGACAAGCGATTCCGACGCCACCAATTGCACTACGTAAGCCACCCCTTTTTACCAGGGGCCGTCGTGATACCCGGATGGTGCGCTTACGGAAGAACTTGAACAGCCTCGCCATTCTAGCTTTGAGGCCAGGTTGCGAATCCACCAGACCGCTACCACTTAGGTATAAACAGTTAATTTATATAGCTTGTAATTTACTTTTTTTTTTTTTTTTTTTTTAAGTGAAGATCAATTGCATTAATAATAAGCTGTTTCGGGACCGTCTTTGATTTCAAATGGTATAAGAGCCCATGGTTATATCCTGGGTCTCTTGATTTGAAACCAGACCATTTATATGCCGCCGAATATAGATTCGTATCTCTGACTAAAAATCATCCGTCTGGTTGGGCTTTGTATGCCATGGAGAAGAATCCCAATGTTGGGCTCCAGTATAAGGTTTTGTAATGGGCTTACGTGTGAGAGGGACGTGTAAAGAATACCCTTGTTAACTTCACATGTAAGTCCGATCATAAAAATGAGAGTTGCTCACTTTATAAGTCTAGAGGCTACTCCTCCCATCACCAATTGATTTTAGAATGGGCATACAGGCCCTACAGGCGCTCTCTCGCTTTCGTTTGTGGGTGTGGCGGCGCGTCTACGATTTCAAATAAAGCGTCTGGCAACATCTGAGACGAAATCAAATTGAGCAAAATATAAATTTGAAATGATCATGATTTGGGCATGGGCTTTGCGGTGTTGGGCTTTCAACCCAAAAACAACAAACAAACTCACTCACTCACACACTCAATTTCCTGAAATCAAACCCTAATTCCAAACAACAATCTTCTCTTAAATTAACCCTAAATTCTGAGATTCGTCTTGTATGAAAAAAGATGAGTACAAGTGAGAAATCCGATGAATTTTGTCGGCGTTGCGGTGGACCTCTTACGATGGAATTGGAAGCACGTCCATGGATGGTGGGGCCCTTTCTCCGTGATAGCTTTTCTTTTCTCGGATCGGCTGTTGGAGGAGGAACGAGTGGATTTTATGCATACTATTGGTCAATGAAACTTGTCGAGAAGTGGTTAAAGAGGCCGATGTGGCTGCAATTCTTAATTGTGGGTCCTCCCGTGATTGTTTTCTCTACAGCTTGTGCCGGGCTCGCAGGTGGCTCAACTATGGCACTCACCCAACTTGCATCCACTTCCTATTACGCTTTCAAGTCGTCCCCGTCTCACGATGACAAGAAACACAAACCTAAGAATTGAGACGGGGATGACATTAGAGCGTAATGGTCACCCAACTTGCATCCACTTCATATTACGCTTTCAAGTCGTCCCCGTCTCACGATGACAAGAAACACAAACCTAAGAATTGAGACGGGGATGACATTAGAGCGTAATGGTCACCCAACTTGCATCCACTTCATATTACGCTTTCAAGTCGTCCCCGTCTCACGATGACAAGAAACACAAACCTAAGAATTGAGACGGGGATGACATTAGAGCGTAATGGTCACCCAACTTGCATCTTCTTCATCTTCTTCGTATTACGATTTTTCAATGACTCACTGCCATGTTGGAAGAATAATTAGTTTGTGATTTTATTCATCTTCATCATCTCCGTAAATGTAACCTCTAAAAGAGGGACTTGGGTGTATTCATCATTTCATCGATTGCAAGAATAATTAGTTTGTGATTTTATTGATATGTAATTTAAGCTTGCTTGCTTTTACCCTGTTCATTGACGCCTTAGTAACTTGGACGCTTGCCAGTGAACCTGGAGATATATAGTTATATACGCGTATTTAAGATTTATTTTTTCCAGGCACGGGTAAAACTCACTTTGCAAGGGAAGTAGCCATAAAGTCGTTAAGTACCGTCTTACTTTACACTAGCTTTCGTATTGTTTAAATGTGTTATCAGGTAAATGTACAATTATTACTGTGACAGTTTCAACTTTCAAGGACACGGAGTTCTGGTATGCTAAGCAAGGAAACCATCGGTCGATGACACCATCACGAGCGACAAGAGTTCCTTCAAAATTATTTGTGTGTGTTGTGATTTGGAGTACATTATACCTTCAAGTTGTTTGTTTGTGATTGATCTAATTAAACGAAAATAATCTGTATCAAATTTTGGGGCTCAAAAAATCGTACTAAACTAAGTTTAAATTGCCGCATAATAATTTGAGATTTGGTTGAGGTTTACCGATTGAAGAAGACATTACATTTCAAATTATGTTTTACTCTGCTTATTCTGTAAACGTGATGCAGTCTTGTGTCGTTGACGTTCAAAGCTCAAGACAATGAAAAGTAATCATCTAGTATGAATCTAGCGTATGCTGCTAGACGTGTTGGAGGTTCTATGCCCGGTGTTCTTAGTGCAGGAAATGAGAAAACAGTCAAGATGTTCATCGACGAAAAGTATTTTCGTCTCGTCCCATCTTTAGTCTATTTGGTGATTATTCGTTTTTTATTTGGTGATTTCTGAGTGCTTAGGTTTATCATTCGAAAATGAAAATAGAGGTTATTAAGCCGTGGATTGTGGAAAGAGTGACTGAATATCTTGGGGGATTTGAAGATGCAGTCTCATCAGCTTCATTTACGGTCTTTTGGACTAAAAGGTGTACTCATGTTTATGTGTTTCATTATCTAGGAGGGTCGTTGAGAGCTTCGTAAGCAGCAATAGCGAGCTGTGCTAGACTCTATTCCGAAAGATTTGAATCGTCTATGGGAAGACCCGATGCCTGTGACGGGCGAGAGACAATTCACGCAGGAGCTGAGAGGTGATCCGAAGGTAAAATTCTCCATGATATGGTGGTGTAAATTTAATCTGATTTCTGTGGCTTGAAACATTTTGACATCAGGCATAAGAGGGGAATACAATTATTGATTACAAAGACTTGCAGATTCTCGATTACATGCAGCAGTTGAGGCCGTGCGTCTATCTAACATTGCTGATCAAACAATGTCAGAAACAAACCAATATCTTTGCCGATCAGTGAAATTGTGGATGGTGTTACAGTTATACGGCCAGGAAGGTCTGCAGTTTTATATCAGAAATCACAAAGCATTGGCTAAAACGTTTGAGGAGCTCATCATTCAAGTGTCGAGATTCAAGGTATTGCTAATCTTTTCTCTGTCACAGTCGTGTGCTGTGTCTTTCATCATTAAAATTTACGAAGTGAAGTGTTAAAGATTCTACTCTGTAGGTTTTAATACCATGTATGATTGGATGTGTAGGTGGTTACTCCTTTGGTTTCTGCCATCACTATTAATCGAAACAACGGCGATCAGCTAAACCTCTTATATGTTGTGAACTCAACAGGAACAGTGTTTATTTCTCACACGGTCTGATCAGCTGGGTTATCCTTTGGTGTGTTGCAAAGCGTAAACGTGATGTTTTGATCAGTTTGTACCCTTGACGCTTTTGATTTCCCCGTTTAGTGGTGTTGCAGATCTACACATTCTTCTACATACCCCCTGTGAGTTGCCTTCTTCTTTCTGCATTCTGTAATACTACTATATGTTTTCCCATTCATTTAAAGCCGTATCAAACTGAACAATTAAGCTTATCAGCTAAATACACGAGCGAGTGATCTACGTTCCCTGATGATACACTTTTTGGAGAATGTTGAAGTCATGGTGATGCGTAAAGCGTCTAACGCGTAGGCTGTTGCATTTTTTAAGGTTTCCCGATGCTGGTTGTTGACTAACTTCGAGTAGTGCTGACTGTAGTTTACATATTGTGTTGTGCTGTACGGAATGCGTGTCCGGTAATCTGATGATTAGTATCTGGTTACTCCATGACAACTTATAACATACCAAGCACTCTTGAATTACTCATGACTCATGAGTGCTATTTTTAGTTGTTACACAATTTTTCTCTTGTTGTTCAGAATTAATTTTTGCTACTTCAAACATAAGTTTCCGACTTTGTCCGTGGCTAAAACACACTCTTTCGGATGGAGAAATTTGGGACCAAAATTTCCCTCACAAAATTAGTTAAATGTTCACAATATTTGACTAATCGGAGGGAGAAATTTTTAGTGAGACAGTCCAAAAAATAAATTTAGGTTATTGTTAAGATTCGTTGTTTCGGTAAATAGTTACATATATCTAATGTGTTCTCTCTCTCAAAAACTCGTAAATATAGAATGTGTATATAAACAATTAAATACTCCGTAGCTTTTTTTACAATTTATATACTCCGTAGTTTGTAATTTATTTTTTATTTTTTATTTTTTTAAAGTGGAGATCAATCTCATTAATAATAAGCCATAAAACATCTACAAACAAAATCAAATTGAGCAGAATACAAATTTGAAAAAAATAAAGATCAATTACAGTTTGTAATTTTTTTTTTTTTTTTTTTTTTTGTTTTTTTTTAAAGTGAAGATCAATTTTATTATGACATTTTATAAATTACTGAACTTGAAAATGTTTGAGTCAAATTAAAAGAAAATAATATAAAATAAAAAGTCTAATTAGATAATACTTCGATTAATAGTGTTTTATTTTATATGTTAAAAATTATATCGACCATTATCCTCACTCGTGAATAGTGTCAAAAAAGCAAACGTATAGAATCAAATGGAATGGAGGAAGTACGAGTAATTCCTGGGTAGTCGTGACATAAGTCCATGACATGGGCCACGGCTTTCTATTGGGCTCAAAAACGCTCGATGACCTACATTTTGTAAAGCACTGCTTTAGATCATAAAATGGGCACAACAGATGATAAGTCCAAAATAATATTTATATTTTTATCTTTTAGAAAAAAAAAAATTACGAAATAATGATCCCGGACGGTTGTAAAATGAAAATACTCAACTTACATTCGTCGGTTTTCAAAAAAAAAAAAAAATATCGTAATTTAAGAATATCAACATAATCTGGAGTATGATAAATTAGGAATATCATATATTTGAGTATTTCATTTGTGATCAATGTGATATTATTTGAATATATTTTAGATATCAAGCTTTCTAATATATAAAGATGTTTAATGTAGATTAGAAAATACGGAGTACGAAAGTTAATACGGAGTATAGAGTAATTAAAATCTCCTTTTATGGATTCTTTCATCTCAATTTTATTAGTATCACAATAAATTTATTGTGAGACTTCTTACGTGAAGGGTGATTCCCGGTTTTTTTCTTTTTAGTTTTCTATTAACAATAGTTCTAATGACGTAAGATTGTCTTACAGAAGACCGACCTATAATAAAATAAAAAAAAAAAAAAAAAAATGAGGTGAAGTGTGTAGCAACAATGGACGTAGAATGTGCATGACACTATGACCATCATCACTAACATTGTCAGCCTTCCACTTCAATAGTGAGGTTCATCTACCCACACACACAAACACACATTCTCTCATATCTTACTTTGTGCCACCAATATTACTCTATTCATTCATCACACCTTTTGATTTCTCACAACTTGTTCCTTTTTTTAGGTGGTTCATCACTCATCTATTTCACTTAAATGTGTACATGCTTCTAACCTTGAGTATGGTTTTGTTCTTTTCGGTTTAATTTTAGTTCTTATAAGTTCATTTCAGTTCCTACAAGTTCAGCTCTGATATTATAAGTATAAATTTACACACACAAAAAATAAGTTCAGCTTTTATAAATTCAGCTCAACGAGTATAAGTTCAACTCTTATAAGTTGAAAAGAATAGGTCCTAAGTATATCTATTTCACTCAAGGGGTTCACCTTCATATTTTTATAATAATAAATTTGAATATTAAACTCGATATTATGCAGAAATTCACCCAATTGACTAACCTATGTAGCAAATTATTAGCAGGTACAAAAGAAATATTTATATATACTCCAATATGATAAGAACATAAATGACTTTAAATGACATGATCCAATTCAAAACCATCCAAAATTAAATTATTAAACTCACTGTTGAATCTGCAATTTAAATAATTCATTAATTAAATTAAGGCGAAATTGCAAATAACTACTTCCTCCATTCCGTTTGATTGTATACGTTTGGTTTTTTGACACTATTCACGAGTGAGGATAATGGTCGATATAATTTTTAACATATAAAATAAAACATAATCATGTGGGATCTTGTTTTAATTGTCTTTTCGAATACATTATTAATATCAAATTTTTATAATTTTTTGAAATACGTAACTAAAGATATGAACAAAAGAAAACGTGTATCGACGTACGTGCAAAAAGCAAACGTATAGAATCAAATGGAATGGAGGAAGTACCTTTTAAAACCACTTTTTTTCAAATAACTACTTTTTATAATTTTGTTTTCAAATCACTACCTTAAAACGTATTTTTGTTTTCAAATCAATATCAGTTCCCCGGAAAACGTCATATTTTATCAAATTCCGACCACTTTGAAAATTTTTGTTGCCTTTTATTTGAAACACCCATGTCAAATACCCATTCTACCCTTCTACCCTTTTCTAACCTTTCTTCCTCTATTTAACTTAACCTTTTCATTTCATCCTCTTTACCTCTTTACCTAAAATTTCTTCCATTGTTTTTAATTTTTTCTCTCATATTATTCAATCAAACAATGATTCTTTCACTTTTCAGCACTTTCCATCCTTATTTTTTTGAGTTAAATGAGATTTAACTCAGATTGATTCAAAACAAAAATACGTTTTAAGGTAGTGATTTGAAAAAAAAAATTATAAAAGGTAGTTATTTGCAATTTCGCCTTAAATTAACTATAATTCTTATACTCAATATGGAATTAGTTTATTTATTTATTTATTTTCACTAACTTTGGTGCTCCACTCTCCAAACTTTTAGAGCATCACATGATTCATTGATTCAAGACAAGTGTGCAAATAAAAAGTTAAGACATCATAAAAGTAGAGAGGATGATAATATGTTTGATTGTTTGATTATTGTGATTGAAATGCAACTTTAATTTAATTTCTCTACAAATATAGCAACAATAATAAACCGTGTTGACATTAAACTTTTCGTTGACTTTGTTGATGTTGACTACTTACTTTCATCACATACACAATAACTCCCACAATAAATTGCACTATACACCACTCACTCCCTAAGTGCCATTGAAAAACAAGAAAACAAAAACAAAACACTTTTTATTGGAAATTATATTGAAGAAAATAAAAATGGCATGGGCAAAAATTCTTCTAAAAATGGTTGTTATGATTCTAGGGTTTTCCTACATTTGTGGCTTATATGCTGTCCCTATTTCACGTAAGTTTTACTTTATTTGATTTAACATACTCTAATTAGGTCAAATATTACTATATATTCGAATTGTATTTTAAGTTACGTAATCTATAAGATTTTTAGAACGGGATTCTCATTTACGTACTCTGTATAAGTTATGAAATACGGAGTACATACTTTTTCACGCTTGTGTATGCAAAGATTCAGTATTTCGATATGATAAGACAATAAAAGTTGACATATACAGTATATGATTGATTAGGAAAAATATAATTTCATGTCCCGCATTTTTTTTAAAATTAATGTATTTAGAACTTTTTAAGGCCTTATCATCAATTTTAGAATATGTATTCATGACTTCTTTGTGTTATTGTATATTTAATATTTATCTTAATTTTAATTTGTTTTGCATGTATTTTGTAGGAACCAAGAGTTTAACAATGCATGAATATCCTACAAGTATCAAACCTTCAACCAATTCCAACTCGGTATGTTTGATGTACATGGCATCTACACTTTTAAGATCCGATCCGTCTCATATTAAAATAACCAGTACGTATAAATTATTTGTCTCACTAAAAATAATGTATTTTACAAATACGCCATAGGCTGCGAGACCGTGTAATTAAATTAAAAAAAAAAAAAAAGCGAGACCCTAGGACGAGTTAATATTACATTAAAATACGCTATAAAATCTAATTTTTATTTATATAATCCGTGTAATTTAATTATTTATAGGATATTAAAAAGGGTATTATCCAAGGAAAAATGGATGTGGAGCTTGAAGATTATCCAGGATCAGGACCTAACGATCGCCACACTCCAAGGGCAGCTCAATTATTTAGCAAAGGCTGTGTGGATTGCTAAGCATTAAAATTCTCTAGGAAAATAAATATTAAAATTAATTAAGGAAGAATAATGATGATATTGCTATTATCTTTTTACTTTAATTACTTAATATTAATTAATTAATATTAAATTATTAATATATACAATAAAAACATGTATTTATAATAATTTAGTAATTAACCTATACGTTTGTTCTATCATGCACCGTAGGACATTTTAGAAGAAACGAGTATTATGTATTATGATACTTATAACTTATTAAACTCGATTAGTATGAGTTTATATGTTTAAATTAGTACGTAACTAAAATGGTTAGTTCGAACTTAATGTAATTTAATTAATAAATTAATTTAGTTGTATATCTAGTTTGTATATATATCGTAATGTTTGCTCGATTGTTCTTATATAAGTGTATTCGTACGTGATCTAACTTGACTACCCATGTTATTATTCATCATTTTTAGCTACATACGACTCAAAGGTCATGAATCATGATGTATGTCATGTTATTCATCGAACGAGATTTGAGTAATTAATAGATCACACCTATATATTTATTTTATTTGATTTCATATGGGAGTGCAAAAAGTCTTTAATACGGAGTATTATTATCACCTCAATTAGATAAAAATCGCTTTTCCTTTTTTGAGCAAATTTGTTCATGATAAATTAACTTAGCAAAGTACAATACTATGTTAATAATAATAATGTTGCTCTAAGTTTAATATGGAGTATAATCTTGAATTATGAGCATAACCAATGATATCATATGCATATTTCCCTTTCCAGGATAACAAACTCGTGATCTATCAGACTAACTACAAAATTACATTTTTAGGGTTTGTAATTTTCCTTTCTTCTTTTACACTTTGATCGATCAACTTACGCTACAATAAGTAAGTATATAATGACATAAAATGTAAACAAATACCTAAAAGTTTATTTGGATAGATCTCGTATGTAGTTGTTCACATTTATATACAGTTAGTGACCCATGCATCATGTGCAGAAGTGGATTATTATGAGTGTCATAACTTATAAGCCACTATAGTAAAGTCTCCAACATGAATAAAAGAAATGCTACATCTACATGCTTTTGGAGCTCATACAAGTCTTTGTTAATCTTAAAATTAGTTAACAAGATATTATTGGGCGGACTGAACTCGACGAAAGTAAAGAATTAAACCCGACAAAGTTGTAGGAACTACGGAGTACTATTTGAACCGGAGTACTACACAGTAGACAAAATGAAATCAACTCGAATAATCCAATTCGAATCAACCGGACAAAATCTCAAAAAAGCCCTAAGTTTAATTTAACTAAACTAACTAAATTCTATATATTCCCTTTTTAGGTGTAATAAACTACCCCGTGTTATCTTGGAATAATTTAATAATATTATATTTTTACACACTGAACCTTTAAAAAATCAGTTCCATTTTGACCCAAATTACAATATCCCTAACTATGACCTTGGTCAATGTAAACCAACCCAAGTCCACATGCACATAACTCATAACCCGTTTGTCTAGCCCACTATAGCCAACAAGTTTGGGTTTGAGTCTTGGAATTTTTGTTAGATCCATATATCGAGTCTGGCCCACGCCCATAACTAACTGACAACGGGATGAATAACCCCTTTGAATTACGAATATTCAACTTTCTTTAATGTGGTTAATTTGAGATCTTACATATATGAACCTCTTCTTTACTCATTCTACGATCCCAAATTTGATTTGGGTTCAATATATACAAAACCGGTCCAAACGTAAGTATAAAACTAAATCCAACTCATTTTCATTCCTAAAATTGAGTGAAAGACTAAGGGGCCGTTTGGTAAGGGGTTAATAAGGGAAAAAAAATCAAAGTTAATGATTCCTTTTATTAGTGTTTGTTTGTGACAAATAAAGGGAATCAAATTCTCTCTCTTACCTCTAAACCCCTCTAATTTCTTCTCCCTCTCCCCCAAGGGTTTGTGATTCTCTTTCCTCTTCAACTCACTTTCACTCACAACTATCCATAACTACCACAAACCTACGTGATTATGACCACCACCATAACTACCACCACGTTGATACACCGCCGCCTCTTGGTGGTGGGTCGGATAAAAAGGGTCGATATGTGGGTTTTGATATTCATATTGATAAAACAACTAGACAACAAACTAAATTTGGGCCAATTTCATTCTTTTCCCACTCTTTTCCTTTCTTGATTCCATTTCCTTTCCCTTATTATAAGAGCTGAACTTATTGAAGTTGAGCTAAACTTATTAAAGCTAAACTTTAAAAGTAAACATATATAAGCTGAGTTGAACAACTGAGCTGAACTTATAAAAACTAAACATATATAAGCTGAGTTGAATAACTGAGCTGAACTTGTATGAATTCAGAATTAGCGAAAAAGAACAACTGAGTTAAACATATTCAAGTCGAGTCTGGTGGATCCGGACCGGGTCTTGGACCTATTGCCAACCCTAGACACCACCATATGGACATGATGCAATTGCCTAAAACCTAGAAATAAGAGGGGGATGGAATGATGGATGGACAAATTACAAATAGCAAAGCAAAAAGAAACCCCCATAACACCAAAGACGTGGGCTAAAATAACATCACCCATCCAACACAAAAATACAAAAAAAAAAAGTGACAAGTTTCCTCATCCATCAAAATTACTCTAAAATTTAAAAAGCCCATCACACAAAAAATCTCATAACACAAATCACCACCCTTCATTCTACAATTTCCAACCCCACATATCCTCTCAAACCATATCCCCATTTTAATAATCTCATTTTTATTTTATTTTATTATTTTTCAAAACAAATAAATATATATAAAAATATATATTTATAATCTAACAAATAAACACACACACACACACACTTGTTTGATTGATTCATTCAAAATTAAATTAATTAAAATGGCTTCATCAATGGTGTTTAAGCCTTTCAGTGGTCTAAGACAGTCTTCAGCAGCATTGTCAGCTGAGTCTAATGTTGTTCTCATCAAACCCACTTGTGTTCACTTCAACTCTAGGATTAGAGCTGGTCTCTCTAGTCCCAAGGTATCTTATGTTGTTGTTTTCGCTAATTCTTGTATCAGACGGTCTTACAATACTATACTGTAATTTTGCATGCAAGTGTTCCATATGTTATTATTCAGCTACATTGTTGATTTTTGCTGTTAATTCATGAAAGAAGTTAAGGATAATTCCGGTATAAAATTGATCATGGGCCTCCAACCATTAGCAGCCTGTACTTTTGGTTTTATTTTTCGTGACACGGTATCAGACCCTTGTGGCCAATGGTCACGGGCTTTAATATCACCACTCACCAATCCTCATTTATAAAGTAGAACATAGGGCCCTAGGCCAATGGTCACGGGTTTCCAACCATCAGCCTAATCTTTTGGTAATTGTAAAATCGGTCACTGATACTCGAGAAAAGTAAGGCTAATAGTGGCCACATTTTAATCGACAATCAACCCGTCCTACACGTACCGAGGAATTACTCCCTATAATCTTAATTGATGAAGTAATAGTTTGTAATTAGATAGATTTTGATGGATTGTACAATGCAATTTAGTGCAGTTCATCAAAATTCAATTGCAAAGAACATACTTTTAACTGTTAATACAGTTTGTATATATTTTACAACAAATCGAAAAAGAAGCAAATTTTGATATATAGGTAGCATACCAATTTGCCAGGTCGAAGGTCGGAACCTGCGGGTGGCGGTAATTGGAGGCGGGCCCGCAGGAGGTGCAGCGGCTGAGACACTGGCAAAGGGTGGCATAGAAACTTTCCTTATCGAGCGGAAGATGGACAACTGCAAACCATGTGGGGGAGCAATTCCCTTGTGTATGGTCGGAGAGTTCGACCTCCCCTTAGACATCATCGATCGTAGGGTCACGAAAATGAAGATGATTTCACCGTCAAACGTGGCAGTCGATATTGGGCGAACTCTTAAGCCACATGAGTACATTGGTATGGTCAGAAGAGAAGTGCTCGATAATTATTTGCGTGAGAGAGCTGCTGCTTCTGGTGCGACTGTGATTAACGGTCTGTTTTTGAAAATGGACATGCCGAAGTCGGCTAATGCGCCGTACAAACTGTATTATACGTCGTATGATGGTAAGACTGGTGGTGTCGGTGTTAAGGAGACGCTTGAGGTTGATGCTATTATCGGTGCTGATGGGGCTAATTCAAGGGTCGCTAAGAATATTGGTGCTGGTGATTATGAGTACGCTATTGCCTTTCAGGTTTGTATATGTCGTAACATATTCTCGTGTTTTGTGAAGTAGTCCTATTCAACTATATTGCATTTGTTAGACCGTTAGAGTATAAAACTGATCTTAGGCTCCAACCGTCATCTTAAACTTTTGGTTGAGTTGGTTCAGTGCCTCAGCCTTGTGTCTAGAGGTCACTTAATTATTGTGACAGATTGGTTATGAATATCACTTTTTGTTTTGTAGGAGCGTATCAAGATACCGGATGCAAAGATGACTTACTACGAGGACTTGGCGGAGATGTACGTTGGGGACGACGTTTCCCCGGACTTCTACGGGTGGGTGTTTCCGAAATGTGATCATGTAGCGGTCGGGACAGGAACCGTGACACACAAGTCGGACATCAAAAAGTTTCAGCTTGCCACTCGAACACGTGCGATGGACAAGATTGAGGGAGGAAAGATCATTCGAGTTGAAGCACACCCGATTCCTGAGCACCCTAGGCCAAAGCGTGTCCTTGATCGTGTCGCGTTAGTCGGTGATGCTGCAGGGTATGTCACCAAATGTTCAGGTACGCAACGTTGAACGCCTAGGTTTAATATTTCTAACTTTAGACTTCAGACCTCTTGACGCGTGCTTTGGTCCGTCAATGTAGGTGAGGGGATATACTTTGCAGCCAAGAGTGGAAGAATGTGCGCAGAAGCGATAGTGGAGGGTTCAGCGAACGGGAAGAGGATGGTGAACGAAGCGGACTTGAGGAAGTACCTCGAGAAGTGGGACAAGAAGTACTGGCCTACGTACAAGGTGTTGGACATCTTGCAGAAGGTATTCTACCGGTCTAACCCTGCGAGGGAGGCGTTCGTTGAGATGTGTGCAGATGAGTACGTGCAGAAGATGACATTCGACAGTTATTTGTACAAAACCGTCGCTCCTGGTAACCCGTTGCAGGACTTGAAGTTGGCGGTGAGGACTGTCGGGAGCTTGGTTAGGGCGTACGGTTTGAGAAGAGAAATGGAGAAGATCGAGGCTTGAGGCCCTGAAGTTACCCATTTCGTTATATGTCGTATGTAATTTGGTGAGTGGTCGTCAAGGCGACTACTTTGAGATGAATGTAATTAGCGAGAAAATTATTCTCGACAATACTTTTTCAGGTTATTAATCAGATGTTTCCGTGAGACATTTTCAATATGTGGTTTTGGGGATCGGAAATACACATGTTCTTCGCGTAGGATACTCGTGGAAACATATCGATCGATTTTGAGATGAAAACTAGCCCTAGGCTTTAAATTATTATATTAACGATTTAAATCGATTTCTAAATTCATCAAAAGACAACAAATAAATGGCTGAAACAGAGAAAATAACAATTATATATAACAAAAATGTCCATGATATAATTATTATTCATTCATTCATGTAATTAATTAAGGTGTTGCACACTTAAAATGAAGATTAAAAGAAAGGATTAGTGTTAGACAAAGAAGAAGTTAAGTTGTTAATAAGCTTTCTTCTCTTGTAATTAGCCTTAAAACAAGCTTGTCTAAGCCTTTTGGTTCTTGTTTCAAGTTGTAAATCAGGAATTTTCTCCATTAATTTCTTTTCTTCCTCTAATATTTCTATTGCTTCCTTTAACTTTTCCCCATTTTCATCTCCTCCTTCCTTTCCCAATTCCTGCATCAAATTCATCAACCGATCAATTCTAAAATGAAATTGTTTTATGCGTAAAACGACCAATATAATTTATTAGCTCCTCAGTTTATATATACACAAACACAATTAATGAAGTGCTGATAAAATCCTTATTGGCTATTATACGTTAAGACGGTCTCGAATTAAACTTACTCCAATTCAATAACATTATCTAACATAGGGACAGGGTCGGGTCTCTATAAGTTTTAAATCAGAAGTTTGAAATTTTCTAAAATTTTAAAGTAATACCACGTAAAACTTCTAAACTTTTACGAAATTTTCTATAGATTTTTTAAGGTCCTAACATAATTATTTACTTGTGAGAGAGGTCTTATAGTAATTAAATAGCAATAAAGTAAATTTTTGATGTTAATACGGAGTACATCATTTAGTAAGAAATAAATTAATCATGCAAATGATTAAAATGAATAATTAATTAATTAAATAATTACCTGGACGTTTTTGATTAAAGTTTGGAGACTCATAAGCTTTCGATGAGGCCACCGTTGAATACCAAGTTCTCTACACCTTTTCTTGAGCAATGTTAATCCAACGTTAAGCTCTTTTGCTGCCTTTGTTATTGGCATATAAAAATATTGGCTTATTATCTCCTTCGATAATAATCCTTTATTAACAGTATTATTATTATTATTATTGTCGTTGTTGTTATTGTTATTAATATTTTCGTTATTTTCTTCAAAAACCGGTATTTCCCTCTTAATAGTATTATTGATTTGGACTATATTATTCTCCATTTCACTTGGATCGTGCTCATCGTAGCATAATATTGATGACGGCGGCGGCGGCTTTTCTAATTGGTTCAAATCGCTAAAATCTTCGTAACCATTTATGTAACCTTCGTATATAATATTGTCTGCATTGAGATTTTAAAAATTTAGTAAGTAAATTATATAAAATGGAGTATAGATTATAATGTTCTCGTAAAAATCACGATTTCTAAAACATCTATATGGCAATTTCAAAATGTACGATCAATTTGTATTAATTAAATTAAGTTAAAATAAATTAGTACTAATTTAATGATGGTTTAAAGTGGATAATTTATATCACAAATGTTCACATAAAACTGTCTCGAGCGTGCGACAGAGTATTTGCAACTAAAATGTGCCTACATAAAGATTTAAGTAACCATTTTAACATTTAAAGTGACCATTTTATGGAACTTTAAAGTGGTTACATTTAATAACGTTAAAATGATCAATTTAAGCATTAAAATAGTCACATTTTACACCTAAGAACCCGTCACGCGCGTGAAACGATTTTATGCAAGACTTACTCATTATTACCTTGATAAACATGTGGAGTTGAGAAGGTAGGCACACAATCTAATGTTGAGGAAAAAGGAGTAGAAAAGAACTCCATCGAAGGAATATGATCCACATTGCTCATCATTTGTAGAGGAAGCTCTTGTTGCCACTCAAATGCATTGTTATTATTATTATTATTGTATCCACTACATACAATCACATATATAATATAAATATTTGTGTATTATATTTCAAGTTATATCAAATTACTAAAAAAAATATTATATTTTCGAGTAACGTAAATAGAGATGTAAATAAATCACAATAACAACAACAACAGCACGTGACTATTAGTTAGAACGATGTTATACGAAAATCTAACCAAACGACTAATAGTTACGATGCATTTGTTTTTGAAAATTTGTTACTAAAACATAGTAGAATACAATTAACTGTGACAGAGCGAGTAATAAGAAGTTCGCAAAAGTCGGGAAAAAATACTTGAAATTGAAAGATTGATAATAGGGTTGGAGAATAGAGGGGTCTTCATCATCTTTAGGAAATGACCAATGTTGTTGTTCATGATTTTGATTCCACATAAAGTAGTAGTAGAAATTATAGTAGTTAAAATGTCATATGATAATCAAAGGTCGTTATATTTTGAATTATATTATATACTAAATGAAATATATCTATAGATATATTAAATGAAGAGGGAATTTAGAAAGCTTTTTTCCATTTAATTTAAGTGCCGTCATATATATGATTATTATTATTTCATCTTTCAATGATTTAATTAATATTCTCAAGTATTTACATGCTATGTTCATTGAATCGTAAATAATAAATTCACTCATAATTCATTATTAATGATTACCATAAGCTGTTTTTAGACTATACTATACGTAGTACATAATGTTTATAATATTAATTTATTAATTTAAAATTTAAATTTGAATTAAACAAATGAATTATGTGTTAGTAATTGCTTCATTTAAGTACATACATACGAGTACTTTATATTATCGTTAGAATCATACATACGAGTACTTTGTTCTAGCCCGCAAGGGTGTGGTCTAGTGGTTAAAACATGGGTGAAATTTCCATGGGTCTTAGGTTCAATTCCCTCCACCAAGAAAGAATCCATGGGAATGTTAGAAATCTGGCGCTATCTTAATAGATCACGGCACTGTCGCCTGCAGTAAAAGGGTGGCTGATCTGGCGTGTATGGTTTGCAGGCTACCAAGACGCTCGAGTTTACAGTCTTGCTAAGGTAAGCGAGCAGGTTCCCCACGTTATCCAAAAAAAAATAACACAGTTGTTAGTAAATACTTTGCAATTTATTTGTGTTTTAATTAATACGGAGTAGTGTTTTAGTGAGGCTATTATTATAAGTTTATTATTACGTTGCAATCAAGAGCACATAAATGATAAAAGGAGTTACATACGGAGTACAACAAGTGTATATGATTTAGACAAAATTAACAAGAAGAAGATTAATAAGAACACTAGATAGTTCATCGACATTATATTTTGTGACGTTATCGACCCTTTTATAACATTGTTCAAAACATAAAAAAAAAAACTTTCAAAATATTACTCCGTAGTATTAATAAAATATATACATGGCATCACATCATATATAATGCTTCGTACTTAAGAACACTATTTGCCATTCAAAATAGCTTTATAGTATAAGTTCGTCTGATAAAAGACGAGAACTCAAAATTTTGATTCTCCTAACTCAATATTTGATGATATTGATTGTTTTTTTAGTTTATTATCACTACAAAAATATAGTAAACTTAGTGATTAACTGATTTTTTTTTTTCGGTGATGAGGGGTGGAATCTCCCCGGGCACTTGCAATACCCTGCAATTATTATACTCCGTAAGATATTTTATTACCAAAACAATATTTTTTTGTTACCACTAATAATTTGAGCTTAAATTATTATTAAGCTAATGTTCGTATATGGTCTTATATATCAATTTGTCATAATTAGAAGTCAACTGACTACTATATATGGTGACTAGGGCTAGGGAATACTACGTAATATTTTTTTTTTTTCATTACAAGAGTCAATATTCTGTCCTCTGGGTGACCAAATAAGTGAATAACACGATAACTTTTACATGGACCTTTTTTTATCGGAGTAATAATTATTTTTTGTGTACTTCTTCAATTTTGGCTATAATTCCCTTTTTTCAGTTCATAAAATCATTACACAACACATTAAAAATAAGAAGAAGAATTAAACAATGTAGCTTGGTTTTAAGGTTTGAATATGTAGATTAATTGTAAAAAATTAAAAAAAAAATGAATAAAAAAATGAATAAAAATTTAAGGTTTCTGAATTATTGCAAATCAATGTCATAGTTATCTACTCCGTACTTAACTATGTTCGTCATACTAGTTCAAAATCAAAAGTAGTTTTATATGGAATGAAAAGTAGTGGGCATCAATTTTGAAGTTGTGTAGGAAAGAGTTTAATTAACTAGTATATCCAAGAGAGAAAAAAAAAAAACACTTGTACGGAGTACATAATTATTTTTATTAGATATTCCGTAAATATCAAGATATAATTTATAAAAGTAATAAGTTTTGTAAAAGATCGTCTTTTACTTTAAAAATGAAATATCGATATCGATGTCGATTCGATAATAAATAAAGGCACATTAAATTTGATAGTTATAGAATAAAATAAAGTGAGTGATTTTTTGCAATTCATTATGAAAGACCGTTTTTTTTTTTTTTTTTCTAGAATTACCCTATTCCCAATAGCAAAGTAGAGTGATTTTAGAGGTTTGTTTACCCTATTTCAAAAAAGTTTTGCTTGTAGAATAAGTATATTGTGAGGTGAACTAATAATAAATCGACGTAAATTTAATTGTATAAATTATAGGTAAAGGTGTGTAAATCATTAAAAATATCAACTTGAGTAAATTACATGATCATTAAGGCGTATAGTTACAATTACAATTATCAATAAAATGAATGTAAATATTATAATAATAGCTACGATAATATGACATTAACATTATTATTGGGTATAAAAACCATATTTCTCGTTTTATGATCACAAATGTGATCGACTTATAATAATAATTTATTGTGAAATCGTTTAAGATTCATGTTGCTTGCAGAATAAGTTTGGAGGCAAAAGGCATTACTTGCCGAAGAAATTTGGAGGCTAACGTAAGAGATGAATGAATCAACCAAAAAGTCCAAAGATTAGATTTTTCAAAAAAGCTCCTTTTATATACTACCTTGTTTCAAATTCGCGTTGTCATATTTAATTTTTAAAAAACTCATTTTAATTAATATCAGCTGATTTAGTAGAACGCTAATAGTACTGTCACGATTTAAAAAAATTCAGTTTTTAAAAACTCAAACTTAGCTAAAAAAACGAACTTTTCTCTCGCAATCTGTTGTGCTAACATCTTCACTTGTAATACCCATTAAAAATTAAAAATTAACAATAAACTGAAAGACAATAACCCCAAATATTTCATATTTAATCATCTTCTTATATGAAACCGTTATTATAAAACCGTCTAACTTAAACAAAATTTGTTTGATTATAGACAAAATATTCTTTAAAAAGATATTGACAATATTACCGTTGAAGAGTGGCATTTTATTTTGCAAAATAAAACAACGGTAAAAGATTATGAGAAATGAGAAGAAGTCAAGAAATAAAAACGTTGCCCACTTGTCCACTTACGACTTTCGAACACAAACACGTTTTTTGGGTCAAATACTTCCCCAAATTCATAATTATACTTTCCCTAAATATAAACTCTTCTTACAAATTAATTCCATTTTTTTTCCCTTGAGTATTTCATCATCATCAACAACAAATTTCACGAATTTCATTATATTTGTTCAAAGAAAAATTACCCCTTTTTTGTCGTCAAGCTTCTATTTCATAAGATCGAAGGTAAAAAGGTCTATCATATTTTGGTTGATTGATTTCAATTTTTGTTGATTTAATTAATGGGTTTTTTGTTTTTTTTGGTGCTTTTATCTGGGTAATTGCTTAATTTTTTAGGGTTTTAGTTTTTTTTTTGATCAATGTGGATTTGGTCGAAAGATTGTATTTTTGTTCTAGGGTTTGAATGTTTGATTGAAATGTGCCCTCTTTTTGGTGGTTGGGTCAAATACCCATTTGTTTATTCTTGATGATTTTGAAAGATTTTTGCTGAAATATTCATAATTTCATGTGAAATTTGTCTTGAAATATTGTAATTGTGATCATCTTGGCAGAAATTTGGGGAATTTCTGGTGGTTATTTGTTTTTTTTTTTTTTTTTTTTATCATCTACTTCTGTAGTTCATCTGTTATGCTTGAGTTTCTGGAATTTCAAACCTTTTCATGTTAATATAGATAATATGATTGTATTCGTAATCGTTTTTTAGGCCGTTCCACTCAATTGTATACGCTGTTCATTTATGTTTAGATTTGGACTCGAAAGATCGAACCTTGTATGAGTAACTTCATTGCCATGAAATGCATTTACCTCTCTTCTTTTAGTTCACCTAGAATAATATGTGAAAAGCAATAATTTCATACCTACATTGCACTTGAATTGGAATCTGGTGAATGTTTTCGTCGATTGTGATTTTCTTAGAGTGTAGTTACTCAGTAATATCTGCAATATTTTGATATTTATGATGAAGGTTTACTCTATTGTGAATGGATTTGATTTGATGAGTGAATTTCGGATGTTGTCAATGTATATACAATTTACTTAAGTTTGGTGACCATGCAGTTTGTGTTTTGCTAGAGGAAATGAGTGATCATCTTGCTGTGTGTGTGGACGGTTCGGTTAACTCGGACTCATTAGAGGCTGGGAGACAGTCGGAGGTTGCGAGGTCTTCTGGTACTAGTAGTGACCATGCTGGTGAATCGTCCGCTTTACTTGAACACGAGGATTTGGGCGAAGAAGCACCACTCATTCAATCGTTGGAGTGTCGTATTTGTCAAGAAGAGGATAGCTTTAAAAACTTAGAGACCCCTTGCGCTTGCAATGGCAGTTTGAAGGTACCTTAATTATTTGATATTACCTTTTTCTTTTAGGTCTTAATGTAGAAGTTATCGTAACTGACCACGAATTCAGTTTTTGAGGACTATATAGGCGCAATAGGCAATATACATAATTGCTTTTGTTGGCATTAATCATTGTGGGTCTCTCTCTTTTCGACATATTGGACAATGCTGTGTATATTGGCAGCAAAAGTTCCTATAGGCTCATGTCTAAATAGGAATTTCAATGAGAAATGCAATGTTTCGTCCTTCGTTTAAGAAAGCCTTGGATGAGGCTCTAGGTGAAATACCTCGTTGCATTTAGGTGCATGTTTTTGATAAGGCTCACACTAGTACGTTATTGTCCGCATTTTTTCAACTAGATCTTTTATTATGCTCTCCCTTTTCCCCATTATTCTCAACTTTTACTCCTTTCATGTTTGGCAGTTTTGAAACCTCTTAGAAAAGGTATTTATGCCCAAAACGTTTACAAAAAAATAGTGCGCCTTGCGTCCAAAAGGCGAGCACCTTCGCCTTGCATTTTACGGCTTTTCGCCTCGGCTCCTTAGCGCCTTGGTGCAAAAAGGAACATAGGAACTTTAAGAGTAGATGAAGGGAATATGTATTTGTATTCTAACCGTACACTAGCTTTCAATATCGGCTAATGCTTTGCTTATGTTCAGTTTGCTCACAGGAAATGTGTTCAAAGGTGGTGTGACGAGAAAGGAGATATCATCTGTGAAATTTGTCATCAGGTACATTTAATATTGTTGTCAAGATTTGTTAGGTTGTGGCCTTCTTATCTTATAGGATCGTTTTTCTATGGCTGTGTCTGGACTTACGTTTTCATGGTAATTTGTGTGGCTGATCCGTTTTTTAATCTTCATTGTTTTAACAATGGCTGACTAAACTTGTCTTCTTGTGAATCTTCGGAGAATTTCAAAAAATGTGGGGAAGCTTGTCAATTAGTATGTACGATAATTTTCATGTGCAGTGTTGTTTAATTGATGCTTATCATCGTTAATAATTCGTGTGCGTTAGCCTTTGAGTGATTATGGAATGTTTGAATTGGTGTGTCGAAATTTGTCTTGTACTTATATGACTTAATAAACTATAATATTCTTTACATTTTTTTCTTCTAAAAATGTGCAATTATGTGCATAGCTGTGCTATGTTTCTATACACCATAAATCTCTTTTTACGTGATGATATTTCAATAAAATTATCTTTAGGTCACTAACTTATTGATCTGCTTGTTTTCTCACTTGGTATGTAGACTTACCAACCCGGCTATACTGCACCACCTCCTCCACCACCCGACGAGACGGTTATCGATATCAGGTGACCTTTGTAATTTCCGTCGTAGATTATTATAATCTCTCTTCTCCCTTGGTTAATATGCAGTATTAGTGTACTGTACTCCTTCCATTCTAAAACTTCTACATACGATAATGTGAAAATACGTGTTCCTATAACTCTGATGTTACAATACCAGACATTTGTTTAACTACCTAAGTCAAATGTGGACATTATAAATGGGATGGAGGTAGGACATTACTGTATGTGCATGCGGCCTTTAATTTGAAACCGTCCCCCTTATCGTTAGTGTGAGGTTTATTTATATCTTCTGACCCAATTTCGAATCTTTTGGTTTTTGCTGAGAGCAGTCAATGGACGATATCTGGTGCACAGTTAGATTTGAACGATCCACGTCTATTAGCTATGGCAGCAGCTGAAAGACGCTTATTGGAAGCTGAGTATGATGACTACGCTGATACTAATGCCAACGGAGCAGCTTTTTGTCGCTCCGCCGCCCTTATTGTAAGTCCTCAAGATAACTAATAATTAAACGGGTTTAAATTGTGGTATGTAGAAAGGGATCTAACACCTTCCTTGTAACACCCGACCTAACGCTTGGATTAGCGTGCTCGACAATATCGAGTTTTTATTGATATATCGCATTTCCACTTCTGCCATAATATGACTTCTGACATGGGTTTACGTCTTGTGGCGGTATTTATAACACTTTCTCGTGTTGTCTATGGCAGTTGATGGCTTTGTTGCTCTTGAGGCACACCTTATACGTCACAAATCCCGATGACGGGGATGATGATGTCTCCACGTTCTTCTCCGTGAGTGATGCACTTTTGTTGTTTTTGTCATTATCTACTTCATGCAGTTTTTTGTGCCGCACCTCCATGGTATTAATTCATTGCATATATTGGCAGCTTTTCTTGCTTCGAGCCGCTGGTTTTCTACTCCCATGTTATATAATGGCATGGGCCATCAGCGTACTGCAACGCCGAAGGCAGAGACAGGTTAGTCACCTTACCTAAACAACGATCGAGGAATTATTAATTGCTCTTTGTTTGGTTTTGCTCATTCTCTTACGTGTTTTGCAATGTTTAGGAAGCGGCCGCGCTAGCTGCAAGCGAAGTCGCATACGTGATACAGGCACGACAACACCCCGGTGTCCATTTTACAATTGCCCCCGCGTCACCTGTCGCACATCACCCTGAGCCACCTCAATGATTCGAGCCACCTCAATGATTCGAGTCTTCGTAACTCACTCAAGACACAATAACGAAGGACTTTAAAATATTGCCGACTTCTTGGTATCCCTATTCTGTACCTTAAATACTCCGATCTATTCATCAAAGAGCTGCATATAGCGGTCGTTAACCCATCAAACTCGACCTACAGCTCCCATATTCGTTTGTACATAAATTTGGTAATGGTACAGACTACAGCCTGATAGTCGCTAAACATTCTACTCTCGTTTTTTCGGCTGAGTAATCCTGTAATACTCTTAAACCTGTAGTTGTAATTTTCTTCCTGTATTTGTTTGTTTTCACTGGAAAAATTATTTATATGATCGTGGTCGAGATTGTCAGGATCGATCGTACTTTGGGTTGATGCCGCAGTGTTACGGCTGTTATTCACCCATATATGTATGATACAATGTTGAAAGAACCATCATTGGTAATCAATGCATACATACTTCATAGGAGTATTTCATACACTCTACGGTCATACTGACGTTCTATATGATGACGGTGAGACGTTGAATAATCGCAACAATAACACTCCTATGTCGATCAAGATTGATACTTTGGATCGAACGGGTATTATTGATTTTGTAATCGGCTGGTTAAATTTCATTGTTTGATACAACATCGCGAACAACCCGCAAAATGTTGTGAATCTCGTGATTACACGGTCATTGTAAAGTGCCGGATTGATAATATTTTTTGTTTGTGATGAGGCCGTGAATATCGATATCCTAATCAGTTGCACCGAAAACAATGGCTCGATGAGTTACGGGGTATACAAATAGCAAGTAAATTGTGTAATGAGATGTTACTGAAATGACGGGTTTATAGTCGCATGTGTAGGTCATCGTTTTCCTTCGCGCAATTGTCGTGCAATACATGCAACACTCGACTTGCCTTACACTTTTTCATGCCGGGCACTCGAGACGCATCTCGAAGTACTTAGGATCTTTCCATACACAAAGAATCACAATTTGTTCAATCTTTCCATACTCAAGGCATCTTATTATTTGGTCTGTACATTTAGAAGTGTCCTTACAACAATTGTCTAACTCGACTCGTCGGTTGAAAAAAGAGCTCACATTTTTCACTCATACAAGGTAGGTAGTACACTCGAACATTACAATTTTAGGAGCACAAAAGTCTACAAATACAGTACAACATACGCCATACGGGGTTTCGAAGGCATCTTTGCTTCAAGCTAAGCTAAAGAACCTACACATGTGACCAGGCTTTCCCCAATTATCTAGGTTAGGTTAGACCGTTAGGCTAATGAACTTCGACTGCAACAATAACGTAGGGTGTGAACTTCATTTCTCGATATTTAGCACATAACAGGCAAGACTTACCTAAAAGAGGAGATGAGAATTTCAAGGCGTTCGATAGTGACGCTTGGTACGGTTCATACTCAGCACATTAGTCTTTTTCCTCGCTAACGCCTGCCAAATCATATCGACAGCATCACCCGGTTCTGACGGGTAATGATACTCAAAATGGCGTGAAACTTGTTTAAGCCTCTCCCACATCATCGTCCACTCATCCCTTGAGATTCCCCGAAGAAGATCGAGTACGAATCCTTCTTTCACAGCATCTGACGCCCAGACAAACACGCTGAATTCAGAGTAGTCCAGTACGTCCTCGTATGGAAGCTCGATGTCGTCGCTAATGATTACTGGGACACAGTGGCTCACAATGGCATCGAAAAGACGGTTTGAAGACGGGGTGTCTCCTGCTATGTTTAAGCAGAATTTCGAAGACCCCATCCCTTGGCTCGCTTCACGAACTCCACTCTTTTGCGTACTTCCAAACGTAAAGTGCACGTCTTTCTCGTCTTTCAGGAGATAATACAGCTCTTGGCGTATTGCTCCTCCCTACGCAGATATCAAATCGGAAACTATCAAAAGAAACAGCCTTGATATCGACAAATAATACAGTTTATAATAATGTAGAGATGACTCACATCCTTCCTAAATATTGCGCCTTGGAAATATAATAACGTCGGACGATCTTCAAATGGCGCTGAGCTATTATTGTCGATAGTTCTCACAACATGTTTATAAGGAGCAATGACATCCTTCTCGAGATTAGCGGTCTTAGCCACATATCTCCCAAAATCGGCCAGTAAAAATGTTGCGGACCCCAACTTCTTTCTCGCGTACAGCATGCTATTCGGGTGATGAGCAACGATGACGTGGTCCTTTCCTCTAGATTTCCGCCACTCCGGACGCCTCGTCAAGAAATCGATTAGCCTATTTTGTAACTTTTTATCGAGGCTGACCTTCTCCTTACCCTCGATTTTTGAGTGTCGATTGTAACTTAAGGATGAAAAGTACGGGACAAAGATAATGTCTGCTTCACTAGGGGTTTTCACTCTAAAAGCGGTACAAGGCCTATTTATTTCCTTAATGTTAGATGACAGAAGATCGAGAGTGAGCCAATATTCCACACTATGCTGCAAATTCAAACCTCCGGGATACCGGGGGACTTGACTAGGGTTACTAACATCGGGCCATATTATTCGTTTTGAACCCACTTTCCAATCTAACAACCCGAAGTGAAACTCGGGGGACATATCATACATATAAACTCTCAAGAGAGCTTTTGTTTTGTCACAAGCAGGATTATTTCCCGCAGTTAAATCCTTAGTCTCATTCGATGAGTCTTTTGATGTCGAATGTGAAAATGGATCATCACCGCCATTCACGGGATTAAAATACACACGTTGGTCACGAACTACCACCAACTCAAAAACCGATGACGGTGTAAAAGAGTTAATGACTGATGAATGGAAAAGAAAGAAAGACGACAACACCAACGACACCATCGAAAACCCCATTACACTCAGAAACCACCTTGAAGATCGCGAGGTTTTCTCCGACGACATAGCTATGTGTTTTGCACACACAATAATTCATTCACTCCATTCATTCATATAGTGACCAAGTATCACATAGCTCATCACTTAAAAAAAACACTAAATTTCAATTAAATCACACAATTTATCAGATGATATATGCATATGGTAAGTGAACTTGACTAAAACTATTAAAAATTGTGATGAATCTTCCAATAATTATTATCAAAACATAATAATATGCAGTGATGCAGCTAACAAACCTCACCTACAACAAAAGTTCCATCAATTTATCATGAATCTCACATAATTTTATTTGAATGTTACATAATTATCTCCTAAAATTTTACTTATAAAAAGTATATAATTTGTAAGATTTTTGCTTTTGTTACCAACTTTGACACTAATTAGCTTGAAATATTAACATAAGTATCATGGGAAATAAATTAATTTATGTTTCCGAAAAAAAAAAAAAAACAATCTTCAAGTTAACCTGCACAAATAAAAAAAAAAATAAAATAAAAATTGAATTCAACAATATACCCCAACATTATAACATGGAATTAATGGCTGCAAAAAAAAACACCTGACAATTTTAAACTACATATCTGACAATATTTAATATATTAAATTAAAAAAACATTCAACAAAATATCACGAAAAAAAATGAAATCTTTCGAAAGAAAAATGAAGAAATAAATTAAAAAAAGAAAAGGGTAATTAAAAAATTGAATTTTGTGAAGAGGGTCGATGAAAACTTACAGAAAAATGAGCTGATTTTAGAGCTTTCTGAAATGATTTTCCATGGTTACCCTTTTTTCTGCAAATGTATTTTTTTTTTTTTATTTCTTTTATAAGAAAGTATACAAAAAATTGTGGGGTAGTGTAGTAGAATTAATTTAATACGTATAATTAATTAATGTATTAAACTTTCAAAGTATACTTAAATCAATGCAACCTACGAAAAAATGTTACGTATAAATCAAAGAAGAAGATGTCAATCTCAAGTGAGTATGTGTATTTATGAATGTAAATAAATCGTTTTATTATTTATATAATATAATTGTGTTCTTTTAAGATAATAATTGGATTGGATGTAATCAGTTATGTAATTTGTGTTCTCAATAAATGACGAAAATTCAATATTCTTTTTATTCTTTTTTTTTATTGGTAAGAAAGTGGTATGTTTATATAAATGACGGAAAGAAATTGAGTAATATAAAATCAGTTATGGATGTGTAGAATTATTTTACGTATTTTTTTTCTAATATGTGTGCACTACACATATGTTAAGAAAATTAAAATAAAAAGAATATTGAATTTTCTTCGGTTGAAAATTAAAATATTTTATATTAATTTCATATTTGATGGGAGAAATTTTTCACATTTTTCTTATTTTGGGCTTCATAATCTATGCATTATGCACATTTAAAATTTTGATACCAAAAAGTTAATAAACTACTCGTAATAATTAATTCTAATATTTAGGTTTTTTTTTGCAAAATAATCAAATAAATTATTTATTCATAAAATAAAAAAAAAATGATAAAATAATACTTCGTATTAAATTATGTTAGTGAGTTGGAGATTTATTTTGATTTAAAACAGGTTAAATATATGAATAAACAAATAAAAGTTCCCTAAAAATAAGTAAAAAGATCGGTATTATTTATAATTTAAAATAAATTACCTGTTTTAATAGAGACCAACTGAATACGAAATTATGTTAGAAAATTGAGTTAATTAATTACGTGAAGGAAGATACTCCGTATATGATTAAGTTTGTTGGTCAATTAGAAGGGATTAACGGACATGTGTATGGAAGATCATTTGAAACAAAGTTTAGACAAATTAGATGATGTAATAATGTTAACGTTGCTTATAATTAGCAGGAAAAGTCTCCTGGTTTTTGTTTGGTTTACCATGTTAATCTTGTATTTTATTAAAAAAAAAATTATAATAGAAGATGTTTATTCACTTATAAAATATGAATACGTTTGATTAACGTAATCATCGTTACTTATATTATGATTCTACTTAAAAGTATAAGAGTGATCACATTTACATGGTTAAGTTAAACAATTTACGTTTATCATGCGATTTACCTATATCGTTCATCCCATTTTGTCTTTTTCACGAGTATATAGTTACTTGGACTCAAAATATTTGTATCAAAATGTAATAAAATTAGAATATAAAAGTACTAGGGAAACTATAATATACGGAGTAAGAAGTTGGGTTTTACCATCGTTTACTGTAATGTACGTAGAATATGAGTACACTAGAATATATATAAATAAACATCGGTCAAGTGTTATTTCTGAACATATTGTTAAATGAGACAGGTAATAAATAAGTTTAGAATCGAGTGTCGTTCAATTACTATGTTCACAGTCCAAATTCAGTTTAGTTCAAATAAAATCGAATTTTGGGTATTATTTATGTTACTCATATCGGATTTTCGATCGATTTTCAGTTCAGGTATCTCAGTCAGCGGATAACCTAATCCGATAAGAAAGCGGATCTTTAAGACTTACGGACTCTTGAGCTTTACGGCCCAATCTTGAAAGGTTTAAACCCAACATTCGACATGATGAAATCTCAAAGGTTTGTATTCTCAGGCCCAATAAAATAGTAATTGTCAAATTATAAGACGATTTATAAGACGATTTTATCATAACTAAGTAAGATCATAACCCAACATTCGACATGATGAAATCTCAAAGATTTATAAGACGATTTTATCATAACTAAGTAAGATCAATTCGACAATTATGAAAACTTAAAAGATAATAATAAAATTTATTGAGTCGTTTTTTTTTTGTTTTGGTGACGGACTTGTATGATGCATGCAATAAGAAGATCTTATAGAAGAGACATATTTCATTTACTTAAGAAAAAATGATGGTCCTTTCGAAAGACAAATTGTTATATGGATCCGGTCACGTGATGGTCGTGTCAAATCTGGTTGGATAAATTTTGGGTTTGCCAAGAAATTATATTGGAGATATTGTCGAGATATCGACAATATCTTAATATTAAGAAAATATCAGGTGTTAGGATATGTCGAAATAAGTCGAGATATCGACATATTAGTATTAATGGTATACGAGATATTCGAGTATATCATATAGAATATTTATGATATTATCGTGTAAGCTATTTATGTTAGGTAGTTTATTATATAAGTTGCTTAATGTGATGTTAAATCCACACAACGAGAATATTAATAACATCGACTCCTATTTATGAATTCTCTTATTGTAAAATACTTTATGGTATCAGAGCCTCTTTTCTGAGGTCTCTCGATACGCTTCCGCTGCCCTGCCGGTGGGCCGATATTGCAACGCCCACCGGCGGGATATAATATAATATTACAAGCAAAAATTACAAGCAAATTGCATAAAAGTGATAATTGTTTGGGATTCGAAACATGCCGAATTGCCAATCCATGGTTTTGTCCACCGTTTATTTTTTTAATATCAAAGTTTGATAGATCTACGGATGAAATGATTTTCCGCGGAAGGGTGTTTGTCTCGTTCGTGAAATTGAGCGTTCGTGACAACGAATATGTTTTTTTGGTGTTCAATTTATTGTTGGCTTGTTTGATGGTTTGCGGCCTACCTAAGTGTCGCGGGTTTGTGACCTACCTAATTAAGAGTCACCGTTGTTGAGGGTTTGTGACCTACCTAAGAGTCACCTTTGTTGATGGTGTGTGGCCTACCTAAGTGGCGCCTGCTGCTTGTGGCCTCATGTAAGTCTGCAGTTGTTGGACAAGATGACGAAGAATCAAAGATGAAGCACTTTGATTTTTTTTTTTTTTTGTCATTTTCATTTATTTTATCTTATTGTAATGTCAAACTCATGGTAATTTTTGCAAATTACCATAAGTTTGAGGGGGGATATTGGAGATATTGTCGAGATATCGACAATATCTTAATATTAAGAAAATGTCAGGTGTTAGGATATGTCGAAATAAGTCGAGATATCGACATATTAGTATTAATGGTATACGAGATATTCGAGTATATCATATAGAATATTTATGATATTATCGTGTAAGCTATTTATGTTAGGTAGTTTATTATATAAGTTGCTTAATGTGATGTTAAATCCACACAACGAGAATATTAATAACATCGACTCCTATTTATGAATTCTCTTATTGTAAAATACTTTAAATTATCAAAAATATGGGCAGTTCGGGATCGATTAGCAGAGTCATTTGAATGTAAATTGTTTTTGGGTTGATTAGTGTGTGTTTTTCCTTCATTTTTCAAGATTTAAAAAATAGTAAAATTTATTTAGCTAAGAATCTCATGTGAGATAATTTCGCACCTTTTAACTGAAATAATTTATTGTGAGGCCGTTTAACTGAATAGTTTGTGAAATAACCTGAAGCCAAAACAATAACAAAAGGGCAAAAATCAAACCTACGATATACTGCACATACTATATCTGATTTTACCACTAAATCAGCATATCTTCGATATCAAAGACATAATTAAAGCATTTATTAACAATTAGACAATTACTATAGGTCGCACCTTTAAGGAAATAATCTTGTTCAAGTGCATCATGTCTTACCAAGAAGGTATCGTTCGTGCACTTAATTTATGATGTTATTGTCCAATCAAATTGTCAAACAACAACAAATAAAGGCCATTATTTAGTGTTATACACTAACCAAATTAAGCCTAAATAATTGAACTTTTAAGCAAGACATTGAACGAGACACAATTATATAACGTTAAAAGAATAAAATAATTTCTCTCAACTATAAAGTGCAATCATTTATACTGTTAAAAGAATCGTAATTTTATTTTAAATATACAATTCTAATAAAGTCTATATATAATGACATCTTAATAATTTCAGCAGCGTTTATGTGGAATCGTCTCATGATATGAGACAAATCAAATACTCGTAAAAAATAAGTTCAAAATATTTACTTTTATTTTTCTAGAATTTTATAGCTACAGAATCTACTATTTATCATGATTATAAGCTTAAATCATTGAATTTAAATTTGTCGTTTGTCATGATTAATGATTATAATACTCGATTGCATTGTTAAATTATAGTTTTACTTACTAAAATTAATTTAGACTATAATTATTATGATCAAAATGGTATACGACCTTTTTTATATCACAATTTGTCTATTAGTTTATTATAAAATTATTTTATATACAAATGTGTTACATTTTATTTTTTGAAACATATAGTTTTATAAAGATATTTGGATAAAACCGCTTTATATATGTGTGTTTGTAAGTTGTTGTCTTTAATTTTACTATTTATTTGTCCAATTTATTTTCACAAATAATATTTGTTTGAATAATAAAATGTGCACATTAAAAAAGAATGAAAAAGACTAGCATCTACAAAGAAAAGTTTATATGGCAAACATGGAAGAGACGTACGTAGGGCCTTTATAATTTTGTGAAAATGAAATTTAATCTACTACATGAAAACAACAATCTTTTGTTCCATGTACTAATCATCTTTAATATAAATTGACTTTTAATTACAAAATGTTGCAACACTATAAATCAATATTGAAAAGAATTTAGCCCTCTTTTATAGTTTTTTTTTTTTGTTCATATTTCATATATGCCATGTGAAATGTAAAGAGGCAAAGCACTTTGTTTGGCCTAATTATATTATTAATTAGTGTCTATAGCTTCATACAATGGCTTGGTGTTTTCCTATATTTTTCATAGTTTTGGTGTGCTTAACTCTTAAGGCATTTAACACTTTGTTTGGTCTAACTAATGTCCATGACTTAATAATTTAGTTTGGTGTTTTTTGGAGTTTTCATAATTTGGGGCTTATCACTTTAGTATTTGTCTTTTATTTGTTGAATTTAGTGGGATTTTGTTGTTATTTAAGTGGTTTTGGAGTTGTATGAATATGGGTTAACGCAATCTGATATGTTTCGTGGTACGTTGTTTTCTCAAATTTGTGAAACTTGACCTAAAGTGTAACCCTAATCAATTCCAACCCACCATTTTCTGGTTAGGACTATGGTTGGGCAACTAACACCCTTTTTTTAGCTATATATGTTCTAAACTTAACGTGGCATCTAATTAACCTAAAGCAACGGCTAAACCTGGTTTTGATTCAAACTCGAACTGTTCCAATTAAACTTGCTCCAATCCACCCTTGTCAATTTATTAGTTTTCACTTAAATTTTACGTATAAAACTAAAGAATACATACAAAATCAGTCTAAAACATGACTCCCCAAATCTGCACTGCGCTATTCTAGGGTTGTCAAGGTATAGGCTATATATAGCAACACCAATTTAATTTGACTACATTCGATACGATCTGAATTGATCTGCTTACCCTAACCCATAGCGCAGCCATGTTTTTACATAGATCTAAATATTGATAATGCATATGGATTGATGATGCATCAAAATGAGAAGTGATATATAGAACATGAGTATTAGATACAAGAGTGTAATTCTTAAACTGAGAAGTGATAATAAGACTACCGCATTAACGTATCAACAGATGTAATAATCGAGATGTTATTCTTAAATCCACATCAAATAAATTCTTATAAGTACTCTGTATAAGTTTATAGCGATTATAATTTAATCCGGCAAATTATTTTGTATCGATTGCAATCTATTGAAGCTTTTAAATTTGTGAGTCAAGAATAGAAATGTATATTTTCAAGATTTTGTAAGTTGTAGTACTATAATATTTCATAGAGTGGCTTATTTTCTTTAGAATCATCTCAAAATGAATGTCATTTTAATAAGAGTAGAAGTAAAAAACACTGAAAGACATACACGAGGACGAGCAATTCTAAGGAGTAAAAGTTACTCTTGATTCTCTACATTTCGCATTGAAGTGTGCAAGTTTGACAAAATTTCCATGTTGCTTTCAATATTTTCCTCTTTCGAGAAGCATCTTTTAGCTAACTTAAAATTGGTGTTCTACTTAGTTTTTGATTTGATGACAAGTTATCCTTAATGACCAACATGTGCTAACATAACAACAATTCATCTGTTCTGAGATCGTTTCATACTGTAAAATAATTTATCAATTCTTACTGAAAATTATCAAAATAATGGAGTAATCATGTCACTCAATAGTAATATGATAAGTTGAATCAGTCGGCGAATTCATTTTATTTTAGATGTGAACTCTGTTATCTAGAACGGGATTTTCGAGGAATTTTTTCTTTTAATTTCAATTTGAACGGGTTGAAATATATTGACTATTGAGGCCTTGAGGGTGTCCATTAACTAAAGAAGAGACAACATTATAATATAGTACCACTATGTAAAAACACATCAAAAACAACAAACACACTTACTTTTGCATATTACAATACCTTATCTTAAAGTCCCACTTTTATTTGTTCTGTTTATATTATTGCATAATTAATATTATATAAATATATGTAGTTTTTGAAAAGTTTGAAAAGTTGACTGCCCTCAAATTCCTTGTACCAATATGCATTATAAATGATTGTATAAAAGTATTATATGATGAAATGTTTTTAACTAATAATAATTCCTTGGTTGTTCTCATTACACAACTCATGCATGTATGGAGACTAGTATAAAATCTTAAAAGATGAAATAAAAAAAATACAAAATGAAAACATATGGTATTAGTGAACAAAATCTATAGCAAATAAACTCATTTACGAATTTAAATGTACCTGCTTAATAATACACGGTAGAGTTTAATAGATTCTAAAACTCATTTTCAATCAATCATATACTTCGATAAAAAATAAAAAAATAAAAAACCACTTTTATTCCTATATAGTCTTTCACCAAGACAATCTAATTAATGATAACAAAAATCAAATTTTAACACACATTATTAATGAGGAAAAAAAACCAATCTATCACATAAAATAATTATATTAAAACCCTTTGTTTTCAACACTTTTTGATCACAAAAAAGTACACACAAAAAATCAATCAATAATAATCTCTTCCATTTTGATAAAATCCTATGAATTTATACACCTTACATTACACAACACACTCACAAATTATATCAAGAAAAATATATTGATTTTTTTGAAACAACTAATTAACTAATTTAATTAACTTAATCAAGGAGAAGAACTCTCACAAACTACCTCAGTTTCAACCTCCTTTCTATGGAAATTCCTATGACAACTACAAGCTGCACATACAAGTGCACCACTAGTCCCTTCCGCTCCACTTGCCATAAATTCTCGACATCCGTCGACCGCGTACCCACCTATACTCGCCGCGTGGTTCTTTTGACACTCTCCATATCGTACGACCGACGAATTATAGCTTCTCCTAAATCCGTCATCTCTTTTAACCACCACTTGCCTCTTCTTCATATTATTACTACGAAGTACTCGTATTATATTATACGTGTTTTATAAAATATATATAACGATAACGATAACAATAATAATATGAAATGATATATAGATTAGGTTAGGTTGAAAGAATGGGGAAAATTTTTGTAACCAAACCCTAACCCTAAAGGGTATATTTATAGGGTGAAAAAAAGATAAAAAAAAAAAAGAGTGATGAAGTAGGGCAGAAGAAATAGGGTAAGTGGGCCCAAAATGGTACTAAAAAGAGGAATCAAAATGGGCCGTGTCAACAACCCATTGTCTAAAATTGCCAAGAGATCCTTTTATAATAAGGACAGATATCCATTAATGGAGGAAGAAGTGGCCATTAAATTCCACCTCATTTGTGCTCTCTCTCTCTATGAACCTAACTTTTTTGAGTGAACCTTTTTTTTTTTAATTTTCATTCATGAAAATGATTGTTTTTTAATTTATGATTTGTAATTTGTAATTATTATATACATATATTCTTCTAGAATTTGCCTTTCACTTCCATGGAAAAAAAAACATTGAGTAATGATGTAGTATGTGGTAGAGAATAATTGAATAAGAACGAGAGAATGAGTATTTATCGATTCTGTCTTTTTAAATAAAATTAGATCAAGAAATAAGGATGTCCTTACTTATTATGTTATAAAAATTGCCCAAATGTCGTCATGTCGATGTGTCTAAGCATTGATTAAACAATCCAATTGCTAATAATGAATATGGATTGTTGTGCTGAATATCATCATACTATGAAACCAGAGACAGACAAATGGAAGGAGAGAGTCCGCTTCATAAGACCTAGAGGGTTTCATCCCAAAATCAATTGGTAATGTGAGGAGCAGCCTCTAGACTTCTCCATGGCATACAAAGCCCAACCGGACGGGTGATTTTTAATCAGAAATACGAACTCATATCCGGCGGCATATAAATGGCCCAATTCTGATACCATGTGAAACTAGAGACGGGTCAGGGCCACACCCACAAATGGAAGGAGAGAGCCCGTTTCATACGCCTGTATGCTTCCTCCTAAAACCAATTCCAGAATGAGAAAGAAATTTCTGCACTTATAAAGTGAAAGAACTTTACTTTCACGATTAATGGCATTTACACGCAAGTTTCAATAATATGATCAATGTGAGTCTTGTGCTGATATTGTGCTAAAGAAAATGGATTAGTGAGGAGCTTCTTATTAACTTTGTCTTTTACAAATGAAATGGTCTAAAGTTTGAATATGTACAAGAGCACCTAACTTATACAACAATCAAACAATAGAGATATTAGAAAGTGTACTAAAAGGTTTAGGTTAAAGCAAAATGTACCTTGTAATAATATTAGAACAAAGCCACGAACTATAAAAGTAAATGCAAACTAAATTGTCCGTCGTTTTCTTGAAATTAAATACTCCATTTAGTTATGTACGTAGTACTCAATAGTATGTTACTTGATAAACTCGTCACTATGTCAATAGCTACTGCATTGACAATCAATGTTTTGCGATATCAATATCACACATCCAAAACTATTTTAATCGCAAGGGAGACGAGCTAATAAACTATATATAATCCACTCGAGACTATTTTAATTCTTTATTACCTTCATTATTACACCCTAAACAGAGAATAAAGTCAAAATTAAACACAATCTTTTCACATAAAATGATGATTATGTCCCCAAATTAATCATAATTAACTAAAAAAAAAAAAAAAAAAAAGGGGGTGATATGACCCGCTATAACCAAGGAGATAACGTAACACTTTTATTTGTACTCTTGCATTAATTTGTTTGGACAAATAAAAACAAATAAATGAGTTTTAAAATGGACAAATGGTATGTCGACAGAGAGTTTGGACTTTATTTTAACAGTAATTCTTCTGTAAGGCTGAACTTACACTATGATAATGTGAGACCAAGGTACAAATTACCCCGAAACAAATCTACTAAAGTCACTAACAGAGGTACTAAAAAAATTTAGTAACAATTAATCATAATTATCACTTAAATAGTACAAAAGTTATATAATCGGGTACAAATAAGACAGACTTACAATAATTTATTGTAAGTTCTGATTTCTGACTTACACAAGAATTAGTGTTATTTTAAAGAGGTTTTATATTCCATAAATCTATTATGATTAGCCGCCACAATACATGTTCTTGACATATGTACGTATAATAATATGCATGTATTGTTTTTTTGCATATTATTATTATTATTATTATTACTCCGTATTATTATTATTATTATTATTATTATTATTATTATTATTATTATTATTATTATTTGTAGAGGAAACACACACCCAATGCTGTGGGCGTTAGGTTTTCTCCATTGTGGATAATTATGTCTTCTCCTCCATTATTAGTTTATGACCATTCTTAGAGCCTTAGAGGTCTTAACCCATTTTTATTTCGGTTTAATTTTAGCTCCTATAAGTTTAGCTTATCTGTTCATCTCTTGTAAGTTCAGCTTTGCCTCAACACGTGGAGTATAAATTTACGAACAAAATAGGTTGATTTTAGCTCCAATAAATTCAGCTCATGTCCTGTAAGTTTAGTTCATATAAGTTTAACTGTAATAAGCCGAAAAGAACAGATTTATGTGAAATCAGAGATGGGCCCGGGCGACACCCACAAGTGGTAGAGAGAAAGTCCACCTCATAGGCCCAAGGGGTTCCATCCTAAAACCAATTGGCAATAGGAGAAATAGCCCTTAGACTTTATAAGGTGCACATTTCTCATCTTCACAACCGATGTGGGACTTACATGTAAGAATCATAAGGGACTCTTCACAATTTATATAACTACTTTTAGTTTATTTGAAGTGTTGACGCGCGAAGGAGCTCCATGTATACAAATTTCTACGGAGTATAATAAAAGATAAAATTACTCGTATTTCGTATTCTAACCGAGAATAATTAGTTTATATTGGAAGGAGTGATTTCGATTCACTTGTCATTACCAATTGATTTTGAATTAAAATGTTAATTATTATTACTTCAATTCATTATATCAATATGACAAACTTATCGCACGAAGTAAACATAGAATACGATGACTTAAAACTTTTATTTCATCTGTCGTACTCAAATTTTTTAAATGCTTTCCTTAATTTTTTTTTGTTGTTTCATGAACTAATTAATTAAAACATTTACTAATGAGTTATATACGGAGTAACTTGTATTAGAATATATCTAGCACGTTAATTAATGTGATTCTTTTACTTCTACGTATTCTTTTATGAATATTCATTAAACATGAAAAAATGGACATTATATTTTATATTAAAATTTCGCTTTAAAAAATTTATGTCACTCATATATAATACTCCCTCCGATTCACCAGATTCTTAACATTTTCCTTATTGGGATGATTTTCCATTTCTTAACATTTCCCTTTTTGGAAAGTTTTTTATCTCACAATTAAATACTACCCCACTTGTTTTCCCACTTGTCCACCCATTTTTTTGGTCCACCTTAATTATTGTGCCAAAAGCAAATGTTAAGAATCCGAGAATCGGAGGGAGTACATATCCAGAAATCAAACCCAATATGAACCGACTTAATTAATAAGATTCGTTTGAATATAGAACATGTAAACGAAGTTCATAGTTACAATATTTGGAGTAGTAGTGAGTGTAACAGTGGAAGTGAAAGTGTACGAAAGATGATGATGAAGAAATAACGAAATACTTAAAAGAAAGACAATGCAAGGCTGTTCTATGAAGGACCATTATGAAATATCATGACTAATGCCTCTCACCCACCCTACCTCCCCTTCTATTTTAAAATTTGTAACAACATACATGACCCTTTTAAAATTAAAAAAAACTTAAAAAACATTGTTTTTATTATTATATTACGAATAGTACTTTTTAATTTCAAAAAACGAATCTGTTATATAAAGGTCGAGCTAGGTTAGTGCAGTCCGTTGTACGTATGCGCTTGCTTGGGCTAGTCGAATTGTTGGTTCTGATACTTAGATTGTCGTACTGATCCTTACCTACATTTCGTCATTTCCACTTAAACAGAATGGTAAAACTCTAACGGTTATGTGTTCAAGCTTTGTTGTTTTAATTTTTATACTTGGTATTTTATTGCTGAATGTGATATGCCGAAATAAATAATTTATTTATTTCTAATATATATATATAGTTATAAAAACACATCATGGTAGTTAGGATCATGACTCATTATTCATTCACGTTATAAAGTTTACATCTTATCATGTCTTTGATTACAACTGAAATTGATGTATAAAGAACCTTATAACATCCACATCAAATCGCATGTGATATTCATAAATTATTTCCCCACATAAATTCTATGAAACTTAACATGTTTGGAATTAAAATTGAAAAGAATATATTTAGTCTTGGAATTTTGTAGAGTTGTAGAGTACGTACATGAGTAACGTTGGTTAGTTGACTATTGTAACCCTTATATATCGTGATCATTAATGGACACAAAAAGGTCACCTTTTAATCACAAATAATCTGTCGAATGCGTATGACGATATTATTTTTCATAGTTGTCAATTTCAATTGCAGCAAATAGCATTATGGAAAAAAATAAAAATTGAAATTAGTGTACATATATCGATTAAAGTTATACGGAGTACTCCGTATTTGGTTTTGGTAGCTAAGTTTAGTTGTCTTACTTTGATCTACTTTGATTTAACGTTTTATCTAAAAGTATTTTTGATATCAGAAATATAAAAACTAAAAAATATACACGCCGTTAGTTCACTATCACTAAAAATATAGATAAAATCTTATATACCATAAGACAAATGTCCAATTTATTATTTCTAGCTATTTTCCTTCTTGTGATTAGTTGTAAAACAATATTTCTTTTAAATTAATAATAGAAAATATATTCTAAATTTAATGATTTATTTTATTGTAGACCGTAGATCATTACACGTTGTTGGGCTGTTTTCATATCTATTCAGTCACACCACGTCGTAGTTGGATCGAATAATATGAAGATGCATTGTAATTGTAATGGGCCTGAGTTATTCACGTATCAAATAAACATAGTAGTTCTAAATTACTAATGGGTATTTTTCTTATAAATCTACTCGGATCTTTTTATTTGGGATTTGACTCCGTTTTATATTTTGAAGCGAAATTGAAGAGGTGGCAATCGGGTAAGTGAGTCGAGTTTTGGTTGGATCAAGTTGGGTCGGATCCATATTGAGTCTGGATCAAGTTAGGTCGTATCAAGTTGGGTCGAGAATGGTTTTGTTTGGGTCGTTATCGAGTCGGATAATTTCGGTAAAATGATGTATCAGGTGGGGTCGGGTCAGGTCATTGTCGGGGTTGCGCGATTTTACATAATTATTTTAGTTTTTAGCCATTAAAATTTGAAATTTCAACCATTATTTGATTTAATAACTTCACACTATTAAGTTAAAAGTATCAAACTTAATAATTAACGGCCTAACGGCCGGGTCAACAATTAAATCAAGTCATTAACAAGTCTGGAACGGATTCGGGTCACTAATTATCGGATCTCGTCATATTATAGATTGTTATTGGGTCAGGTCGGGTTAGTTTTCAAGTCATAATATTTTCGGGTTATGTCAACTAGGGTTTGCTCGAATTCTGATTGGGTCACCCGGATCAGATCAAAATTGTCAACTTTATGAAAATGTCTTCATTTATATGTCCGATCCCACAAGGACGCTTTTTCATTTATGTTAGTGTTTTTTTTAAAAGATATTTTAAATTGTGGTTTTTGAAATTGTGAGAGACTTTTATCTTGATAAAAGTGACATTCTTGATTCACGATCGGGGTAAGTAGTTGAACGTACTCTTATATACTTCCTCCGTCCCAGTCATTTGTTTACACTTTCTATTTTGGGGGTACGGGTCATTTGTTTACACTTTCCATAAATGGATATGGGGGACCCATGTGGAAGGTGGACCTCTACTCTCTTAACCAATTACATTTTATAATTCTAAGCAAGCGGGACCTCCTTTGTACTTATATTATTATTTTATTAGTTTTTTCTCTACCTCTCTCCTCACATTGATAAATGTGTATAAAGTAAACGTAAACAAATCACCGAGACGGAGGGAGTAGATAACTCGAAAAACAACTTTTACCCTTGATTTTTTTGCACATTTTTGGAGTTTAAAATTTTGGGTTACTGAGTTGACTGAGACAATTTTACTACAAGTCCAGGATTATTATTTCAAAGTACGTTCATATGAACCACCCACAAAGGCGCTTTTACATTTATGCCTCGAAGTTTTTGGAAGCATGGAAAGGTCCAATTTTTTTTATTTTTTTTTTGAACTGACAGGAGATTTTATCGATGATATTTTCTCTAAAAGATCCAGAGCTTTAGTTGAACATTCGCTAATATAAACCTCTCACAAATTCCCCTTTACGTTTATACCCTTAATCTTTTGGTAAAAAAAAAAAAAAAAAAAAGTTGTACGACTTTGGCCCGAACGGGATAATATATATCATACACCCGAAATTAATGAGTGGGATGAATAATCCTAACACATAAATCTCAGTGACAAAACCACAATTTCGTAACAGATAAATAAGTGATATTAAAATTCGATACCATTCGATATAATGCTAACAATTGTCTATTTTAATGAAAATTTTCCTACAAGGCCCATAATTAATCCTTTACAATTTCCAACATGACAAAGACCTTTTTTTTTTTTTTTTTTTGAATAAGTCTTCTAATTGTAAAACGTATAATTTTTGACAGAGTCATGTGCATGTCCGACATAACCATGGCATTCCATCTACACAAATTCTCATATGAAACGGGTAACCCGTTTCATATGAGAAACGGGTCAAATATGTGGGAAAAAGACAAAGGACAAGTGGGGAAGAAAGATGTCTCCCCCACTTGTCCTTTGTCTTTTTCCCACATATTTGACCCGTTTCTCATATGAAACGGGTAACCCGTTTCATATGAGACTTACACTTCCATCTAATATATAATGCTGTTTTTACGAAGGATGATTGTTCAGTTTGATAATTAGACTTGGTATTTTAATTAATTGATGGGTTTGTATTCAATTATTTTATATCAAATCAAATAATTTCTATTATATTTTAGATTTGTTGTTATCGGTTTATTTAGGTTACTTATGTAGAGTATTCCGTATAATTTATCAAATAATAGTACAAAATTAGTTACTTTCAATGTCATTTTAAGTCGTTTCCAGTTATTTTGTATTAGGTCAATTCTAAGTCAAATTATGTCGATTTTCAAGTTTGCGTAAACTACAAATCAATTGATTTCACGTCAAATTTAATTCGGGTCAATTTGAATTTCTGATCGATCAAGTTGTATTATCAGCGGCTCAAAATTCAAGACTTGGATTAGTGTTATTGAGTCGGTGCAATGTCGATGTCACAATACAATATAATGTACGTACATAATTTCAATATATTAGATGATTGCATGGATAATTTATTTTGGCTATAATTTTTCCATGTTAGTGGAGACTTGTGTTCCCAATATTATATCTAGTCAATGCTCACACACCGGTACGAATTTAAGACTTTGGAACGTGCGATACGTCCAATACATAAACGTATTTACTCCGTTTTAATGAATTGTAGTTTATTTTTCTATATACAGAATACGTATTGTGTTTAAATAGTAGGTTTATAGTTTAAAAATTTATCATTAACAGTGCAACATATGAATTATGAAATATGGATTATATATATAGCTTGGCTTTAGGATGAAATCGTACTACTTAAATTATATAGTCAATCGATTTGATTTTTAATGATTTAGGATCGTACACCGTATTACTATGGGAGAATTGTTCAGAATTAGTTTCACATTATATAAATATCACGTTTCAAAACTCTTGTACGAGAAATAATTAAATAGAAAAGCATAGGCTCCATGCTTCAGGCGCGGCTTAAATCGATTTGTTGGTTTGTGTGTAGATATATAATCGTGTTTCGAATAAGCATAACATTCATAATTTCAATATCGTTTTTAATTAGTAGGTGAACATTGCTCGACTAAAACGACTTAATTAAAATACAAACCTTTGTAATCAATTAATGATATATTAAAATCGTAACACAACAATTCATCTACGCGTCAAATCACCAAACAAAAAATGCACGTCTTTAATTCGTTTTTGGGCTATTTGTTCGCATAAAATCGTCATAATTAAGGGTTGAAATTCACAATTCGCAATATTTCATATTTATTACTTTCGATAATCACCGAGTGACCGATGAATAAGAATAACACTAGCAATTTATGATTCGAAATCGGTGTTGTTTGATTCTTAATTAAAGAAACTTTAAATAGCTAAATTGAGCTTTACTACGCCATAATTTCATATTGGAATTGTTGTCAGATCAATTGTCATGAACTACCAACAAAATGTCAAAGAGTTTTTAATTGTTAAACTTCTAAATAATTAGCCTTTAAAAATGTGCACTTATTGTGTTATTTTTTTAGTTCATATTATTGTGTTTCTCTCTTTAATTTCTAGAATTATGATAGTGCCCTAGACATGGGTAGAGAATTTCATTAAAAAAAATAAAAATCATATAATATTCCGTATAAGATATAATCTATCAATATATATATCATCAACTGTAAAATTAGGACACGAGTATAAGTTTTACCAAAATTCTAGGTGATATACTTAAACCTAGTTAGTACGTACCCTTTTTCTCTCAGTGAATTGCTAACGTTGTTTACTTTATTTTTCCTCACAAAATAAAATAAACGTTAACATTTACTGTAACGGAGGGAGTAATAAATAAGCCTAGACGTATAAAATAAACCGCTCAAGATTAGTGACGATTGTCCCACTTTTATAAAGAACTAACGTACTTAGATTTTTGCATGTACGTGTAACATGCTCTAACAATCACTAAATCCTTTAATAAGTGTCACATATAAGCCATGTGTATTTATGGATCCCACAAACGTTGATAGTAATAAGTCGTTGGCTTCTTGATAATTAATTAGTGTGATGAAAGTGAAATGAATTGAAGGATACGGAGTATATGATATGGGGTGATATCTAATTACTAATATACAATCGTTTTACGATCATAAAATTTGTAATCTTTCATGTTAAATTTATTTTAAAAACATTTATCTATCTGTACTTTGTTACGTATATCTGTGATTATAAAACATTAATACAGAAATACGTATTCTCTTGGAATAAATCACATGCATCCAAATCATACAATTTGTTGAATGAAAATTCATGTATTAAATCCGTTTTATTGTACAACCCACCCAAATTACGCATAACCTATTACATGAATTATTGAATTTGGGTTGGTTTTACAATAACGCAAAATATTACATGTTGAGACATTTTATCACTACGTGCACTTACCAAATTGATAATTACCCTAAATATAAAAAATAAAATGACATCATCTAATTACAATAAGACCACCCTATATCATCCTCGCATGTTCCTTATTGGAGTATATAACTTCATATTTGTAGGCACCATTTAAAAAACGAGAGCACGTTTTAGTACCATCAGGTGACGCCCTTAGCAAGAGAATAAAAAAGACGATAACAAGTTTGAATTTCAAATATTCAAAAGAGTTGAGGTGTAACAGAGGCATCATCTAAGGACATGTCAAGCAAATTAACATGATCATGGCTAACCACACCTTCCTCAAAAAGCCACTTCTCTAGCAAAGAAAGCGGCTGCTCGGCCACCACCACCGAGGTGTTACTCGAGGCGGTTCCCTTTGATGAGCCGGTGGTTAAGCCGCTAAAAAGCGACACGAAACCACTTTCATCATGCTCTACCACTTCACCCTTAGTAGTAATCTTGTTATTATTATTCCAATGTTTGTTTTTATTGCTATTTTGGATGTTATGATCATTATTGATGGATGATGAAGAGTTTTGGGTTGACTCTTGAGGTGACTTAGGATGTGGGCCACAAGGTGATGATGGACCTAAATTGGGCTTTTGGACCATCCAATTTTCAAGCAATCGGGCTATGTTCTCTGTGCTAGAGGCATAGCCTGGTCGAGTCAGGTTTGGGTCAGGTTTATCGATCGATAGGGCTTCACATAGGGCTTGTTTGGCCAAATGTATGTCAGTTTGGAGCCTTCTTTCCCATTGTCCCTTGTTATTAGAGTTGTTATTATTGTGGTGTGATGAAGTGGTGGAAGTAGAAGAGTTGTTTGGGGAATACCCTTCTTGGGAAATTGTGTTTTGACCGTTTTGTCCTTGCTCAATCGTCTTGACTTTCTTCTTAAGGTGCGTGTTCCAGTAATTTTTGATATCGTTATCTGTTCTTTGTGGAAGGTACGATGCTATTGCAGCCCATCTGTATCAGACAACGAAAGTATTTATATGAGTGTACTTGTATATAAAAGAGTATCTTTTACTACATGTATCTACCTACATGAAAACAAAATACAACAAAATACAAAGTACAAAAAGGTATCTAAAAGCCTAAGTGTAATTATACTCTTATTCTTTGAGTGTATACATATGACAAAGCTAGCTATCTAAACCGTAAAACACACGCAATTTAGTTGCATCTCAATTCATTCGGTTAATATAAATTGTTCTTTTAAACGGAGTATACGATTTTCATATATATTCCGTACAATATCTCATTTATTGTGCGATTAAACGCTCACATAATCACATTTGATCGTATATGATCAACATAAGTGCATGTAAGGAGGTTCGTATCCTAGCCTTAGCATGACAAGTTAACCAGTAATTCGCATGTCTCGATTATATGTTTACCTTTTTATTTTGAAGTGACATAATTTGAGGTTTTCTTTATATTACTCCCTATAATTTAAATTGATCCAAAATAATTACCATAAATGAAAGGATATTAGTTTTAGCTAAATGATTTTAGAGGATAAATAGATTAAATTTTAATTTTATACAAAAATAGAGTTACTCTATGCGGAATACAAATTACTGAAACAGATGAAATAATATGTTGAACGGCGGATCATAAAAGATACTCCGTATTACTCAGGTAAAATTTCTACATTATCACACATTATAGACTCATAAAATTAGATGTTCAAATTTATTGAAAAAATTTAAAACACGAGCAATAATTTCACTTTATACTACTTGTAATATATGCTTTAATTGTTTATTTTTTTTCTTTTCTCAAATATAATAATACTCATAATAATAAAAAATTTGGAAATACTCCTTAAATTATATGATTTCAATTATAAAATGTTTAGCTAAGATTAAAAAGAGAAAAAAAAAATTACCTATTGCCTAAAAGAGCTTGAAGGTGGATAATCATCTTCTCCTCTTGCTCATTGAAGTTGCCTCGTCGTATACCAGGACGAAGATAATTAGCCCATCTCAATCGACAACTCTTACTGCATCTACGCAAACCTAAATAATAATCGACAAATTAAACAAGATATATTACTATAACATTAAAATTTTAGAATTTTATTTATGACAAACTACTACTTCATTGATCAATATGTTTGAAGACACTAACCCTACATAATATATATAATTAATGGAGAAATTAAATAAAAATGAAACTAAATTCTAATTAATTAAAATGAAAAGCTGCCAGCTGCATGAAGCTAGGGCAATAAATACACACAATTTATTGATTACCAACCCACTAAATTGAGTCAAATTAATGCCGCAGAACATGTGCATAAATCCAACAAAATTAAATAAAAGGCCAAAATTCATATTAAACCAAGTAATTCTAAACTGAAAATAAATATTGTATTGTTTTGTATTATTATTTCTCAAGTTAAAAAAACATTATATAATTAAGACGGTGTACAAAGGTTAAATATGTGAATTACTTATGTCAACTATCAGTTTAAATTTTTGGTTAAAAAATTATTTCCCTACACAGTTATTTTTCCAAAGAATATCTGAATTAAACCCTAAAAAGTATCACTAATATAAAATCCGACTAAAATTGCACCAATTATCGTTAGAGATACCCTTAACATCTATTAAGAAAAAAAAAAAAAAAAACCCTAGCTAGTAGTAACAAAGATTTTAAGCCCTACTTATTAAAGTTTGAATATAATTTGAACTGATCTGAACTGAACTGAAAACAGAAGAAAAACGTATATACCAGTATTAGTTGGAACCGCTCTCCAATTACCAGGACCGTGTTCCTGAATATACGAAACTAAAATGATATCTTCTTCGGGGGTCCATGGACCTTTCTTCACCCCAACTTTATCGCAACATGGAGGTCTTCCCATTTTTTTTAATAAAAACAAAAAAAAAAGTTAAATCCTAACTAAATAATCTTGCTTATTATTAGCTTAAACTATATTATTATATGATTTAACTATATTATAATTAAGCTTACTTAACTAAAGAAGTTTGTTACAGTACACTTTTGAAGCTACTAATTAAAAATTAGGATTTTTTTTTTTTTAACATTCCTAAAAGAGTATGTTAAAAGTATTTGTAGGGTGGGAAGAACTATTAGTTTTAGGAGGTTTGTATTTTGTAAATGGCTGTTTTTTATTAGGGTGGGATGACAATGGTCCATGACTATATATAAAGTCTAGTGGTGGACTACTACTCTACTAGTGTACTCTAGTCACTATTAATAAATTGTCATTTATTTTTGGCGAAATTGCAAATAACTACCTTTTAAAATCACTTTTTTTCAAATAACTACCTTTTATAATTTTTTTTTCAAATCACTACCTTAAAACGTATTTTTGTTTTCAAATCAATACCAGTTCCATGGAAAACGTCATATTTTATCAAATTCCGACCACTTTGAAATTTTTTGTTGCCTTTTATTTGAAACACCCATGTCAAATACCCATTCTACCCTTCTACCCTTTTCTAACCTTTCTTCCTCTATTTAACTTAACCTCTTCATTTCATCCTCTTTACCTCTTTACCTAAAATTTTTTCCATTGTTTTTACTTTTTTCTCTCATATTATTCAATCAAACAATGATTCTTTCACTTTTCAGCACTTTTCATCCTTATTTTTTTGAGTTAAATGAGATTTCCGGGGAACTGGTATTGATTTGAAAACAAAAATACGTTTTAAGGTAGTGATTTGAAAAAATTTTTATAAAAGGTAGTTATTTGAAAAAAAGTGATTTTAAAAGGTAGTTATTTGCAATTTCGCCTTTATTTTTCTTTGTAATATGTATTCTGTATCGGTTTCAGTTAATTGTCTACTTTTTTCTAATTTTATGAGAAAAAAATTATAAACAATTACTTCATCTGTCCCAGTGAATTGTTTACACTTTTCATTATGGGGTATACGGGTCATTTGTTTATATTTCCAAAAATGACCACATGTGTAAGTGGACCCTTGTTTTTAAACCAATCATATTAATTCTTTCCACTTACGGAGTACTTTATATCAAGTGGGGTCATAAATGTACGTATAGTATTATTTTATTCAATCGTTTCATAACCTCTCTCTTCACCTAAATATTTGTGCATAAACTAAACGTAAACAACTCACCGAAACTGATGGAGTAATTATAGTAGAAATGGTTTTATTTTATTTATCACATTTTTTATTACTGAATGTCATAATTTTATAAAGGCTGATATTTAAAGTACAACAAATGCTAAATGAAACCACGACCATTAAAATGTTAATAATTTTATTTATGATGCATCATTAAAATAATGTTGAGTAATTTTATTGACTGTTGTACAATTTAAATTTTCTTAAACTACAATTTTATTTAATGTAATTTGTAAAATGTACTCCCTCCATCCCACCTTTTTCCACCCATTTACTTTTTGGAGGTCAAACTTCGCAAAGTTTGACCGTCAATAACTAAAATTATAATATAAACTTTATTATGAAACTAACATATTATGATTTGTCGTTAAAATATCTTTTACAAAATTATACTTTTGACCTGAAAAAGTGGTGTATTGATACAAATAAACACGGTCAAAGTAGTGCCTAGGAGACCGTGAAAAAGTAAATGGGAGGAAAAAGGTGGGATGGAGGGAGTATAATTTAAATTCTTTATTCGAATTTTTTTGTCACGTTACCCGGCCCTACTGAGGAATAAGTCATATGAAAAAAATTGCAATACATTCCTCTTTGATAATTTTTAAACGTGTACTACGTAATAATTACTGTAGAAAGGATAAAACCAATAATGCAACATTTATATAACGTACTCCTTGTAACGGGTAATTATATTGAAAATGTTGGAGTATCCATTAAATAAATAAAATAAATATAATAATTATATTGTACAGTTATATATTTAATGGACTCTGTTAGTGAACCATTTAATTAGGCAGTCTGATTAGGAATGAAACTACTCAATATTTAATTGAGCAGTTACTTGAGAATAAAACTGATTGCTTGTTTTTTTGGCAGTCAACTACAGCTAAAACAACTGCCTTGATTTTCTCCTGCTTTTCAGTCAAATAAACCACCCACTACTTCTACGTTCTTTAAAACTGACTCTTGATGGAAGAGTTGAAATAGAGTACTTCATTTTTCATTAAAAGGTCACTGAATCCACTCCTCAAATTAGAAAACTTACACCATCATAAAGTGAGAAGGAGGGTTTGGAACCATTGTTGAGAAGAAAATTAAAGGGATTGTTCTACTGTTATTTTTCGGGGTCTTTATTATTATTCATTACTCCGTATTATTTTGAGCAATGGCTGGAGGTATTAATTCTCGATCTATTTATCGCTTCCGCATTAATTATTAAGTCTTACAGAAATTTCTTACTTTTGTGTCCAATAAGTTCGATGATTCAAAAATTAACATATTAGCTACACATCTCATATTAGAATTTGAGAGGGAGAGAATTCATAAAGAGAATTATATTATTAATTGTAGTTGTGATAACTTGTGAATACATAATATCGGTTTATATAATAAACTCTAACCTAAGTAATATGGAAAATACAACATTACTAAGTTGAACTTGGTAACAATCCAAGATATTATTCTAAATAACCTTACTATAATTATTCAAAACCCAAACATAATATCATTATAACATGGTATATTACCATATACCATAATATCCTCTATTATCTCATGAATTAGATGGCCAAAAAGCTTATTAAAAATAAACGTTTAAAAATTATTGTTTTTTTTTGTGTTTACAATATTGCTAACATCTCTAATGTACAATTTTGACGAACATAATTAGTAGCGATAACAATATTATACATTCGCGAATGTCTCTCCGCATTAACCATACATTGTGTGAATTTAATCAATTTGAATATTATATTAGTCATTTTATGAATTCATAGTTTTCAAAAACATGACCAGTCAAAATTTATTCGTAATTGAAAAAACTAGTAGCCATTAGTTGAAAATGTGATTATTATCTTTTTAACTTAAAGATATTGTAACGATACGATGATTGACTGACAATAAAAAAAATTGAAATTTTATAAGTTTGTAAATATTATATACGGGTACTAGTTTCAGTATATCTAATTCTTTTTATTTTATTCAAGATCGTTATAAATCAACTTAAACAAAAGTTTGAACTGATGGTTGAAGAACCTATAGATAGAATTTATATTCCGATAACACGTTCTCTCAGAGACTCGACATAGTTGGTGCTAAATACTCCCTCCATTCAAGTCCAAAGGCTACATTTGCCTTTTTGACACTATTCATATGTGTCGGTAATCTTTGAAATTCCCGGCAATCTATAAGTGAAAATATAATCGTGTGTGATCTTGTTTTATTCGTCTTTATGCGTACAATATCATATCCAATTTTTAGATTTTTTTATCGTGTGAAATTATAGATATTTCCGTTCCGACATTCGCCTCGACAAATGTGATAAAGCAACCGTAGCGTTTGGACTTGAATGGAGGGAGTATTCAACTTTAAAAAAGGTGGGGTAGTAAGATTTGATCCTTAACCACCGATCGTAAGGCTCTTAACCATGTCAGAAATCAACTCAACCAAAAGTTTAACCTGATTTTTTTATGGTTCAAAATCAAATGAATATTCAAACAAATGCCATCTTTTTTGAAAAACATTTTCAAAAATATTACTAAAAAACAAATGGAATAACATATTCAATGGAATATTTTTAGATTTAGGAATAGATTGTTGTGTTGCTAGAAATAAATACGAAGTAAAATGTAGTGGAAAATGGAGAGTGAGAGGGTAAATTAAATAAGGTGACATGGAGAAGAGAGAGTTTTTATGGGAAGAAATAAAATAAATAAATAAGTCTTACAAAAAAATCATTTTACGCGTGCGATGGAGTTGTTATGAGTAAAATGTAACTATTTTAATATTTAAAGTGACCATTTTAACGCTAAATAATGTGACCAATTTAAATCTGTATAAAATGGACACTTTAAACGTTAAAATAACCAGCTTAAACCTTAAAGTAAAACATTTTAGTTGAAAATACTCCGTCGCACGCGTAAAATGGTTTTACGTGAGCATTTGTGTAAATGAAAAAAGAGTCAAAAGGAGACAGCAATTGCATTAACTCCTTACTTTGCAAAAAGTCAGCTTCCTATTTCACTCACCGAACCGCGTGGTATTCAATTCTTTGTTGTCTCTTTAATTTTTTTTTATTTTAATTAGGCCTAAACCAAAGAAATTAAACACTTTGTTAAATGAAATACATTTCTTAATTTTTTTTACTATATATAAACCCTAGATTTACAATATTTGTCAATTTTCAATCATAATGGTAGGTACTAATGAATTAATGATGATATTAATAATTGTTGACTTCTTGGTTATTTTGTTCAAATGCTTATGACAAGCCTTTGCTATGCAATTTTGATGAGAAACCGTCTATAAGACTATGAGCAGGATGATTTTATATGAGTATTCGTGAATATGATGTATGATGATCGTACACATATATGACCGATAGAGAATGAATATATTAAATAAGGAAAATTTTAAAATAACATAATTTTTACGCATGAGACGGCTAATCGATGTTTTTAATTAGCATCTCAATTGCTAAAAAAAAAGTAGATAGCATCTCAATTAATATTGAATATGACTTATACCTATTTTATCACCGTATTTTAAATATTATACCAACATAATTTTTTTGTTCAAATCTTATACTCCTAGGTACTTTCATTATTCCGACTCATAATATATACTCCGCGCGTACCATTATCCATTACGGCATTACCCATTACGTGTGAAAATTTACGTGAAATTCTCGATTTACCCTTGTTTAATGAAAGCCTTATTTTTGTAACTCACTTCACTATCATCTTACGTACTTTACTCCCAAAAATATCTCAAAAAAAAAATCCCACAAATTAATTCCCCTCAAAGTTTTTCATCTTCTTCGACATTATACAACGCAAGACGGACATTGAATGAATAATTATTATAACAGACGGTCTTTTTTATAGATCAGTATTACATAAATGTCAATAGTTACTCAATAATAATCAACATACACTTAAATTTAAGCGAAAAAAATGTTCGAAAAAAGACAATCTTTCCTCAACAAGGTGATATTGGATAGTTTCAAGTCAATTATTAGACAAATGTCAACACTTGCTTACATTGAAAAGAAATTACCTGAGAATTTTCATTTGGGCCACGTGATTAGCAAACTTGTCTCTTATGTGGACCTTTGTCCAAGATGAAGACACGATACATTGAGAATTTATATATTTATAGCGATATTTTCTATGGTATCATCGAATTTTGTCAAATTACATATAATATTTTATGTATTTCGTAATATGTTTATTCATATGATACCCTTAAACTTGATGTTTATGTATGGAATATCTAATATACTCCGTACTCTTTTTCTAACAAAAAAAACTTGATTGTTAGACATAATATTAACAAACTTACTTACATCTGACTGGTAGACGCTTCCATAACTCTTGGTTAGAAAAAAGACATATTGACACCTTCTTCATAGAGGTGATCATTTGCGGGTTCGGACCGGACATGGGCCGGGCCAAGATTATTTTTTTGGCCCGCGGGCCGAAGATGGCCCGGCCCGGGCCGATTATTCGGGCTCAACTTTTTACCCGTACCCGCCCTTTTTTAGTGGGCCGGGCTACCCACGGGCTAGCGGGCTTCATACTTATGTCTTAAAAAATCAATTAAAGTTACGAAATTTTCGATAAAATTAACTACTCCGTATATAATTGGGTCAAAACTTCTTAATATATATCTCTTAAAAGTGACAATATTGCACCCCCCATATATTCTTTTTTGTTAATTTCTTATCACTTCTTGAATGCGTATGAGAAGTATTATAGTGAAGTCGGAAAATATTAAAATTCGAAGGGGCATTATATGTACCAAATCGCAACTAAGTAATACCGAGTATAAAATATTTCAATTTATCTCATAGTTTACCTTTATTATTCATTAATTAATAAATTCATAAAATAAAATATATTCAAAATAAAAAAAAAATAATTAATGTAATAAACTAAGCGGGCCTAACGGGCCGGCCCATGGGATTTTCATAATGTCCATGTCCGGCCCGTTTATCTTGGCGGGCCGGGGTAGGCCCGCCCAATAATTTAATTTTTTCTAAATCACTTGTCCAAACCCGCTAAAAAATCGGGCCGGGCGGGACGGCTTCTCGGGCGGGACAACCCGTGAACAGCTCTACTAGTAGTTCTTCATAAAAACTAATGCCGTCAAGTTTCTGTTTAGGGCATATTGGGCACATAAACACTAAATTTAGGAGTACTATATAAACAAACTTCAGACATGGGGTTCTATGTGTAATAACAAAGTTCGAGGGTACGATGAGAAATATCCCTAAAAAAATTGAATAATTCACAACAGATTATACATAATTTTCTCAAAATATACTCAATTTTAATTATTTTTTTAAATAAATTTAATTATCGAACATGTTTATTAAAATGGATCTAAATTATATATTTTGCAAATAAAAATACCAGTAGTTTTATTAATATGTTAGTATAACTTAATCATATTATATTTTGACTTCTTACTGTTCTTAGCTAAGATGTACATCAGAAAATTTAATTTAGAAAAATCAAAAGTACAAATTTATTTATACATTTAATCAATAAGACTAAAAAGCACGTTAAAAATTAAATAATGGAATTCAGATATCAACTTCAAGAAGGAGGTGCCTTAAATAAAAAAAAAGAGACAAGCGTAGGGCGTATGTAATTATCAAGTTCATTAATTTAAGGTGTCACCGAAAATACGAGTCACATTATGTTAGTCACTACTCACTACTCCACTACGTTACTGTCTTCTAAATCCAACACATTATTTCAATTATTTGAGCCATATAATTAATTAAATGGTCCTTTATTATTTATATATATATTATACAAATTGTACACTTTAAATCATATGATGTATACTATCGTAATTTTTACAAATCAATTGTCTTAATTAAGCTTAACATGTGTTACACATGTGTGCTTTATAAGTTTAATTGCGGAGAAATATCAAATATCAAAGTACACAAATACATGATTAAAATAATTATTTTTTGTTCCATCTACAAAAAAAAATAAAATAAAAAAGAATAAGAGTTTTTTTTTTCAACGAAAGCATTTGAAAATGTATAAACATATGTTATCTATGTTTCAGTCGTGTGTTTAGCTTTCTATTTGTGTATTAAGCACTAGTCGACTTTTTTTTCATATAATAAAATAACTAGTTCTGTATCCCGTGAGATTCACGGAATTGTTATTATATTTTTCATTTTTAATTTGTAAATTAATTTACATGTTTCTATACTTACTATATAAAAAATAATAGGATTTTGTTTTTAGTGCAATTGTCAATAAGAGTTGATATTTAGTGTTGATATTAACCAAATTAAATATTACACTTAATCAATTACTATTACCAACCTAAAGAGTTTGTCTATCGTCATTGTTATCAGATACTGGTAACTAAAATGATAGTATCATATGTAACATAATTATGGATACGAATATTTAACTATGAGTTATTAGATTTATACCAAAAAGAAGTGATTAAAATTTATTGGCAAAAATCATTATTGGTTTCATATTGTTCACATATGTTTTTTGGCAAGACAATCACATAATTATTATAATATGGTTACATTACAAGAAATTATGAATGCAACAACGTTGACTGGTTAAAGTAATTATAACAATTTTTTTTTATTAATCTTTATATAAATTACATATTTAAAAATATAAAATTAACATTAAGCTATAAAATTTGTTTTTAGTAATTACTGAGTAAAAAATTGTGTTTTATTACAATGAAATGCAATTTATAAATTTTAGGTTTTGATAAATTAATTGAAATAAAAAATAAATTTGGGTTTGATTAGTAAAGTTAATAAAATGTCATCAAGCACAATAATAATAAAATTAAAAGTTTAATATAAAAGATATATGAAAAGGTGTCATTATGGATGATATTTAATAGTCTTTTATATTTTTATTTTTATTTAAAATATGTGTTTATTATGGTGACATGTGGCTTAATAAAAGGTGATTTTTTAGCAAATGGTGAGATGTGGTTGTTTGATGGTTAAATGTAATTCTTCAACTTGCTTTTTAATATATATATATAGATTTGACTCATAATAGTCGTTGATTTTAAAAGATGTTGATTTCATCTAAATGATAATTAGACTACCTTCTAAGTTTCATATGGAGAAATTGGTGCGTTTACGTTTTATTGTAAACAAATGACTGAACCAGATGGAGTAACTGTAGTTTCCAAACTGAGGAGTCGGATGCTTGAAATGAATTCGTGATTTCGCTTTACGTGTTCGGTCATACACAAAATTAACCGATCAAAGTGAGTACAAAAACCAACACTAATGTAGTAATGTTTCTGTAACCTTCGTTTACAATCAACTGACAGTATTGATTTTTTTGCTGCTTCTAAACCGGAAGAATTTGAAAGTATAACTAATGTACAAGTATACAAAAGTACACTGGAGATGTCACATAAACTTGATCATTCTGCGCCACCAAATCCAAACACTCAAAACAATGACGGTCCTTTTTCGAGAAATATTATGCCGGTATCAGTTCCGTGGAACCTTAACACCTCAAATTTCTAGCAGAAATGCGAGAATTTCCTCTGCAACGGCCTTAGGGTACTCTTCCTGAGGCAAAAGAGCACCAGGTACCTCGACAAATTTGGAGACCCCTTTGGCTCCACGAAGAGCTCCCATCTCTGCTTTCGACCTCTTGGGTGCACCAGAAGCAGACACTACAAGGACTGGAATATTTCCGTCTAACGCGGAAAATGCGTCGAGAAACTCCTCTCGAGATTTCACAGGGTCTAAGAGGCCAGTCAAAAAAGCAGCAGGAACGTATCGAGCGCCTTCCTTTTTTGTGAGAGCGTATCGACTCTGAACTATTTCTGGGGTCACGTTTGCGGGATCTGCATATACGTGCGATTTGTACTGCGACTGGATTGCGCTTTCGTTGCTGACGAGAACGTTATACATCATCCAACCGAGAGCTGGGGCCCTTAAGGTTCCGCGTAAAAGCCCATACCTAGCATTTTGAGGAAAGAAATTTCGAATATTTTTACTTTCTGAGATCGGATACTGAAGTGAGAATAATAGTTTATGTAGTACAAAGACAAATAAACGAACATCCAAATCAGTTAATTGTAGAAAAAATCGTAAAGCACACACAAAGTCACAAATGTAACAGTTAATTGAAAGGCGAAAAACACTCCTGCAGTATTGCTAGTATTCAAAAGACGGGAAACTATCATTATACTCTCTCCGAAAGCCATCTAAGCTCATAATTTGCGGTAGGAAAGGTAACATGAAACAGACAAGAACCACAAAATTACGACGAACAACAGGCATAATATGAGACATATGCAAGTAAAGCGGAGGAAATATAAAGGCAGTCACAGTCGTACTACTACATTATAATTAATGTCCTTGGAACAACTAGTTAATATTGCTTTCTGTAGAAAAACATCAACTCGTGGTACTTTACCTGGACTCCATGCTAGAATCCCGTCCAAAGACGATAGGAAGAGGACCAGCCCACGTAGGAGCTACAGCTACAATTGCTTTAGGCTTAACCAAACCTTTTTTAGCGGCGAGAACTGCGATTGTGGCAGCATGTCCACCACCAACTACCACCAAATCCTCACCTATCATGGCACCGATCTGTTAGAGAGATGAAAACTAAATGCAGAGCCATGGAGGCGTACTCAAAATAATGACGTTGGATAGAGCCTCTATCATGAGGTAGAAAACAAAGTAAAGGCTATTTCAGGGTTTCTTAAGCTATCACGAGAAATGTTAACTTTAACAAGAACAAAAGATTTGTGCTGATGAGACTGATGCACTTACCCCAAATCTTGATTATATGATAAGTTGATAACCTCAAAACCCTCGCTTCAATCCTAGCACCTTAGAAAACCCTCTCTCAGGTCCACAAAATACTACCAACAGGTCCGAGGGTCGATAAGGAAGTTTGAAAATGGGAGGCAAAACTTCTAGGGGGTTGAGAATTTTGACGAGTTGGCGCCGTGGCGGGGTGGGGGAAAAGGAATTTCAAGGACAAATGGGGGTTCTAGTAGTTGGGTAGCATTTGAGCGTAAAGGCTTGACTAAATCCAATCAACCATAATTGATTTACCAGGCTAATGGGATCGAGAAGTAACAAATTCACATATATTGAGACACCTTTCTTATAAGCAGTTAAGCACTAACACTTGAAAATCAGATACGAAATCAACTTCCTAAAATAGTTCAACGAGTAGCGAAGATGTCCCATTGAATGCATAAATGCATTTGTCAATCAGTTGCACTTCACTTTCCTCCAGAGTTTTAAGCCAGCATAACTATGTTATGAAGTTATTAAATAAAATTATAACGACGAACTTGCAGATAACAAATATCCACAAATCCAGGACCCGAGAGCCGAAGCAAATAACCTCGACCTCCTTTACCTTAACCCAACCCCACATCCCAACCGCCACGACCCATCGTCCATGAGACCATGAATGTATGTGTATAATCAATAAGGAAAACTGAAAAACAACTTTCCACATATAGCATATCAAGAAATACATACAGCTATACAAGACATGTCATTTCCGCATACCTGACCGAGACACGGGGCTGCTAGACAAGTTTATAAAATCAACCAGAAACTTCTCCATAACATCTGCGTTGTAATCCAGTTTCGGCCTGTCAGAGTTGCCTAAACCTGGCCAATCCACAAGCATAGCTCTCAAGTTTTCGCTACCGTCCCTTTGTAAAATGTCCAACGCCACCGTACTCCATTCGTCCACCGTGCTAACATCCGAAATAGTCGGTATCATAAGAATATTCTTATTAGGGTTAGAGCCCTTCTTCTCATGTTCCTCGTAGTATATACCAATGGACTTGTCACCGAATTTCCATTGCCAATTATCATTCTGAGAATACAAATTTTGAAATCGACAATTACAAATCTAATGACCTATATCCTCTTCCTCTTTGAGCTTTAAACCAAAAGTAACCACTATTTAGGCCCTATTCTATTCCGCTTAATTTCAACTCCTAATTTCAGCTCAGCTCATATAAGTTCAGTTCCTATAAGTTCAACCCCTGTAAGTCGAAAAGAATAGGGCTTTACACACAAATTGGCAAGTATCGCGTAAGATCATGTAGAACGATGTCATGAGCACATTTATTCAGAAGAGCGTCATCGTAAACTAAGGCACTCAACTGTCTCAACACCCTCTTACCCGAACATCTACGACAATTTATGCCCAAAATAGATCGAAGCATAACTACGACAAGTCGACAAGACATCGTTTTTACTGCAATCCTCCATTATATATGAAAATTCTCAATAAAATTGGAAAAAAGATGCTTGTTTGGTAACCCAAAATCACGTGATTTTGGATTTACCCTTAGATTGCATTACCCCTAAACCGATATCGGAATTTCAAGAAGTGAATTTGACCTAAAAATCTAAAATTTGGGGAATTCTAATGCACCCAATTCAAAATTATTCCAAAAACATGAACCCTAATCAACAAATTATCCAAAATTAAAGTAAAAGTAAACAAATTTAGCGTGATTACCTTCTTAAGATTGGAGGGTTTATCAGCAACAGAAACACTGGAAGAATCAAACGAAGTAGAAGCAGTAACTTTGAATTTTAATTGCTTATTAAAAGAAAGAAAGTTTGTTGAATTAGAAGAGGGTCGACAGAGTTTATAATTAATTGGTTGAAATTGAAGGGGTAATTTGATTGGAGAGTATCTAATTGTTGCTGGAAAAGCCATAATTGAAATTGATTAGAAAAATGTGGTGTTGATTTGGGGATTTAGGGTTCATACAATTTGGAATTGGTGGAGAAGAATCGGCTTACCACTAAAAAAATTTGTTGGTGTAATTTGGCTCTCGTCACCAACAAATCAACAATACGTTATTCGTGGTGGTCCGGTCGATGAAACGGGTTCACGATAAATTACGTTAAAATTTTATAATGTGTTTTCGTATTTTGCTGATTATGGTAATTCAGTAAGTTATTTTCTTTAGAAGAAAGAAAGTAAGTTTATAGTGATGTCGGAAAATGAAGTACATAAATACGGAGTATGTGTGAATCGAATGAAGTATTTTTTGTTTTTAGTTAAATTTTCTTTATAAAACAGTTACTCCGTATTTTCTTGTAGTTGATACATGACTACATGAGTATAACTTACGATAATAATGTCACTTGTATAGTTGTATTCATGTTTAGTGATCATTTTAGAAGTTTTTAGCATCTTAGGATGACTTATCATTTTGATAAACTGAAAAATATAAAGTACTCCGTAAATGATACGGAGTATAAAATATTTTTTCTTTTTTTCTAACTTAAATATTGCAGTGAGTTAGGTTTCACTATATATACGTATGTAGTACGGAGTATTAACTTTGATTAACAATGTGAAAGGTGTTGTTAACCCTGTATTATCCAATCAGCTAAATTTTTTTTGTTATAAAAAAGAAAATTGGTTTTAAGGATCAATCGTGATGGAGTTCTTGCCCTATAGACAAATTTATTTCGTGTGTTTTTCCTTAACTATTTCTACCCATTTATTGTTATTTTTATATCTTTATTGCTTAAAAGTCTTAGTGATTTTTTGGAGTAGTTGACATTATAATAACAAGTTGTTTGAAAATATTACCCTGCAATAGTACATCTATTTAGACAGAGAAAATTTTCAAACGAATGAGACAAATTTAAAATTAATCGCTCAACTTTTAAACAATTTAAAACTTTATAATGTTAGGTACATAATCCAAAAAGTTTCAAATTAACTTATTTCACTCACAACCTATGATGATTAATGTGGAAACATTTTGCTTTAATTTGTCACAAAGAAGTAAAAAAAAGAAAAAGACTTTCACATCAAATTACTTTGAATCCAAAGTATATTAGTAGCATTACAGTTAAATGGTACAAAAATTAAGTAACAATTAACCATAAAAGAGATATAAAAAGTACAAAAATATCACGATATTATATACTATCAGAATTGTCACTAAAAAATAGTATAAAAACTGTATAATATAGTACTCGTACAAAAATAAGAGGATCTTATAATAATGTACTGTAATTTTGACGATCTTCACCAAGATTTCAGGGGGATTTCAACCACAACTTTTTCCATGTGATTGCAGTGTGTCATGCCTTAAATTTGTAGTAGAGTCAAAATTGTTTAAATCCAATTTATATGTTGATTAATTAATGGATATTAAACAAGATTTGACCCCAAAAATCTAATCACAAGAAACTTCTTCTTGTTGTACTCTACTGCTATGAAACCCATCTGTTGATGTACATGAAATTTAAGTAGGTTTTGGGTATACGACCCCTTTTTTTATGGATCGAGTTGAATTTATATAAATTGAGGTAAACTAATAGAAGTTGAAGTTAATATTTTTACTTGTAAACTTATATTTGTTGGGGAAGAGCTGAACTGAATTTATAGAAGTTGAAATTAAATTAAAATAAATAAGGCCCAAGTCATTATACTAGTTTTAGTTCGTAATAATTGTAACTTTTTTAGAGTTTATTATTATTATTGAGTAAATATGACTTGTTTTAAATCTTTGGAAAAGTGGACAGTCGCATAATTGTTGATAATTAGGTATTATGCAATAAATATTTTTTTTTTGAGAGCTGACAGTTTAATATTTCGTGTATGTTTTGAGGAACGAATTGAATGTAAATGATTGCATTATTTGCATGATTATTGCATAGATTAGGTTGATTGAGTCTTTTTGTTTAATAATCGACTCTCAAGTTGTGACCTTTAGGATTTAAGTTCAAATTTTATCAAGATACACAAAATAGATATTAACTCTTTTCAATTCTCGAAAAGGAAAATGAGAAGATTATTCTTGTGCTTTACTACCTATAATCATTAAAATATTACGGAGTACTACGTATGAACATATATCTACTTTTAGTGTTAGCTTTTCTTACTAAAATTTAGACGTTACCTTATCAAAAATAAGATAGGAAAACGTTTGGGAAAAAAAAAAAAAAGAAGAAAAAAACAGATGGTAATGCCTCCATTTTTTTTTTTTTTTTTGATGGTAATGCCTCCATTTATTTGATTACGCTACGTTATTATTTTGGATACTATTCATCAACTTCGAGAATTTTTAAAAGTGTTTTTAACAAAACATAATATATTCCGGATATAATCGTTTGATATCTTGTTTAATTTATGTTTTTGAGTTTACTATAAATATGAAGTTATTTTTTTAATAATGCGTAACTATTAATATCATGATATAGGTAAATAAAAAATTAAAAAAATTTAGTAAAAGCGATTCGAATAGAGGGGATTCATTTTCATGCGGTAGACTAATTTTATTATAAGACTTTCGTATATATATATATATATATATATATATATATATATATATATATATATATATATATATATATATATATATATATATATATATATATATATATATATATATATATATATATATATATAACGGTTAATTAAATTACTAAAAAATATGTTGTGCAAATTATACTATTTATAATCCGTATATATATTAGAGTCTTACTTTAAATTTTATTTACGTTATATAATACACCGTACTTTGGTAGGTGGGTAAAGTACATAGTACTTTATAAAAAAAAATGGGAATTTTCCACCAAAAAAAATAAAAAAAAATAAAAAAAAATGGGAATAGAAAAATAATGTCGGGCCATATTATTGAAATGGAATTTGAGAATGGAAATGCAAATGCATGAAGTGTTGTTTTTTCTTTGGTAGGTGAAATGCAATAATGCTTCAACGTACTTTGTCTTCTTTCAACAAAACTACACTCGTTAATTAATTAAGTCCCAATTTTCCAAATCTTATAACCTTTTTTTTCCAAATTATTTAAGAGTAATTCTTGTGATAGACGACGGTTTGTTTTTAGACTAGGGTTAGATATGTGTCAATAAATACTCAATAGTGGTCACCATATAATTAAATGTGGGTGAAAAAACACGGTATAAAAAAAAGACCGTTTTTTTTAAATCAAGTGATCATTTAAAGTCTCCTTGTAATCATTTTCTCCATTCATTTAAGTGTCAGTTTACCCACTACTTTTAATGGCCTAAATAATTGGACTGAAAACTTGGGTAAGTTTACATTGTAATTTCCACTATCGATGTTTTATTGTACATAGTAAGAATTAATTGGTAATAATAAAAGTATTACGTAATCCGTAGTAATATTATAAAGTATATTTAATTGTCTCATTTTTTATATGAGCTTTTTTCGAACCCTATTATACGTCAAGTCAATTTAAGAAGCTGAACTATTTGAGTATGGCGGCCCTAATACGCACTTTGGATTGGTTTTGAAGCGAGAAACAATCGTCAGGAATACTTTTTTGTTCGGTGCTTTTAGATTTAAGCTACGTACATATATGTACATTGATAATCTCATATGTAAATTTGAAAATTGAATTCGTTTTCACATCAACGATTTGAGAAATTAATTTTTTTTGGGTTAATTATTTATACATGATCTGTACTCCGTAATAAAATAGATAGTATCCTTATCAAAATGTCAATTTTCCTAATTTTCCTAGCTTTAACAAAATTATGCTCATACATTGTACACTATTTCAATTTTCTTATTAATTGAAATTTGACAATACTTAATTCATGTTATAAGAATGAGGTTACCAATAATTACTATCTCCGTTCCAGTGAATGTTAACGTTTACTTTATTTTGTGAGGGTGAATAAAATAAACGTTAACAATTCACTGGAACATGGGATCAGTAAATAAGATTGTGTTTAGAGTAACATATCGAATTTGAGGTTTCAACCATTAACTTAAACTTTTGGTTGAGTTGGTTTTAAGTTTTAACATGCTATTAAGACCTTGTGACTACAGTCTACAGGTGGTCGTCACGTGTTCGTATGAGGATGCATGTTAGAGTATTAGATCGATTTTGAGCCTCTCATTAACAACTTAAAATCATTGTATTTTATACTTTTGTAGAAAAAGGATTCATAGGGTAAAGCACAAGCTTCATTTCAATGAAATCAAAGGAAAATTATTTATTTTTCTTTTGATTTTCTTTATTTTATTAATTTTGGCATGGCACGGCAACGCAAATTAAAGAATGAGTTTACACATAAACGCATGCAAATTGATGAGAATACCTTTTGTTACCAAACTCCACTACTTACAACTTTAGATAGTTTTACTAATCAGTGAGCATCAATTTTAATCATAAAATTGGCTTACACATAAGTGCACTCAAGGGACCTTCTAATGTTTTAAATGATTTCTTGTCCACATTGCATGATCATGAGGTTTGGAATCTTTCATTTACCATTTTTAACATTATGATCAACTACTGAATAAGTCTATTATAAGACCGTCTTACGTATAGGACGATTAATAGTTACAATATATTTTTTTTTTCTATTATGAGCATTGAATAAAGTGTTAACAAATTCTGTCAATGTTGTACTTATCAAGACAAATAAAACAAAATCGTCTCACATTTATATTTTTACATTACGTACGGGTTATTTCAAAGATTTTTTGCGTACATGCATGAATAATGTCAAAAAGTATTTGGATGTAACTGAATTTGAACAGAGGGAGTAATATATAAGAATTGGTCATTGAGTCTCAACCATCACCTTAGGGTTATGGTTAAGTTGGCTATATGATATGAGAATCTCAGACGTCTTAGGCTCGATCCTCCATCGCCTCACAGTTGACAATGTCACGTGTTTTTTTACCGCCTATTATCGCCGTGTTAATCTACTACTTTGATTGAGTGGCTTTCTAGTATCATAATTTATACATGTAATTTTCTTAAAAACTTCAAAAGTTTGAATAATTAAAGGGAGGGCGTAGTAATTAATTATCATGACACATAATGTAGTCTACCATCTTAGGGACATTAAAGATTTAAAGGTGAATGAAATTGGTAATACTTCCAGAATATGGCATAAATTATTGGAGGTTAAAAAAGCACTAATTTTTACCGAGCACTATTTTTGATTTTAACTACTCCGTAAATCACATTTTTAAACTAAACCCTATGATTAATTAAAGCAGTGTTACAGTATAAACTTTTGACTCATTTATCCCACTCACAAGTCACAAGTCGCCAACCATGCAACACCATTTTCAACTTCACAACTTTTTGGTGACTTTGACCCACATATATTTCACCAGCTAAGTCTTCTCTAACTCGGATTAAACAAATTTATAATTAAAATGGTTTTATAAAAAAAATATAAAACATACGTGTAAACGATAATTATTTGAACCATTTTATATTTAGAATTTAGATAATACGAATAACAATTTAATTCATTTAAATGATACAGAGTAATAATTATTTGATCAAATTATTAAGATGACATTGTACTGTATCTGATTTAGTTATGTTAAGAATAACTTTATTACTCGTATGATTGTTACTTTAGTATACAAATGTAATTCATTAATTTGCTCAAATTATTCTTGATAGCAGAATCAAATTACAATTTTATCAATTTTTACAAAGTACAGTATAATTATTTTATTTAACATGAAAATGAATAAATTGATTCAAATTTAAAAAGATAATGGTAAATGAATGACCAAAAAAAAGAAAGTAATGATGTTACAACCATAAGTGAACGAACATATTTACTGTAATTTGTGTTATGTTAAATCGACCGTCACAAATAAAAATATGTGCCACCTATTTACAAATGAAACATAATTAATTCCCCACTTATTATAAGCCAAAATATGACGTAGGTATTACCTCAGGTCATAGTCATCATTAAGTCACAAAACTTCTATAAATCCACGAACAATACACACATTATTTTCACAACATTCTCAAAACACTAAACAAACAAGTATAACAAAAACAAAAGACACAATGTTTATTTCCTCATGCAATGTACTCTTCATTGCATTGCTCATAACTTTTACAATCTCGTCTTCATTTGCAAACCCAAACCCGAACCAATTAAATTTCCTGCAGTGTCTATCAAAGACAAGCTCTGCACCGAACCCATTTCCTGCATCATGCTACACCCCATACAACACGTCTTTCACGACAATTTTAAACTCAACTGCGAATAACCTAAGGTGCCTACTACCCACGGTCGAGAAGCCTCAATTAATCTACATGCCCCTAGATGAGTCCCACGTACAAGCTGCCGTGTCATGTGCCAGACAACTGGGGATTCAGCTGAGGGTAAGAAGTGGAGGGCATGACTACGAGGGTCTCTCATACTCCTCTGAGATGGGAGACCCTTTCATAGTCCTCGACCTAGGGAAACTGCGGTCTGTTATCGTTGATATCAACGATAACAGTGCCTGGGTCGAGGCGGGGGCCACAATTGGGGAGTTGTACTACAGGATTTCAGAGCAAAGTAAGACTCATGGATTTCCTGCAGGGCTCTGCAATAGCATAGGTATCGGAGGTCACTTAACGGGTGGGGCCTACGGTTCTATGATGAGAAAATACGGTCTAGGGGCCGACAATGTGGTCGATGTTCGACTTGTCGACGTAAATGGTCATGTTTTAAATAGGGAGTCCATGGGGGAGGACTTGTTTTGGGCACTTAGGGGTGGCGGAGGAGGTAGTTTTGGGGTAATTCTTGCTTGGAAGGTAAAACTAGTGTCGGTCCCTAAGACCGTCACAACTTTTACCGCGGCTAAAACGTTGGAGGACGGGTTAACCAATTTACTCTATAGGTGGCAACAAATTGCTGATAAACTAGATGATAATCTCTTCATTAGGGTTGAGATTATGCCGGGAACGGTCCCAAATACTACTCAAAAGACGGTCCAAGCCCTGTTTAATGCCCTGTATTTAGGGACCGGAAATGAGTTAATGAAAGTCATGGGAAAGGAATTCCCCGAGTTAGGGTTACTGCCCAAAGACTGTAACGAAATGAGTTGGATTGAGTCGGTTGCTTACATTGCAGGGTACCCTACAGGGACTAACCCTAACGTGTTACTCGAGGGGAAACCCTTGTTCCGAAACTACTTTAAGGCAAAATCAGACTATGTTAGGAGCCCAATTGACCAAAATGGGCTAGAGGGGCTTTGGAAGAAATTAATGGAAACCGATAGTTACATTATGATCTGGAACCCATATGGTGGGATGATGAGTCGTATACCAGAGTCTGCAACGCCTTTTCCTCATAGGGAAGGCGTTATATTTAAAATTCAATACGTGGCCTCGTGGCAAGACGGTCAAGAGGGGCAGTGTAAGAACATGGCTTGGATTAGGGAGTTATATGATTACATGGAGCCTTATGTGTCCAAAAACCCTAGGGAAGCCTATATCAATTATAGAGACCTTGATTTAGGGATGAACAAAGATGGTGACTTTAGTGTTAATGAGGCAAGTGTTTGGGGTACTAAGTACTTTAAGGGTAATTTTGAAAGGTTGGTCCAAATTAAGACTAAAGTTGACCCTGATAACTTTTTTAGGCATGAGCAAAGTATTCCACCTCTTGCATCATCAAGTATTAAGAAAAGAGGGTTTCACTTCCATAAATCTGGTGGAAAGGTCCACCACAAGAAAAAACATGGGCATTAACAGCGCTAATTCTTGTTTCAGATGGTCGTATGCAGTCAACGAAGTTATTAAGGCGTACAGATGCGTGTGTTACTTATGTAACTGTCTTATATATACGAGAACTACTTACTGGTTTCTACGTAGAAGTATACTTTTATTTATCTTTTTACGAGTTTTAAAGTGTGATATGTAATGCTAATAAGGAAGAAAGTGATAGGTGTGTTTAATTTTGGATTAGTCATAATCATGCGTTGATTATAACGCATGAAGTGTGTTTATTTGCGCAAATTTTGGTGTAATTGTGTTTCCTAATGGAGGCAGTTAATTTATAAAGTGTTCTTGTCCCTTCTATATTGTTATTTTACGTTTGCCAATCATATGGACTTATCTAAACACCACCTCATTGATTAGTTTGAAGCAAAGATAAGAGATCAATTACTCTACTTGATCCGATTAAAAAATGAGAGTTTTGTTTAATTTGAATAATTATATTCGGAAACATTAATTCTCCTATAGTTATATGAGACGATTTTACAATAGACGACTTTAACATATAAGATAACTATACTGTGGTCATTTATTTGATTAGGTGTCTTTTTCATTCATAACTGCGATTCTTTATTATTGTAATCATTTCGATATACATTCTTTGCTACTGATTTATGTGTAACAGAACTGACACTGAGACAATAATACGAAATAATGAACTCATTTATAATGATACCGTCTTATAAAAAAACAATTATTTATTGTTCAAAGGACAAATATAGAGTGATGATTCATCATCTAAGGCTCGTTACATATGGAAGTTCATCATGAGAAAATGATAGCTTGATCTCCCATTATTAAAATGGTTAGCTCACTTTAATTAAATATGACATCCACTACAAAAAAAAAAAAAAAAAAAAAAAAAAAAAAAAAAAAAAAAAATTATTTGATGTGTTGTTACATAGCATATAGTGCAAAATAGTGCAATTCAAATTAAAACATTTTAAATATGACATTTATCTTTAATGTGAATTGATTAACAATCATCAATCAATCAATATATATAAGTAAAAGAGGCTTTTTTCGAGAGCTCTCCTTAATTCAAGGAGTTTAAGCCAATCATAAAATTACATTAAGAAAATAAATTAAATTGTGAAAAAATAATATTTTGGAAAGAAATAATTATATGAGAAATAATTCCCTTATTTAATTATGAAACATTAGAAAGTTTTTAGCTAAGTCTTTGATTATTATGTTTCATAAAATGTATTTGTCGAAATAATATAAAAATAACATCATTAGTTTCGAAACGAAAAATGCTATCAAATGAGTATAAATATCAAAGTATTTCATCCACTAAAAAAATTCATTTGAAAAATAGATTGAGTATAAATATCAAAGTATTTCATCCACTAAAAAAATTAATTTGAAAAATAGATTAAATAATTTGCATTCAATAAAATAAAAAATTGGAAAGAAACAATTATATGACACATAATTTATTTGTTTAATTATGATACATAAGATATTTTTTTTAGGTAAGTCTTCAAACTTTTTTTGTGTGTATATATATCAAAAACTGTAGCTTTGTCTTCCAAGGTACCAGGTTAAATAGTTTTAGTTTATTATGTTTAATTATGATTACAATTTATGTTATTTTTATTTTTTTTACGTGTATTTGATTTGATATGTATATTAATTTGAAAAGTTTTATTTCTTAATTATCATGTTTGTTATTTAACCATAGCTCGATTGAATTCATATTGATCTTTTTTCCCTTTGTATATTGCAGATTTATATTTTAAGTTCAAGATCTGAGGTACTCATTGAATAAACTTGGTTACAAAATCAATCGAATATGTATCGTGAAAGGTAAAAGAAATATACATGACCTACTGATTATCTTATTTTCATATCAAATCATTATTTATTGTTGTATAATAATATTTACTATTCATCATACTTGATCTTTTAGTAAGTTTCATTGTATTAAGTTTAGATTTAATTGTTCATGTCAATTTTGTATGATAATATCTGGAAATTAGGTATAAAAAGAATGAACATGGTGTATTAGTTTGATGACAAATTTTCAAATTTTTATTTTTTTACTATCCCCTTTTAAAGTTTTTCTTTTAATTCTTTTATAATTAGAAATCAAACTATATATTTCATATCTATATACATCTACATAAAAGAGAGTTTTGCTAAGTGTTTTTAGAGTGCCCCACCATAATTTATTAAATTTGTATATACATTATTATTGATGATTAAAATATTTTTTAATTACTTATTAATAAAAGTGAACAAAATTTACCATTATTATTTGATAATCTAATAAAAAATAACTATTTAATAATTTAATAAAAAAATTTGTATATACATTATTATTTGATAATTATTAGATAATTTTTAGGTGTGTCTCAAATCCTCTTTATACATACAAATAGGATTATGTAAGTCCACCCTATCTTTTTAAGTCCTACATCTTAATCTCAACCATAGGATCTTAAAGATCAAATGATTCAAATCAAATCTCACTAATTAATTTACAATTCACGCTTATTTATATATACATAAAAAAATTAGCTTGATCTTCTTAAGTATTAGTTTAAGTTTAGTATGTTTTTGTTATGAGTACGATTTGTGTTGTTTCTATTTTTTACGGTGTATTTGATTTGATAAATTTTTTTAATTTTGAACAGTTTTATATTTTTTAATTACCATGTTTGTTATTTAAACATAGCTTGATTGAATTGGTGATGATCCTTTTTTTCTGTTGTATATATTGTAGAATTATATTTTAAGTTCAAGATTTTTTGTTCTCATTAAGTAAACTTGATTACAAAACCAATAGCATAACTATATGCAACATGAAAGGTAAAATAGATATACAAGATTTAGTGATTGTCATATATCAAATAAAGTCATTAATTATCGTTATATGATATTTTTTTTATAATTTATAATGTTTGACCTTTTAATTAGTTTCATCGTAATAAGTTTTAATTTAATAGTTAATGTCAGTTTTGTAGGAGAGCATCTGAAAATTATGGAAAAAAAGAAACTAATTTACATGGCGTAGATGAATATTGATATTTTTTTTTTCCAAAATAAAAATAATTAAGGCAATACTTTCCATTTTAAAAATAAATGTAGCATAAATAAGGTAGTTTTGTACAATATACCCAAATTTTACATTCAAAAGTATTAAGTCGATAATATACAATTATATTATTTGTATAATATATTACCATTAAATTAGGTTATAAATTATTATTGATAATTAAAAATATTTTTTAAATTACTTATTAATCAAAGTGAGCAACACTTACCATAATTATTTGATAATTTAAGAAAAATAATCATTTGATAATCTATTAAATTGTAAATTAATCTAATAAATTCTATTAAGAGCAAGCTTTCTACAAAATTTAAATGAAGAAAACAAAGATAAAAAAATATAAAGACTAACATTTTCCTTAATTTCATACGACTACTCATTAACATTTTTCCATATATTATTCAAAGTAATCAATTCTATAAATAATTAGAATAAAAACTTACCCAAAAATATTAAGACTAATATTATGGAAATTAAGTTTATTATATTATTTTCAACAAGATACATTTACCTCTTCATATAAATTGAACAGCTCATGGGTAACGCTTACCATAATTATTTGATAATCTATCAAAATAATATTTTTATAATCTAATAATATTTAAAGCAATTAATTTTTTTCTATAAGATACAAATATTTTAAAAAAAACCCTCCTAAAAAAAGTTTAATTCAAAGCTAAGTCTTCTTTGAGACAATCTCAAACTAATTTATCGTGCATCTAAGAGAATAAATCATAGTTAAAGGGGTATATGAATATAAAATTAATCAACTAAAGTCACAAACAAGTTTACTAAGAAAATTTAGGTATAATTAGTAATGAAATACAAATACTATGAAAATAATAATGACAACATAGTATCATAATTCATAAATAAGCTAAAACCTGTACAAATTATATAAACATTTTTACATTTATATAATTCTATATTTCTCAATATTTTTTTATATATTACATTACAATGAACATGATATCAATAACTCTTCTTCATATTTATTGATTTTTTTTTTTAATATTTGTACTGAAAACAAATTAAAAACGATAAATCATGAATTAATTATTAAATACACGTTATTAAAACCCGTGCATCGCACGGGCTTTAAAACTAGTAATAATAATAATAATAATAATCATATTTACCTAGATAGATACAAAGTAACGTTTATTTATTCAGATTAAGCTACAAAAATTACAATCGGGCTAAAAATACTTTATTAATTAACTTCTTTGTACGTATAGTAACATTTGATGAAAATTAAATTATGTTCCATGACTGTTAAACATTTATACTCCATATTTCCAGTTAAACAATGTAATTGTTTTTATTTTCCGTACAAAAAATAATACGGAGTAGTATTTTTAAACAACCGATTTTATTTTCCGTACAAGAAATAGCACATCGGTAACACGAAATATCAATCATTTAGTTTGCATACATGATTACCATTTACTCTATTTGAGGAAGTACAAAATTCATTGAAGTGGAGTGCAAGTAAAACCTTCTCAAAAAATTATCACAAATCAATGCCACGATTTAAGTTGAAATTAAATTGTCCAGAAACACCGCAAGTGAAACTTGCTTGAACAACACAAAAACGTACCTACTACTTTTCCATACTACGGAGTATACATTATATTGCCTTGTGTCCAAATTAAATTATTAGACTCATAATTACACTTCTCGGTTTGCGAGTCGAGGAATCAAATAATCGTAACTGTCTACTCGCGCGTAAGGCTACTATATATATAGCCACACTATCCATGACGCAATTTCAAGTTTACTCTTCAGAACCGGTCAAAGTTTTAACGCTAACTAAACTCGTATTTGTCAAACTCGTTTGAAGCAACCGCTTTTTGCGGCTATCTTTGTAATTTTAAGACTAGCACTTAGTATTAGCCACTACTGGTTCGAAAACATTCAGAATCAAGTAGGTAACTTGTTGATATCTCCAATTTAATAAAATAAAAATAAATAAAAAAAAAAAAAAAAAAAAACACACAAAAAATGTCAGAAGTGGGGTTCGAACCCACGCCCTTTCGGACCAGTACCTGAAACTGGCGCCTTAGACCACTCGGCCATTCTGACTTGGTGTTCATATATGAAGATTCATTTGTATTAAACAATTGTCAATTTTATTTTTTTTGTATAACCTACTAAAACAAGCACCCATGAGAAGCCAAATATTAAACTTGGTTATAATCTTCCTTGCCTGGTGATCCGACCCGCATATGAACATCAAAGACTACATAGAGAACCCGATTCTCGGTCTTCGAAAGATCCGATAAGCACTCAAAGTAATATTCCGTATGAAATAATTAATTTTAGAAAGTCGATAATTTGTGATAATTACGATAATGATCCAATTCTCTACACATTCAGAATCAAGTGTATCGATCACCTATTCGGTAAGTGAACCAACTTAACAATTTATACTCCATGTAAAATTATAAAATGTACCGCCGACCAATGTTGGAAATAAACATGATGAGATGAGATACTACTCCAGTTAATACTTTTTAGTACTTGTATGTAATACAGATACATATACTCTGCGAAAAACTTAAATTACCGCCACTCTTGACAAATAAATATTGTAAAAGCCACTAAACTATTAAATCGAAACCAACTTGATCGTAAACTAAAACGTCTAGTTGTAATTATACGAAGATCGAAACCAACTTCATTCCAATACATAATTGTCAAAATATCAAGTATATTTGGAGTATGATTTAAGAAATAAAACACCAAAAAAGAAAGCAAGAAGACTCTAAATATTAAAAGAAAAAATGTCAGAAGTGGGATTTGAACCCACGCCCTTTCGGACCAGTACCTGAAACTGGCGCCTTAGACCGCTCGGCCATTCTGACTTGATGTTTTATTTAGAATCATTTAATATAATAAACTTAGTTGCAATGTCTTCAACTTGATCTACGATTGTATTCATGTAATGTAATGGAAAAGTCTAAGAACTAAAAATTCTATCATTTGTTTCCTTACTATATATGATTCTGAAATCTGTTAACGAATTTTATTTGATATGTAACGTAACGAATAATTTATGATCCAAAATATTTACTCCATACAATTGGAAAAATCGACGGGGGACATTGAAATGTATCAACTCGTGATCATGTTGAACAACAAGTCCGTCTCGAGTCTCGACCTTCCATTACTATTTACTAGTAGAACTGAAGGAAAATACGGAACACTGGATTATTCGACACACTTACAAACGATACATTCATACCGAATAGAATCGTTTAACGTCTCTAGACTATTTCCTAAAAGATGGGTAATGGGTTACCGTTATCACGTACACCTTTCCTTTCAGAATCGAAAATTGCAAACTCCCTACTTTTCGTTACTAACTTTAATTTTACAACCCACCTTAAAAACCAGACGATACATAATTAACGACTATACATCCAAAAATTTAATTTAAAATAACGGGAAAATCTTGTAGCGGCTCCTGTTGAACTACGAAAATCGAGAATTCGAAGTCCGAAGTAAGTAAAAAATCAGCAAAAACACCCAACTCAGGGTACTCATTCCACTCACCGTCAAGCCCTAACAATGGTGCACATTCTTGCCCATGATGCCTTCCAACGACTGCTAAGTCGACGTCATCCTTCACTAGCTTCATAATCTTCATCATTTCCGTCGCATCGTTACAAATCACCTTTCTAAATTCAATCTTCTGCTCGTTTTCCCTTACCACCTTCTCAATCACTTCGTAGTCTCTCAAATCCCTGTCCTCGGTTTCACCCGATTTAATCCAGAGGACAGTCAGCCTTATAAACGGGTGATCTGCGAAGAACTTGCAAAAGGCGACCGCCTCGTGGTCGTCAGACCCACCTAGGTAGAAAATCGTGACTCGGTACAGGTTGTGGTTCGGGAGGTTAAGCTGAAGTTGGACTAAGTCCTTGTCTGAGCCACGAGGTATGAATGATGCGACTGAGCAAGGCGCTTTCTCGAAAACGTTCTTGTTGACGTCTCTGATCGCTTGGGAGTACTCCGTGAGAGTCCCTTCTGGGGTCCACTGCGCGTGAAACGGGAGAATTAACAGGTTCACGTTCTTCTCGTACGCTAGGTTGCAGATATCGTTATGCATTGTAGCGTAGGATGACACAGACACGTAGTGCTGCAGACGAATGTACCCCTTGAACTTTCTCTCCAGGTTGGTAAACGCGTTCACCACGCGGCTGCAACGGGCGATGTGGGCCCTCAGGGCTGCGTATGATTTGACTTGGTCAAAGGGCGCCATGATTGGCAGCGAGCAACGCCCCGTCAGTTGTAAGAGCTGGAGTGTGACTACTGGTATCGGGTTGGATCTCGAGGGATGTAGAGCCTCGAGAAAATGAAGAATTCCTGGCGCATTTTCCTCGAGGTAAATGCACGCAAGGGTTTGGAGATTACCACTTCTGTTCGATTCAGACAAATTGTGTCTAAAAATGGTGGCGTATTGCTTTGAAGGCTTGTATAATTTTCGTACCATGGGAAGTAAAGCGTAAGTAGTGATGAATATATGAAGCGATGTGATTGTGTACTCGCGTACTCCTATTACCTGCAATTTGGAAACATTAAAGGTTTACGACGTTAGTAATTGAATTGTGTTCAGTACCTGAGTCGAACGAATTCAGCCTTACTCCTGCGTTGTTTAACACGAGAGACGGTTTCCGAATGACATGATGTTAAGAAACACACACACACAAAAAAAAAAAAAAAAAAAATCACTTACATTATTCTCACTCAATATGCAGAGGAGCATAATGTCAAAGAACCCTTTAGAAGTGATGATAATAGCAAGCGAAATGGCGTCTCGCCAAGGAATCGAAAACATTAATGACGACGAGAGCACCCCGATGAATTTCCCCAAGTGACCCGAAAGAAGAACTGCTTCGATCAGAGCCGATTGTCCAAAATCCATAAGAGATTTGAATTGAACTTGATACCCACGAGTCGCACAGAATATAGGGAAAAATAATCCCGTAGAAGCTGCATCTAATTTCTCAGCCAAAATCGACGATAATGGCTCTTGCGGTAGAACCAACCCAAACACGTAAACCGTGAGGCAGTCGTCCACCAACGCACCAAGAAATGCAACTATGATAACTACGACAATAACAAATACAAATTGTGTGTCGCTCATAGGGTGTCCTTGACGATTGTAACTTATAATTAGCAATAAAATTGGCCGAAGAACAAAGAACACCAAAATAGTTTCGGCCACTATACATAGAGGGTGCAAATAGTCGTCATGTCCTGCGTTCCCGAGCCAATTGATGGCGATAAAAGACCACACGAACGTAAAAATGTCCATGATCAGGCCAATTGCTGAGGCCAATCGACCCAATTCCGAGTTACTAATACCCAAATCATTTACATTGGTGCATGCCACGCCGAAGAAGTTTTGGGCCTGCAAACTAATGAGCTGCTTTATGCTCTTTTCATTTAAATCTTTGCCTAATTCATATCTCCGGACGGAATTATAGATGAACTGGCCAAGGCCGAAAGAGCAAACGAAACCCGTAAAACATATGATTATAGATTTTTTACCAATTCTTCTTAGGGCACCCAAGTTTGTTTCTACACCCAACATAAATACGTGAAGGCACAAGCTAAAGTATGATATGGTTCTTAAAATGTACAGCACCGGCTCCGGTAGTAAAGAGTACTCTCCCGGACTGCTGCTGAGCGGAAATATTAACCCCATTCCAATTACACCTCCCTGCACACGGTGGCATTGTCAGTGACGACACAAGATCAACCATTTTCAATACTTGTGACCTATCGTCACTGATAGCTCAACCTTAACCATTAGGCTAAGTTATTATAATTTGCCCGTAAGGGTGTGGTCTAGTGGTTAAAACATGGGTGAAATTCCCATGAGTCTCAGGTTCAATTCCCTCCAAAAGCAATCTTGTGGGTAATGTTAGAAACTTGAGGCTATGCCTAATCAGATCACGAGCCTGTAGCTATATGGTTTGCAGGCTATCATGCACGCTCGGGAGGTTTACCCAGTGCGCACCAAAGGTAGCGGCTGCGGGTTCCCCACTTTATCCAAAAAAAAAAAATTGTGAACAAATAATGGTCTATTCTTTTCGCCTTATTTTTTCTGAAGTTTTTTATAGGGTTAATTGCCAAACACCACCTTTAAAAAACGCATTTTGTCAAACACCACCTTTAAAAAAAAACTTGTTAATTACCACCTTTAAAAAATAATTTTTGTCAAACACCACCTTTTGGTCGGAGTTGACCAAACTTCGACGTTGACTTACCGGAATTAACATTTTTTTCTTCATTTTCATCTTTTTACTTCCCTCAAATTCGAATTATCATCCTTCAACCCCAAAATACACTATCTCAAACAAAAAATTTAACCACTAAAACCAAGAAATTCGTCTTTTCAACTTAAAAAAAAGTGCTCCGGTAACCAAAAATGTCGGAATTTAGTTGACCTAAGTCAAACTCAGGCGAAAAGGTGGTGCTTGACAAAAAATATTTTTTAAAGGTGGTAATTGACAAGTTTTTTTTTTAAAGGTGGTGTTTGACAAAATGCGTTTTTTAAAGGTGGTGTTTGGCAATTAATCCTTTTTTATAAGTATATGAAGTTTTTTGAATTTGTCTAAATTTTTTTTAAATTGTCTGAAGTTTTCTTAAATTTCTTAACTTTTTGAAATTTTGTTAAATAATATGAATTTTAGACAATTTCAATAATAATAATAATAATAATAATAATAATAATAATAATAATAATAATAATAATAATAATAATAATAATAATAATAATAATAATAATAATAATAATAATAATAATAATAATAAGAACAAGAACAATAACAATAACAATAATAATAATAATAATAATAATAATAATAATAATAATAATAAAAATAATAATAATAATAATAATAATAATAATAATAAAAATAATAATAATAATAATAATAATAATAATAATAATAATGATAATAATAATAATAATAATAATAATAATAATAATAATAATAATAATAATAATAATAATAATAATAATAATAATAATAATAATAATAATAAGAACAATAATAATAATAATAAATAAATAAATATTAATATATTATTGTTGCTATATTATTTAAATATTATTATTATATTATATTATGATCATATTATTATATTATTATTGATATTATAGTAAAATAAAATAATATAATAATACTAGTACTAATAATAATAAAATTGAAATAACAATATATTTAAATTATGATATAATAGTAATAACAATAAAGATGATAATAATATAATAATAGTATAATTAATGATAACATTATAAATAATAACAACAACAATAATAATATAATGATAATAACGATAATGATTATAATAATAACAAAAAATAGATAATAATAATTTTATTTTTGAAGTTTTCTTAAGTTTTCTGATGTTATTCTAAGTTTTTCTGAAATTTTCTTAAAAGTTTGATAAGATAAGTAAAAATAAAGTGAGAAAAACAGACCCTAATCATACAGAGTATATAAACAAAGAAAAACATGATAAAAAAATTTTGTGGCACATAGGAAAATAGGTCAAAAGACCTAAAACTTACATTCATACATCATGCATGTATAAATGTATAATTGTGCAACTCGATTTCAACTTTTATATTTATCATTTTCATCTCACGTATATGTTTCTGCATCAATGAGGTCACCCAACCATCTCCTTTTCCATAACATGTTCCTGACCCACAAAATTTTTATTCCTATAATCTAATGTTAAATATATCACTTTTATATCACATGTTTTTTTGTTAGACATTATCTTATATTTAAGTCAAACTGTAAGGAATTACTTTACATATAATTTTCTTTTTGTCAATAACTACCTTACGTTTCAGAAAGTTTATAAAACACTATTGATGAATTCCGTTTGAAAAAAAAAAAGTAAATAGTAAAAAAGAAGATGAAGGGTAAAAAAAAAAACTTACAGCCAATTGGGAAAGAATTGGAAAACCAAGAGGCTTGAGGATGAAAGCGGTAGCAGAAATAACTGTTAAAATTAAACTTAATTGTAATAAACATAATGATTGAGTTGAATTAATTATGTAAGAAGGGTTTGAATATATTCCATGAATTCCTGAATGAGGTTGTCTAAGTTCTTGGCATACAACTGAAAAATTACCCCAAAAAAATTCACCCCATAATTTATTTGATACATTTTTTGATTCCATTGAATTGACTACATAGATTTTCAAGGAAAAATTTTTATGAAAAAACAAATAAATGGGGATTATTCAAAAATTTTAAATGTTTATTTATTTGGTGATTAGTAATTGTGAAGGGAAAACCTTAATTAAAAAAAATGGGTTATTTTATTTAAATGATTGTTTGTTGATTATAATTTAGATGAACAAATTTATTAATTAATTGTTTAGGTGAAAAAGATGAATATTTTGAAAATGATGTTCATGGTTATGTTGTGATTCTTCAAGGTGTTTAGATTTTGGGATGATTAATTACACTCTATGGCTATATTTAGAGATATATAAATTGACCACTATTAATTATACATGTATATTAATCTCACATTATTTTAGCGTTAACAATCTTACGAATAGTTTAAAACTTAATATTATTTTCTATGTTTTACTAAAGTATAGAAGTCAGTTTAATTCGAAATGTATGTAGTTAATTGTACGGTGAAACAATTTAAGGAAGTGAAAATACATAACATTACCCATTTACCCATAAACCTTCATCAATTCCAAGTTCCAACGAAAGTGAAACTAAATACATTCAACCATAACCGGCTAATTATTCAGGCCGCCCCAATCAACCAATCGATTTATAACTCTATTGGTCAAGCACGAACCTTTAAGAAACCAACTCAAGTACTCAACCCATCCTAATAACGAATCGTGCCACAATTTTAAATCTGTATGGCCTGACTTGTCGAAACTCAGTGTTCTCATTTAACAAACAGTAAACCCAATCCGATGCTAGCCCGCCACCTAGTCTAAGCAAAACATGACTCAACCTGACCTGACTCGACTCGACTCGAGCACAGCCCATGGCTACCTCGACTTTTAAACTAAATACACTCAACTAATATTGGCTATCTATCCAGACTGCCCAATCCAACGAGCAACTTTATATTTTTGCTCGTCGGGCATGAACCTTTAAGAAGCTAACTCGACCCATCTAAATAATGAACCGTGCCACAATTGTAAATCTACATGGCTCACCGTCAAACTTCAATATTCTCATTTAACAAACAGCAAGTCCGATTTGATTTCGGATGTCCCGCCACCCAAAATGCGATTTCAGGCTAAACAAAACAAGATACAGTTCGACCGACTCGACCCGACCCGACCCGACCCGAGCCCCATGGCTACCTCGACCCCTAAGAGGCTAAGAGGCTAAAACTGTGCCCCCAAACAAAAAGAGGGGAAAAAGTCTAGGGTTTTAGGAGATTGATTTCTGGGGTTTTGGGGGGTGAAGAACACAAAATTAAATTAAATTAACCCACAAAAAAATCCTCAAACATTCAACCATGGTAGCTGACACCAAAGGCAAGAAATTGAAGACAAATGAAGATGATTCCCCTGAAATTGATGGCGAACTTGTTCTCTCCATCGAAAAACTTCAGCAACTTCAGGATGAACTCGAAAAGGTTGCTTCTTTTTTTAGGTTTATGGTCATTTCAATGTATTTTTTTGCTTCATTTTGTTGATTTTTGTTGTGGGTTTTTTTTTTTGATTGTGGGGAGTTGAGAATTTTATGTTCAGTTGAATATACTTTAGTTGATCCTTATTTGCTGCTTCTTTTAATTTGATTTTTTTTTTTTTTTTTGTTTCGATTCGAAAGAAGTATGTCAATTTGTGTATGGTAGTGGTGGATGAATTTAGTTAAGTTTCTTCTGATGAATATTGGCAGAGAATTGAGCATTAATTTCAGCGTACATGTAGAATATTGTACTTTATATTTTTATATGCTTGGATTTGTGGAAATGAAACTAGAAACAATATATGGTGAATCTTCGTAAGGTCGAATTTCAAAGCGGTTGCTTCGACTATACTTTATTTGTGTAGCTCGAAACAGCATCCGTAGTTCTAATCCCTTCGAAAGCTTGGTACTGAAGTTGGGATGGATCTGTACTGAAAAATTCGAGCACAACGTCAAACGATTCTATTTATTAGTATCAATTTTGTCATTTAAATGTCGCTGGTTTTCTTGCACTGTGTAATAGAAGCCCTGTTCACACGGACAATTGTTGGATCTACTGTTCTAGATTAATGAGAAAGCCAGCGACGAAGTTCTGGAAGTTGAGAAGAAGTATAACGAGATACGACGACCTGTTTACGACAAGCGAGATGAGATCATACAGGCTATTCCTCACTTCTGGGTGACCGCTGTAAGATTTTTACCTTGTCCGCATGAAAAAGTATCTTAATGAAATCTACATTCTGGGAATTTTATTCTTTCCTAATATTGACACGAATAACACGTTTTTCTGATGTGCAGTTTCTTAGCCATCCTGCTCTTTCTGAACTTGTGACTGACGAGGATCATCAGGTATCTTATCTTTATCGTTAATGACTTTGATTACTAAACGTTCTTGGTGCTGATAAAAATATATTACTCCGTAGAATATAAATTCCAAGGAACCTTTTGTTTTAAGTACTGATGTATAGAATCTACGCATGCTTATTTATTATACTTCGCCACATTTTGTTGTATAGATTTTCAAGCACCTAACTTCTATTGAGGTGGAGGATTCCAAGGATGTGAAATCGGGATATTCAATAAGTTTCGTAAGTAATTTAATCCTGTTACCATAGTCCATGCACATTCATAATGGTTTTTTCTATAAACACGCTTTATCTTTTGATAAAAGAAACTGATCAAATTTTCTGCTGTTAATTTCTACAGAATTTTAGCCCTAATCCTTACTTTGAAAACAAAAAGCTTACCAAGACATTCACATTCCATGATGAAGGAACGACAAAAGTCACCGCTACTTCCATCGATTGGAAAGAAGGCGCAGTAATAGTCTTTCTTCTTTGCAATTCGTTGTTTTCTAATTTATTCCTTTGTGTCTATTGACTTTAGTGTCTCGAACATGTTCAGGGAACTGCAAATGGTGCCGATAGCGAGAAGAAAGGCAACAAGAGACCTCATGCGGAGGACAGGTACATCCTCATCATAAAAAAAATATGCCTATCTTTCATCTAAGATGTATTGAGAATGTAAAATATCTTGGTTTTACATTGCGTAGGGAAGTTGTTTTCTTTCTCTTTATTTTTTTTTTTTTACTTGAACTATGTCCACTTATTGGTCACATTATACGGTCAACATGATCAATAGGTTGGGTCAGTGAATGTTTTCGCCTCACATTATTGAGCTAGTCCTTTATAAAGAAATAAGATCGATGGTAGAAAAGCTTTCATGACTAGGTTGGGTTTGAAGGTGGAGTGGGTAACCTAGTCAGGGGAAGGGGATTTGTATCACAAGAGGGTTCGAGACTTTTTTTTAAAAAAAAAAATTGCTCGAATCTGCTTGTTGGTTGCTATCTAAGTTTTAGTCTTAGTGTTGCTTTGTGGAAAATCCTCATAAGTCATAACTTTATGTAATTTTCGAGGTTTAGTGTTCATGCAAAAAAAAAAAAAGGAGTCATACTAGATACTACAATGAGCTTTTTGAGGTTAAATTTCGAACCTATATCATGATACGTTCATGAGGTGTAGTGTCCATGGTAGAATGTGTGGTTTGATACTTGATCTGGGATCAGCCGTAGAATTGATTTCGGTCAACGCAGTCCAATCTCGGACGACAAAGCTTCTGATGCTATGATGGAAACTTTCGAAACATTGATATAATCGGTTGAGTCACATGTAGGCAACTGAGGTGCAAGGTGCATTACTCTTCGTTTTGGGAGTCTAAGTTGGCCAACAAGCCAAAGATCAAAAATAGGCATAATGAGCCATGGCTAACAACCTGATTAAACATATAAACGGAAAAGATATGGAAATAACGTGGTAGTGCGCCTTACTTACGGTGTCTTGTATTAAAGGTGCACTCGAGGTTTCCTGACGCTTAGGCGTTTAGGGCCTTAGCCAAGTGCCTATCTAAGGCGCTCGATGGGTGAACTTTCAAACTAAGCGTATTAATTTGCTATTGTCTGCTCTTTTGTTCAAACCAAGACTCACAATTTTATTGCGATATTGATGATAGTTAAGCATACTTTCCACACGTTATATCACTGGATGAATCAGTAAAGGTTTAGCTTGCATCATAACATATACTTGCTTACTTGCTTGATTAACTGTTGTTGCGTAAATTTTCTCGTTAGAATATCCGTTGTAAAGTCAATGTGATGAATTGCTCTTTTGCTGTCTCAATCTGCTTTCAGCTTCTTCTCTTGGTTCACTGAGGTCCAACCAAATGACGATGACGACATTCATGATGAGGTGAGTCAGGGTAATTTGATATACTGAGGACATTTCAACTTCAGCATATCACTAAACAACCGAAATGAATGTGAATTAGCAGGTTGCTGAAATCATTAAGGAGGATCTGTGGCCTAACCCACTGACATACTTCAACAATGTAACGTTTACAACTCGATCCTCGTTTTTCGTAGCCCCTGTTTGGTGACAAACCTTTATTTACCGTTGTTCGATTAATTTACGCATGTGCTAATTGCCCAAGTTATATTCTTTATTCTAGGATGCTGATGAAGTGGAATTTGAGGAAGATGATGACGATGACGATGATGATGATGAGGTATTGTATAACATGCAAAAGTCGTATTGCTTTGTTGTTCGGTGTAGTTTTTAACTGTTTTATTTACCGTTATGTGATTGGGTATCGCCAATTACCAAATATGCCATATTTATTCACGTGATTCATGTTTTGCAGGAAAATGAAGGGGATGAGGAGGGGGACGGCGTAGATGACGAGTAATTCAAAGATCACCTTTTTACTCACTACTTCTATATGAGCCAGATTTTGCTTTGACAGTATTTGGGAATATGAAAGTCGTGTGTAAAGTGATTATCTATGCAATGGTAACAAAATTATTAGGCGAGGATGATGGCGATATGTGACGTTTTTATGTTATGCATGATCTATAGAAACCCGACTCCTGCAGGCTGCAGCGATCAGTTCGGTTACATGAGACCTTGGGCTAATGCAATGTCGTTTAGTACGTATTTTGCATGCGTTGTTACCCTACACGCAGGCGTATGTGATGCTCATAAGATATTATTGTATTCGTCAAATATATGTTCATTTCTGTTCTTTTCAGAGGAATTTAGTTAATTGCAGTTTAATTCAAATTTAGTAAGTTTAGCTCAACTTTAGTAAGTGCAATTTAACCCTAAGTAAGCTGAAATAGTTTCGCTTAGCTTCAATAATATCAATTGACCCTCGATTAAGCTGGAAAGAACGGGCCTTGGTTTGTTGAACTTCGAAACACTTTCCTGGCATTGTTAAATGGTTTGGTGCCGATAATGAATTAGGCTTTGTTTAGCATTTTTCAATGCTAGTCTCTTGAATCGATAAATTAGAGGAAGGTTAATTAGTAATCACTCTTCGGTGTGAGTTCAACCGATCTTTGGCTCGCTCGAGTTTGACCGGGCTTGTCTCGAGTTCTCATTTAAAATAAGTTGGACTGAACTTGAGTCGAGTTTCTACCAATTTTATTTGATTTAAATTATTGTGTCCACATATGAAGTTTGGGTTGTTAACTTGTTTTGGGTTGGCTCTATGTTTTAGAGTTGGAATACTTGAAATTTTTGGTCTGAGAGAGACACAAAGCCATTACAAGGGAAATTATTATTATTATTATTATTATTAAGGGAAACAAAAGTCAAGATTAAAAATAAACAAATAAAAAGTTAGTTAAAAAAAGTTACCATAATGCATCTATATTAATTATATATAACAAAAACCACCCTACACAAATTTTCCCTCCAATTTTCCCTCCAACTTTTTTTTTTCCCCTTTTATTTTATTTTTCTATCCCTTTTATTTTATTTTATTTTATTTCTTTTTTAAAATTAAGTCATATAAGTAAGTCAATATCTTTTATGACAACATAGTATTTTTTTATTTTTATTTCTTAAACTATCCATTTTTGTTTAATGTGTTTTCAATATAACATTTTAAGCGAATTTTGCCATATTATTATAATAACTAATGAATCTATATTAATTATATATAACAAAAACCACCCTACACAAATTTTCCCTCCAATTTTCCCTCCAACTTTTTTTTTTCCCCTTTTATTTTATTTTTCTATCCCTTTTATTTTATTTTATTTTATTTCTTTTTTAAAATTAAGTCATATAAGTAAGTCAATATCTTTTATGACAACATAGTATTTTTTTATTTTTATTTCTTAAACTATCCATTTTTGTTTAATGTGTTTTCAATATAACATTTTAAGCGAATTTTGCCATATTATTATAATAACTAATGAATTTCAAGATAATGTATTGCGATATTTTGATCAGTTTTTGCCACATTATGATATATTCTAAAATAAATTTATAACTATATTATCTGTAAATAAAAACAATAGATGTTCCATTATTCTAATTGCTTTGTTACAATTTTCAACGATTCTATCATCTAAATTTTGATAGTTAATTAAGAAAAATCAAAAGTAACACTTTTAAACCTATTAAACGGGTTAATTAGAACATAATTACGGGTCGAATAAATGGGTTACATGTTAAATAAATACGCGGTCGGGTAAAATACAGTTTGTTGTATTTTGGGTCTAAGAATACATGTTTATTTAGGATGCATTTATATTATTACTACGAAGTATTCTTATTTTAATTTAATATTTAATCCAATTACCAAAATTTTAAATTAACTATTAACTTATTTTTATACATCCCGTGCATCTATGCACGGGTATTATGCTAGTGATGATTAGAAATGAAGGTAAATTTGCACAAAAACAATGCTATAGATAGAGTTAGGTATGAAATCTACTAAGACAAAAACTAATAATAATATCGGTTTATTTTTTAATCACACAAATGTTAATCAATATTAAAGTAATGAAGAAGATAATTTTGAAAAGTAATATTTTAATTTTATGTAAAAAAGATCTAAGAATAAAGTAGCGTACACGAAGAAAAGTTGTCAAAGTATATATTAAAAGCATGATTTTTCTAAAAAGCATGATTTTCATATCAAAACACACTTGCATTTACATCCATTGATTGCCAACTAAAATAAAATAAAATTAATTTTAATTAAATTAATTTTAAGAAGTTATATGTTTCTCTTTAAGGGGAAAAATATTGCTTATTAATTATTACAAGATTGAGACACCACAAAAAATGTGACTTTCACAATGGATTTTAATCAATTTATAACGTTTATGCCTTTATAAAAAAAAACTTGGGATATACCTATGCTATGTTACACTATGCTATGCCCTAAATCATTTATATACACCTATATATTGTTCCCTTTAATTTGTTGTTGACACCCATTTAATATTTGGACAATAAAATTTAATATCGGAATTTATACGCCGAATTTTAAATTATGTGGTTTCCGTGTTTTTTTTTTTTTTTTTTCGACCAATAATAGGTCTTCGATAAAAATCGTTCTATTGATGAGACTTACAGACTAGTAAATAGAGGGACTAACTGTGCTGTTATCTTAAATGTTAGACTACTATGCGACAGATCTTATTATGTACGGAGTAACTATAATATGATTGAATGACTTATTTGAAAAATTGTTATTTAGTATTAAAATCCTGCGGTGTTAATTACGAGTAATAATATTTACGGTTATAAATGATGTATTCAAACTATTTGCTATTGCTTTAATATTTGAACAACACTTTTTCAAAATTCTTGTTATGATAAACTAAAGACAAGAATAGATTATATACGGAGTAACATTGAGACGGTCTAATTGGGGACATAATACTAAATGAAGATTTTTTTTTGGCTATTTCATGCGCTTAATTGAAATTAAACCGAAGATTAATTGCTTCAGAGTGCTATTCATTACCAGGCCAGTTATGAAACATATCACAAAATTTATTTAAATTTTTTTTTTTTTTTAATCCTAACCATTATCGGACAAATTATCTAATATTAATCCAATCAATTATCTCAATTATTTAAAACCTATTATTTGTAGGAAAATAATAAAATAAATCAATAATGCCACCATTACTAAACACAATCATCTAAATTTTGTTGAGCAAGACGTTGACATGGTCGTCCAAAATCATGAAAAATCCAAGAACATTTCATATCAAGTATTTATGAAATATTATCTTGCGTGTAGACGTGGCGCGTTTTGATTGGATTTCATTGTCCTAATTGGATAAGAAACTCTGACGTGGTCTTTCATATTGTAATTATTTGGACTTCTTTGTTAGTGGAAATTAAAGGTAATGTGAATTACTTTTTTGTCCATATAGCACTACCACCAAAGCTACTTTTATTCATTTACTACTATGGTTTTACTAATTTAATTTATTTTTTCTTCTAAAATTTAAATTCAAAATTTTCAAATTATTTTTGAAATATATAAGGGATATTTCCTACGGTATCCTTGAGGTTTGCAATTTTTCCCGAAATACTCTTTGTTTTGTTAAAAAAAAAAAAAAAAAAACTTTTACTGATCATAACTTGTAGTTACGGATTCAGAATTCGATCATTATTATTTTCAAAGTAATCGTCTTTTCGAGCTATTCAATTTGACATAAAAAAAAAATTCATGTTTAGAACACGTAATTTCAAGTTATGGTCGGTCAAAGTTATTTTATCGAAAAAAATTTGACCAATATCTACTAATCGCGAGTTCTTGAATCGAAAAATTCGATGTTCAAATTGATCGTTTCAACGAGACCTACGGGCCAGAGCAAAGCGATTGTCAATTTCTAAACTCGTAAGTCATGCTTCTGAGTTAAATTTCGGTCAAAGTTTTTAAAGATAAAAAGAGTATTATGGGTAAAGTAATGACATCGAAGTCTTATGAAAATATCGCAATAAATAATGGCGTTCTAAAATTTGTTACTATGTTCATATAGCCATATTCATATACTTCCTTCGTTTCAGTGATTTGTTTACAGTTTGACTTTTTTGTGAGGGGAATTTGAGATAAGTATAAATAAATGACTGAAATAGAGGGAATAGTATAGAGTCACCTTTTATTTATAAAGAGGATCGTGAATTTTATAATACTCATATAGTCATATATAGGTGATTAAGGTTAACAGTTACGGAGTACTTGTGAAAACAACGTAGCTCATACACTGAATAACACTAGATGTTGTTCTCTCCGTCACGGTCAACAATAATCCATTGCTCTTGGCATAAATATATACAATATAAAAAATATATGCATGTAATAATAATGTCATTCATTTACAAATGATTTTTACAAGATAAGTTTATAAAAAACAAAAATAAAAATAGATATTCGTTAATATGTACTACAATGTGATCATATGGCTCGATATAAGAGTTTATGCAAGAATAATACTCCGTACACATTAAATACAGATATCAACTTGAACCGTTATATCAGATTAGTAAATTAGGCGTAAGGAACAACAAGATTGTCGAGAAAAATAAAACGAGACAGGTCTCCATTAATATTCTCAATAATATATGTACAATAAGATAACCGTAATTATTGTTGTTTATCTACTAGTCTAGCTAGTTATTTTCATTCATTTATTTATGTTTACTTAGGAAAAGAAATTGATATAGATTAGGGCTTTTCTCATCTGTACCCTCGTACTTTTCACTTTTTCTACTTATACCCCAACGTTTGGTGTATTCCTAACTGTACCTCTAAACTTATATACTTAATACCTACCGTAACCAAACAAGAGTAAACCGTTAAATTTAGCCGTTAGTTTTGTTTCCTATAATGTTTACCCAATTTTTTCAGCATTTTCGTCCATATTTTTGTATTAAATACTTCATTTCACCCTTTATTATTTTCAGACGTTACTCAGATAAGATTTATAATAGAGAGATATTTCATAAAGGAGAGATTTATTATTGATAGTTGTTGTGTCGAATTACATATGATATTTAAACTATTTATACTAATAGCTCACAATATTAGGAAGCACAGATCTAAATTTAATACTAACTTATTCTCTAAGATAATAATATTTCCTAACAATATTTGGTATATTCTAATAATATACCATATTATTTATTTCTTCCCTAATACCCTCCCTCAAACTTATGGTAAGTCACCGACTTATCATGAGTTTGGAAATTAAAATACAATAAGCAATAAGAAAAAATGTCGACTTTTTTCATCTTCAAAGTCTTCATCTTCATCGGTGCACGACCACTGGCCACACAATAGGTGCGTAACTTCGCCAAGACATACTGAAGGGTAACCATCTACACACTTATCAAATACGTGTGCGTAACTCACAAGTCTGTCTGAAGGGTAACCATCTACCCACTTAATTCAATACGCAGCGTAAACTTCGCCAAAGATAATAATCTGGTAGTGCGTAATCAACTCGCCAGTCAATACTTAGGTACATACATATGAGGGGTAACCACCTACCCACTCATATAACTCATAATCATGTCACACGACATAATTAAAAAAATACGCCCCGTCTCAAGACACGGGGAGAACCGAACGAACAATTACAAGATCATAAAATCCTGTCGCCTTTTATTTTTTTTTATTTTATTTTATTTTTTTTTTTTTTAAAACCGAAATTGTAAGGTAAGTAAATATTATGTATGTCAATAACAAATCCCGCCGGTGGGCTATGACATCGATAATATGCCCACCTACAGGCAAATGGATTTTTGTGTTTGGCCCCTCGTAAGCTAATTCGCCTGATACCATGATAAAATTTATAATAGAGAGATATTTCATAAAGGAGAGATTTATTATTGATAGTTGTTGTGTCGAATTACATATGATATTTAAACTATTTATACTAATAGCTCACAATATTAGGAAAACCTAGATCTAGCTAATACTAACTTATTCTCTAAGATAATAATATTTCCTAACAATATTTGGTATATTCTAATAATATACCATATTATTTATTTCTTCCCTAATATAAATTCCCACATTGCGTCCCACATCGGTTATGAGATGAGAGTTAGTCCGCTTATAAGGTCTAGGAGGTTCCATCCTAAAACCAATTGGCAATGGGTAGAGTAACTCCTTTAGTTTATAAGCTAGATAATTCTCTTATATTTCATTGAAGTGAGACCTTACATGTGGAAGTCCTTCACACGCCCCCTCACGTGTAAGGTCATGTACTGATTACTTTACAACCAACCCAGGGCACAACCATGGGCAACATCTTTTAAATTATTTTACGACCCAGGTCACACAACCATGGGCAACACCTTTTTTTAAATTACTTTACGACCCAGGTCACACAACCATGGGTACCATTTTTTCCTTTAATTAGCCCAGTTACGATTCACAGCCTAGGTCACACAACCATGGGCTCTGATACCATGTTAAGACCGATAAACGGGTCTGGGCCACACCCGCAACAGGGAGAATGTCCGCTTCATCAACCGCAGGAGGCTCCAACCCAAAACCAATTGGCAATAGGAGGAGTAGCCCCTAGCCTTATAAACAAGACCAACTCTCATCTCATAACCGGTGTGGGACGCAATGTGGGAATTTATATTAGGCTGGATCCATCTCCAACACGCCCCCTCACATGCGAGCCCACTTTCAAACCAGACTGGGGGGCACTTGCCTCTCTTCCAGCTGTACAACGCAAACTGGTGGGAAATTGTCCTCTCTTCCAGCTGCACACAAAGGCCCAGTTTAACGAGAGTCCCAGGTCACACAATCATGGGCTCTGATACCATGTTAAATTCCACGGGCCTGGGCCACACCCGAGAGTATGAGAGAGTCCGCTTATAAGGTCTAGGAGGTTCTATCCTAAAACCAATTGGCAATGGGTAGAGTAACTCCTTTAGTTTATAAGCTAGATAATTCTCTTATATTTCATTGAAGTGAGACCTTACATGTGGAAGTCCTTCACATACTCCTTCACAATTTTATGCAAAAATATAAAGGAAAAAACTGGAAAAAAGGGGTGGAATTTTATAGAAAGTAAAACTAACGGCTAAATTTACCGGTTTACTCTTGTTTGATTACGGTTGGGACGAACTATATAAGTTTAGAGATACAGCTGGAAATACGCCAAAACACAGGGATATAATTGATAAAAGTGAAAAGTAAGAGGGTATACATAGGAATAACCCATAATTAATTGAGATAATTAAGAAAATAAAAGGATTTAAGGGGTGACTAATTTGTTCACAAATCTACAACTGAAATGAAATGGTTGAGACTTGAGAATGATGCATGGGACAAGTGGTGTGACAACGAAATGCTCAAAAATGAAGGATAAGGCCTCATTGTAGTAGACATTTGGAATCTACTACTACTACTAATAATAATAGTAATAATAATACAATATTTTAAATTTAAAGAGAATGAAGAGTAAGTTGAGTTGAGTCACATCAATTTAAAAAAACTTAACTTTCATAACTTATTTAGTTATTTATTTACTCATAAATAATTCAGTAATTGGCCCGTCAAATCTTTTATTAACGACTCCCACAGCTTTTAGTTAAGTAACCTATTTTATTTTGTCTACCTTAATAGTAACCCTTTCCCCAAACACAAATGTTCAAATAAAACCGTCTTACACGTGCGACGGCGTATTTGCAACTACAATATGTTTACTTTACGGTTTCTAACAAAGCTTGCTTTACTCCTAAGATCTGTGAGTTCAAACTTTAAGAGCCCCTCTAATTCGCTGTAGTGAAATTTTCAAGCACATGGTATGAATGGGACCTGTATATTTCCCACTCTGTAAACCCACAAACTTTCACGTGTGGAAGTGTATTGGCATAAAAAGATTAGAACCATTGACGAACGTTCATTTTAAGCCTTAAAATAGCCAACTTTTATGCATTAAAACTCGTTTAACATGTTAATCCGTCTAGAGCCATGTTATTCTCGTCTTTTTTTTTTTTTTTCCTATAAAATTTTTTCAAAAACTTTCACATCATTTAAAAGAAATATGAAAATTTTGAAATCACCCATTAGTCCATTACCTATTATTTTCATAAAATTTTACAAAGTTACATGCTTCAACCTAAGATCGTAGACAATTAAGACGAATAACGTAGATCTTAAAATAAATAGTACTCCCTCTGTCTCAGTTATTAGTTTACACTTCTCTCAAATTTTCAATAAAAAAAAAAGGTCAAACCGTAAAAAAAATTATTAAAAAAATAAATAAATAAAAAAAGGATAGAAAAAGGGCCGGGTAAAAACTAAAACCCGATGTCGGCGGGTGAGGAAGAGAAAGGAGGAAATAAAAAATCCGACAAAAAACAAGTGAAGCAGAAATATAGGTGTTGGAAGGTAAGAAGTCGCACTCAATACATGTCATATCTTTCTTTCATTCATTCATTCATTTCATTTATATTCTCATTACTCTTTCCATTCCATAAAAATTACGAAGTAAATTATTACGGAGTAATTTCATTTTATTTATTTTTTTAAATAAAATAATTGTTACGGAGTATATGATAATAAGATATTTACATTTGTAATTATAATATTTTCCACAAAATTACATATTCGGCCAAAAAAAAAAAGAAATTGTATACAAACGAAAAAAATATAGTCTTAAAGAAACATTAATGACCGCCTAAAATTAAAGTGATACTACGTGTTGGCATGAAAGGAGTAATATTAATAGTACAGTAAGGCCCTAATCTTTTCGACTTTTTGGAACTGAACTTATAGGAGCTGAGCTGAACATATAAAAGCTGAACTTATAAGAGTTGAACTTATAAGAGTTGAAATAAGTGTAAATCAAGGCGTAGTGAGACTTATAGGAGCTGGACTAATTAAAACTAAATTTATAAGAGTTGAGCTGAAATTAAGCTGAAAAGAACAGGGCCTAACTCTTCCATAATACTGTCTCATACTATAAGACGTGCCCAATAAAAGAAAACTCAAATTACAATTTAGATTTTCAACGTAAAAACTTAAAATTAGCTGTAAAAAATAATTGAATAATCAACATTTGAACCAATCTTTTAATATAAAACAGTTTTATACGTACAATAATTTTTGTTAATATTAATATTAATAGAATCCACAATTTACCATGAAAGTGGTTTCGTAAAAGGTAACACTGGCCCCACTTTTATTACTACTATTCACTTGGGCCCCCAACTACATTTACTGGCCCATTTTTGTCCTCCTTTTTTCCCCCCACTCACGTGGCCTTCTTTCCTTCTGCCATCTTTACTTCTTCCTCTTTGTTTTACTTGGGTGTTAATTATGGATCTTCTTTATCCTATTCATAGATGGATTATGGTTTCTTTTTTCTTTCCTTTGAATCGAGTTGAATTTATAAGAATTAAACTAGTTTATTAGGGTTGAAGCAACGTTATCAGAGTTAAAGTCCAACTAAAACACGTTTAACTTAAGTTGAAAAAAAAATAGGGCCTAATAATCAGTTTTTTTGGATCAAGTTGGACTTGACTAATCTACAAATTAGGGTTAGGTTCCTCAATCGATAATTATTTTGAGGTAGGATATGTGGGTAGTATAGGTTAGTGTAGGTTAATGGTCAAGATTGAGGTGAGTTGACTTTAAGCTAACGCAGGGTCAACGGCTAAGGTTTAAGGTTTATGGTTCATGGGTTTTAAATTTTTAATCGAGTCAGTTGGAATGATGTGAATCAATTTAAACCAACATGACCTTAAACATGGCACGTGAAACTAATTCGATTCAACGCGATATACTTCGTACTTGTTAGACTTAAAACAAACCATATATAAACATATTTAAACTAAGATCTAAATTAAAATGGTTAATTACTGTTTGACATAAATGGAAAATTTGTAAGGTGATATCTCTCTTAATTATACTCTGTATTTTATTGCAGTTGGTATTCGTTGTACTTCCTAGTTAATACAATGGGGGACGTAATTCATACATGCGACTTATCATCACTGATACCTCAACCTTAACTAATAGGATAAGACATCTACCGTGTAACGCTTAGTTATTTATAAATGGAAAGTCTATGGGACAATATCAAAGGTGCAAATAATAACACTTGCAACCAACGAACATACTTGCCGAAATGGTGAAGTAAATGGCATATGAATATGAATATGAATATGAATATGAATATGAATATACTACCTATCAAGTGGGAAATACACAAACTTTTAGTAACACATTCAAGAGTTTATTATTCTTGGACCATACATAACGTCATTTCGAGAGTAACACTCCTCTTAGTAAACGCACGAGGAAGAAAGCTACCAAAATTGATCTAAATAATATCGTGTCTAACTTATGTCGTTTTCGTTCCTTCCGATCCATTTTAATTTTTCACTTAATTTTTCTTTCAGAATTGATCCCGAAAAATACTTTTTATTTGAAGTTTAATCTAAAAGGTTTACTCAAAATCACAAATTCTCGTATGCAATGATTTTGCAATAATTTTATAGTGATTAGGCATCTCACATTAATAATTGTCATACGAGTAGTAGTTATTTCACTGATTTCTGTTAAATTTTACAGGGTTGTGCCGCAATCCGCTCATAAGGTCTAGAGGATCCATCCTAAAAACCAATTGACAATAGAATGAATAACTCTTAGACTTTATAAATTAGATTAACTCTTAATTATCTCATACCTGACGTGAGATCGCATGTGGGAATTATATTGGGCTGGATTCATCCTCCACAATTTAGGAATATTTACTAGAATGTGAGGTGATATTAAATGATACATATTGAAATGTAACAAAATGTAGAATTTTTTTTTTGAATGAATTATTAGAAATTAAGGACAAGTTTGAATGTTTGACATAAATTGATAGTGATAGTGCCCTAATAATAATATGGTCCCAAATTTATATAGGTGAGGTTTGTTTCTTCTTTAAACTTAGTACACTATTTCAACAAATTTGTATACATTGCTTTTATAGACTTTTATTATTATTTAGAAAATAAAAGGAAAAATATGCACTTATGAGAAACCTACAAAGCTTGCATTTGTGGTATCATGCATAGACAAGTCGCACCATTTAGCATATCGTACACCTCCTTTGCATTTATTATGTGTGAATCACTTGTGCATTTAATATTTTAATTTACTTTTTAATTATTTCTTTAATTTAATTTAATTTAATTTGGCATTATTGTATTTTTATTATTTGGGTGACAGTTGGTTTATTATTTAAGTATATAATGTAGAGGGGAAATTAAATTGAAGAACAAACAACGTAGAGTAACTCATTTCGAACTAGCAACTACCAAACAAATTAATGTATAATTGTTTTATGTACAAAGTTAAGGCATGTGAAATTGTGAATGTAAATGTAACTAGAAAACTTTTCTCACAAAAAAAAAAAATAAAAATAAAAAAATAAAAAAGGAATATTTGACATGATAGTCATGAATTTTATCAAATTACACATGATACCCATATCCGAGATTTGTTCATATAGTACCCCTAAACTCAATGTTTATGTGCCTAATATGTTATTTTTCTATCAAAAACTTGACTGTTGGACATAATATTAACAAACTTACTTACACTTGGCTGGTAGACACTTCCTCAAGTTTTGGTTAGAAAAAGAGCATATTGGCGTCTTCTTCATAAAAACTAACGTTGTCAAGTTTTTTTTGTTAGAAAAAGAGCATAATTAATATTTCTAGAGAGTTTCAGGAACCAACTCAGCCAAAAAACTTAAGCTGGTGATTAAAGATCACAGATCGATTTTATACACTCTAAGAGAGACGTCTGCCGTCCACAACCCCTACTCGCTTCGCCCCTAGCATATACATCATCAAATCATCAAATTAATACTCTAATAAGAACCTTAAACTCCCTACAATTGCTATCATAAAATATGTATTACAAGAGAATGAGGTCCCTCTTGAATCATTAATTAAGTACTTCATATGACTAATATAATCGCAAAACAAACAACGTATAATTAATTACTCTCGTTCCATTTTACCATCTTTTTTCCCTTTTAATATGACTCGAAAATTAAGGTGAGTGAATTGTGTGAATGAGATTAAAGTAGAAAGATAATAAAGTAGATTGAACGGATGAGATTAATTGAAAATTGACAAAAATAGAAATGAAAAAAAGATAGTGCAGTTTCCTTTTAGCGAAAGTGAGAAAAAAACGATAGAATAAAGCAGAGCGGATCACCTGTCCCACTTTTATGTTCCATTTGGAGTCCCATTACTTTATAGGGTAATAAATCTCATTGATTGTAAATAATAGATGAATAAATAATTATATAATTAGATATTTATTTCTATAAGAAGTAATGAGACACCCTATGAGACATAAAATGGGACAGAGAATCCGCTCTGAGAATGAAGGAATATAAATATCTACTCCGTAATATATTAAAGATCCACCCACTTTTTAAACTTTTAAATAAGTTTTCATTTCCTCCCAAAAGTGCACTTAATTATTTGGATCCAATGATACCCATCAATTGATTATATGTACAACTAATAATAATACATAATTCAACCCTCGGTTGACACTTAACTAAAGTAATTAAAGTTGCTCTACGTACGAATTTGATTATATTGTTTTAATATATGATAATATACTGAGAACAAGAGGTAACTGTTAAAATATTGAGTAACAACACTTTTACCCAAACCGTGAAGTTAAGTGTTCGATTCTTACCCGCGACATAAGTGCGCTCATTTGAAGAAGACAAATCATATACTCCATATAACGGTGCTACAATTATACGCACAAAATCATGCAATCATCAGTATATCCCGATTGTTATCAGAGGTTCAAGATCCAGTCTAATATGAATAACTTTTAATTATAAAGATTAGTACGGAATATATATTTTAGTTAATAATCTTAATGTTGTTTTAATCAAAGTATTGAAGACTGATATTGGACCTTTGTTGCGTAGGTGTAGACGGTCCATAATAATTACTCCGTAGTCCGTATGTTGAATATTTTGATGTGATGATACTGTGCATGGTTTTACAGCTTAAACCTCACATGCATGATTCATGCTCAGTGAGTCAGTGTAATGAGTATGTGCGTAAGTGTAGATTGTAGAATATCCACTTCTAATATAATATTATAAATTAAATACTCCCTATATATATATAATCAACACAAAAATTGTATAACTCGATCTGTAACATCATCTCATTTTATACGATAATACAAAGTTTTTGTGAGACTATATTTATCAATTCAAAATTATTTCAAGAATTCTTAAAATATACTCGTATATACTTTAATTTTATCATAAGATACTCCATATTATAGTTATGCATGATCTGATTTAAATTGTTTTTATAAATATGATAATGCAATATTCGAGTAATAAAAATATCAAATTTTTTAAAATATGTGGCGGCTGACCACTGAATCTAACTACTTTTTCAGTTATCAAATGTAACCGATATTTAGAGATATACTTCCTTCATTCCAATAGGTTCTTTACATTTCACTTTTTTTGACACTACTCATAAGTGGGTAGAATCTTCGATATAACTTCTAAAATACAAAATTAAAAATAGTCATGTGTGATCTTGTTTTAATTGTCTTATCGAGCACATTATAATTAATATCAAAATTTTAAATTTTTCGAGAATACGAAACCAAAGATTTGAACGAAACAAAACGAGTATTTATGTACGTGCATAAAGTAAACGTAAAGAATCTATTGGAATGGAGGAAGTATCTTTGAAGTATAGATAGACAAAAGTTAAGACAAATAATTTAAGTGTGAAGTAACACCGATCCTATTTGAAATATACGTGTCAAATTGACAAATTTATATATGAAAAAATGAATAAAATTGTTAACAATGTTTAAAATTCAACAAGTTTTGTAGAGTAGAATCAACAAGATGTCATCCACATGGAAACAAAAATTATTTGATCACTTTTGTACATACAAACATGACAACAATATTTAAAATCGTGGCAAATGTAGTAGGGTCAAATTCATGAAAGGTACATACCGTGAAACTTTGGTAACAACTCGTATTGAAAGTAATATAAATATTTTCAAAAATTAATTTTACAAGATGTGGACAACATTCCACCATCTTTTTAGTATTTTCCGTTAAGGACTTGACACATTTAACTATTTATCGAGAATAAAATAGTTAGAAAGGATCTATTCTTTCCAGTTTATTTTCATTCGTTTCGCCTGATTGATTCCATTCGGTTTAGTGCGATTGATTCAATTCACCACTTGATTCGATTCAATTGGTATATTATTTAATTGAAGCTTATTCAATTCGATTCGATTAATTCGATTGATTCAATTCGATTGATTCAATTAAGTTGATTCGATTTAGTCAAATTTCAGTTAATTCTAAAAAGTCAGAAAGAAACGAGTTAAATAAATTATATTGCATTCGATCTAAATTTAAGTAAACAGATATATAATGACTAGATAAAGTATGAGTCGTATGACGATTCATTTGTTTCAGTCCGTTGTTTAGTATTCTATTTTATATTATCAGATTAAATTCGTAATTAGAAAGGTAATAAAGTGAGGGTAGTCGCCCGGGCCGAAGAAACCCGACCGAAGGCCCCTCAAAAAAATCACCTGAAACTGGGAGTGTGGAGGCCCAAATAAGGCCCATGGAGTGACTTACTCATGTCAATATAACGAGTGTAAGGAAACACCAAAGTATCAACCAAAACACACTAAACTACTAAAGTGCAAATACCAAAGGAGAATTGAGCCAAAGGCAAAATTGAAATCATTACTTTGATTGAATTTGTTGTCCCACCTCATATTCTATATCCTTTCTTTTGGGGTCCTCCTTTCACATTTATTTTTACACAATTAGTCGTATTGAACTGTCTCGTAACATAAAACATATTCTACTAGTTAAAAATATCTTCTTTCGTACAAATTAGGACATCCATGTAGATTAATACCCGACTGTAAAGTATTTTAATTTACATCATTGTCCAATATTCTGTATCGTATAGCACTTCATGAGGTCTGAATCTCCCACATCGAGAAATATACTTATTTAAGTAATCTCTCATCCTCCTCCTCTTCTGTAATAAAACCTTTTTATATGTGTCTGAGCTTTAGTAAGGATAAAACAGGTCTAAAAGTGAACATTTTAGTTTAAATGAAACTGTGCTACGACTTTATTTTCGAGAATTAAACATTTTTCAAATATGAAGGACGAACAAATACTTCTATAATTTACTCGACACTGATATAACTATGCTCATGATATGTTGAAATAGAATTAATTGTCAAATAAATACAAGGGAGTTGTTACTTTCCATCTTTTAAATTGATCTAATAAAAGTATAAACTCAATATTTTTATTTATTTTTAATAAATTTAGTATAAATATAATAAAATGGAAAAAATAGAGTTTGGTATGGGCCCTAAGTATTAGACAGCAATGTCGATATGGATTGAATGATAAAAAGAGTCCCTCACGTGGAGTCTGAACCACAACCCTTACTACGGAATACGGATGGATGACCACTCTCCCTCATTTCTTAACTCCTATTTTTTTCCTCTTTTCTCCGATTACTATTTTATTCAACTTATTTTTATTATTTTTTTTTATTAAAAATTTTATACTCATATTTTTTTCTATTATTGAATATTGAATATTGAATATTGAATATAATTCACTATGTAGTACCGAGTAATGAATTTTTATTTATTTTTTTTACTATAAAAAAGATTAATAACAAATCGAATAAAATTCCATAATTTTATTACACAATTATTAGAATTACAAAATAATTTAGTTTCAGCTCTTACCCAATTATCCGGCAAATGTTGTTTCACTATCTTAATACTTATGTTAATTACAGATGATGCTAATTCAATAACTAATAGAGTACGATATATAATGTAATAACACGAAAATATATACTCCGTATAAAGCATTATTTTCTTTTTTATAAAATTTTGCTTTTTAAAGCTCATCCCTCCATAATTCCCACTCATTATCTTTGTTCCTAAAAAGCTTTTCTTCCACTTATGCTCATGACCTCTCATACCTCCCCTCTCAAATTCTCAACACAAAAAACCCACACTTAATGAGAAATAAATTGTGAAATATATATATATCTATACATATATATTTTCTATGTATATAACTATATAAGCATAGATCTCATTAGACCCACCATAGTTCAAAATTTGGACTTTTAAATCCAAAACCTCCCAAATAATCACCTTTTTTTTTTTTCTCCTCTCCTCTTCCTAGAATGATGAAGCTAATAGTATAAGTTAAGCAAAAACAAAATAAAAAGGAATAATAGTAATCATAATTGATAATTATTATTATTATTTATTAATTATTAATATTCATAATAATCCATTTAGGTGAATTGAAGTTGCTTAAACAATACTACTAGTATTAGTACCTTTATAGTTTGTTTTTAAAAAGAGAGATATGGATGGAGGAGACAATAATCAACACCATCACCACCAACAACAACATCATCATGAGCTCCACCACCACCACCACCACCGTCCGAACTTCCCCTTCCAGCTTCTGGAGAAGAAGGAAGAGGAAGCGTGTTCGAGTTCAACTCCATACCCTTCCTTAACAATATCCTCCTCCTCAGGTCTTAGCCCGTCCACCTCAACCCTACAGCCCCAGCTGCAGGTACAGTTACCTACAGCTGGGGCTGTAGTGGGCCCCTCAGAGTCATCTGAAACACCCGGTTCGTCTAAGAAGCCCGCCCCAAAGCGGACTTCTACCAAAGACCGGCACACAAAGGTGGACGGGCGGGGCAGGAGGATACGTATGCCTGCCTTGTGTGCTGCCAGGGTGTTTCAGCTGACTCGTGAATTAGGGCACAAGTCTGACGGGGAGACTATCGAGTGGCTCCTCCAGCAGGCTGAGCCTGCTGTGATTGCCGCTACTGGGACCGGGACAATTCCGGCCAACTTCACATCCCTCAACATCTCCCTAAGAAGTTCCGGCTCGTCGCTATCGGTCCCGTCTCAGCTCCGGTCGTCGTCCTCCTACTTCAGCCCGAACTTTACCACCGCTGCCGCCGCCTCTCGCCGGAATTTCTTCGCCGGAATTGGCCTCTCCTCCGACGCGTCCCCGTCATCGGCGCTTCTCAATTTCCAAACCGCTACGTTCAACCTCAACCCGGGGCTCCTCCAAGCGAAACACGAATACCGAGACACCACAGCAACTGCCGCCACGTCGTCCTCAACCCCTACGAGCAACAACACCGACAACAACCAAATGGAAATGTCGTCGGAGGGCGGCGGAGGAGGAGACGACGGAAGCGGTGGCGGAAGGAAGCGTAGACTGGAAGCGGCGGCAGCGGATGGAGGGTACATGTCCCCGGCGGCAGCGAATTTTTGGATGTTGACGAACACCGGCAACCACCACCACCACCACCAAGCGGCGATGATGAGTGGAAGTGGAGGAGAACAAGTGTGGACAATTCCATCAATTAATAATATTCATAATAATAATAATATTAATATTAATAATACTAATAATAGTAATAGTAATAATAATAATAATGTTAGTACAGCTGGATTGTATAGAGGAAATGTTCCAAGTGGATTACACTTCATGAATTTCCCCACACCAATGGCCCTACTGCCTAGTCAGCAGTTGGGCCACTTTGGTGTCGGAAGTGGCGGTGGTGGAGGCGGTAATGGTAATAATAATAATAATGTGGGGTCCAGTGACGGGCATTTAGGCCTTCTCACTGGACTCAACCAGTACAGAACGACCAACACCGCCATCTCAGACTCGCAGCAACCTAGCGAGTCTCATGGCGGCGGTGGTGGTGGGGACGACGACAGACACGACACGACAAGTCATCACTCTTAGAGGTTGGATTGATCATCATCTTCTTCATCATCAACAATAACAACAACAACAACATTTGAGTGAGTGTGTATGTGAAGTAGTGTGTGTTGCACACGTGAGGTTTGGTTCAATTTGATTTTTGTTTATTTTTATGTTAATTTTTTAAGGATTTTTTTTTTGGAGGTTTTGAATTTTTTTTGTTTTTGTTAAGTGTGATTAATGTGATGAGGGGTTTTCATTATTATTAGGGTTTGATAATATGGAGGATCATTATTATTTGACATTATTTGTTCTTAATTTCTTCTCTTTAAAATTAATTCATAAATTTTATTTTATTTTTTGTTTGTGAGTGATAATGTTTTTTTTTTTGAGAGAAAATAAACAAATTAATGCTTGTTAAATCATCATCATCATCATCATCATCATCATCATCATCCTCCTTTGTAAATTTTAGCCCCTCCACAACTAATAGTCATAATTATATTTATTTATGCAATTCTTTTAAATTAGAAAAAAAAAAATGTGTAATTATGTACTCTACATTTCTTCTTTATATTTGTTAAAATAATCATGACTTATCAATTTCATACATCTAATTTACATTTACATTTACATTTACATTTACATTTGCATAATTACATTGGTGAAAACTTTGAACAAATTTAATAAGACTAGTCAAAGTAGTAGAGCTCTCCATTTTACAATCCCATACTAGTGTCATGAAAGCAACCCTTCCAAATTGCTAAAGCAAAAAAGCTCAAATTAGTTAGGATTATTTTACAAGAATAATCCGTACTATTGTTGATTTTTTCAAAATAATCTGAACTATTGTTTATTCAAAAAGAACCCCAACTTTGATAGTTATCTTCTCAAAATAATCTATACTTAAAGTTTTTTTAATTTTTTCTCAAAATAAACTCAAATAATTCCATATAGTTTATTTTGAGAAGACAACTGTCAAAGTTGGGTTTATTTTGAGATAAACAATAGTTCGGATTATTTTGAGAAGTACACCAATAGTATGGATTATTCTTGTAAAATAATCCAATTAGTTATACAACATTGTCATTTTTTTCGGGGACACATTTAGTCGGCTGAACTCGTGAAATGACTGGTATCATTTTTCAGTATAATTAGGTTTTGATTATTCTAATCCTTAATTGACATCTTAATAATTTCGTTAAGTCTGCTGACTGACCCACCTATAATATAATTGACGGTTCTAAAACCGTACATCCCATCAAAGTTGGCACCTCAAAGAAAACCCTAATTGTGGAAAAAAATCTTGTGCATTTAATTTACCGTGTGCAGTAATTATTGGATTTTTACTCTATTGTAAATAAAACACACGTAGCAAACACAATAACGAATGAGACAAGAGGTATCTTTCACAAAAGAGTAATAATATGGGCCTTTGGCCCACACCTTACCAGTTCCAGGTATTGCTCAGGTGGTGAGGCCCATTAACTGTTCCTCCCCTTTGTATCTTTTCCTTTTTTAAAAAAAAAAAAATTAATAATAATATTTTCGAAAAATAATTTATTAACTTTTTTTGAATTTTTTTTTTTTTGATTATATAAGTAAAGATAATTGTACGTCATACAACAGTCTTATAATAACATTGCAGCTTATGTATCGTTGTATGCTGTATAACAGTTTTACCCGAAAATTCATCGAAGCGAGAAATGTCGAGTTTAAATATGAGTAAAATATATGAAATGGGCTATGCTGGCACTAATTTGGGATCAATGGTGGGTTTTACAATTATTGACCTGCTTTTTTTGTTTGGGTGGGTCATGGGCCCACATACAAGGCCCACAATATGTTGAACTGTACCATTGAATTTTATGGGCCATGTGTGATGGCCTCACTGAATGATTGAATTGGGGTCACATTTGTAAATTTACTATTTTAAAAACTTTATCATGCAGAATAATACTACGGAGTACTACTATTTAAATATTAAATATACTCCGTATAATTTATTAGTATAAGATTCCTGTGTATATGATATGATGATGTATGGTATGGCTTAGAATAATATATGGTGATTTTATCATGTAATAGTGTTAGATAATTTAGAATGTATCTGATTATAGTTTATATATCTGTAAAAGTAGAATGACCCATGTTGTTATGTGCTTTTTCTTTCCAAATATTTATACACTAGTTTAGGTCAAAGTGTTGAATTATAAGCCCAAAAGCGGGTTCCGTTTCTTGGGAGCTTGAATTGAAATATGGGGAAAGACAAGAACTAGTGGGGAGAACAACTTTGCACTTGTCCTTTGTCTTTTGTGGGAGTATTTGCTAGTTTAACTCAGTTTAAGGCAGTTCTGTCTTAAACAAGAATTTGTGTAGGTCAAATATAAACTTCTAAGTTAATTTATTGAAAATTAATGTTTCATATCTCGTTCTTTTGGACTTAGGCTCTATTTTTTTCGGCTTTTTGGAGCTGAATTTATAGGAACTGAAATCAGTGTAAATTAAAGCTTAGTGGAGCTTATAGAAGCTGAACTTATAGGAGTTGAGCTGAACTTATAAGAGCTGAGTGAATTATAAGAGTAGAAAAGAACAGAGCCTTAGTTTGTAGTTTGTTTATTAGTTTAATTCTCTTCTATTTAATTCAGTTAAGTTTCATTCAGTTCGGTCGAGTTCAGCTTCCTTCAATTCAATTCAACATGAACAACTCTGACTAAACAAAATGGGAAGACTATATAATTAACCACTCTTAGGGTATGTTTTCGTTGTCTTATTTATTCTTATCTTATCAAAACATTTCTAGAAATGTTCAGCAAAATTCGATAGTTTTATTACACGATAATGTATAAATCCGAGGAGATTCAAAAAAGGAAGACTAAAAATGGGGTGGAATTACCTTTACAGCACAAAACATTGCATTATTGACATATTATAGTAATGTTTACAATACATGATAGATGTTGATAGATAAGAGCCAACTCATAGATATAAATTCAATTCAAAAACATAAAATAAAAGATGTAAAAAAAGAATGCAAATTAATGAACACAAATTATATGAAGCAGTGCTTGTTTTTGTAAGGCGAATATTAAAGCGAAAGACAAAGGGCGAGTGGGGAAGAAAGATGTTCTCCCCACTCATCTTTGTCTTTCGCTAATATTTGGCCGTTCACAAAGAACGCTACCCATTTCACACAAGACTTACACATTAATGAATGAATGAATGAATGAATGAATGAATGAATGTATTGATTGTTTGAAATTGAACATTACATAAGGTGTCTTTTTCACTTAAACGTACGTACGTCAAAAAAAAAAAAATAATAATAATAAAAATAATAAAAATAAAAATAAAAAGTTGATGGCAAAGATGATAAGATAGTTGTCCTTGCCACATATGGGAAAAAGTTCATTAAATAGACAGTGTTTTTTGTTGGCTGTTTAAGGCCTTGTTGCAACTTTGCCTCTTTTACGAACCTTCATGCTAATTATTTTCGACAACGATAGATGTTCAGGGGCGAAGCTAGAAACTTATATTTGATCGAGATTGCGGAAATAATTTTTTCCAACATAATACGGAGTACGTAGATTATTTTGTATCGTAAATGTTGCGAGAATATGCAATCTTGGTTTGCATGTGAAAATTGATACTCGTATGTATGATGTTCATTTTGTCGAAGTACGGAGTATTAGGGTAGCTTAGCTTCCCGCTGATCGATAAGACGTCACTGAAAAGTACTTACTAGTTTTTTTTTTTTTTTTATACTTTTGTAAGCAGTTTAGATTTAGAGCAATTATTATGGCGGTTACTAATTTTTTGTATATTTCTAAATATTTTTTGTCATTTTGATTTCATATTTAAACAAACAACAACAAATATGTAATATAATAAACCGACAAAACCCTAGCGAAACGTCGTAGAACAAAACAGTATATGTAAAATTTTAAACATAGACATTTTTGTAACCCTAAAAAGTACATTTCATATACACGTATAAACAATTGTGCACCTATATTAAATGATGAAAATGTATAAAACAATATCTTGAGAACAATCACACAATAACAATTGCAGGCAAAAAAAAAAAATAACACTTAATAACTTGCATGCAAAAAGAAAATGTACTCTTACTATTCTTACAAATTACAATACAAATAAACGGCCGAAATTAAATATAATAAATAAAAATGTCTATGAAAAAAATGGAAAGAAAAAAACAGGAATAAAAAAGAATACCACGTGAGACAAGTACCCTAGTTCATAAGACATCAAAACAACCCATATGTAAAAATCACAGACATGTTTTTAAATAAAAAAATATGAAACTTTTATTATTTATTTATTTTATTTCATTGTCAAAAAAATAAAAATAAAAGAGGTTTGTTTTTAGCATTTATGAGAAAAAAATTTAGGGTAGAAATTGTAGCTAAATACCATAATTGTGTCATTCAAGCTGTTTTTTTTTTTTTTCTCTATATCGTATAGTACTACTATATGCTGCACCATTGCACATGCATTTCATGTCCACTTATTAAATTTTTTTTTCTCTTTTGGGTACATTAACTTATGGGGTGGTCCCTTTTGTGAGCTTGCATTGTATCCATCCTTATATGGAACCCGTAGAGGTGACCATTTGTGAGTAGGGATGGCAATTTCACCCGCACCCGCTTTATAACCGACCCACCCGATACAAATGGATGGACGAAAACCCGAATTAAATGGATGAAAAGCGGGTGATGGATGGATCGGGTGAAGAACCGGGTCGGATTCGGGTGGAGGTCCATCCGATCCGTCACCCGACCCGTTGTCATCCGTTTTAGAAAATCTCTAACATATTATGCAAATATATTTATAATATATATATATTTTTGTAAATATTTATAAAAATAGGTTATTAAATAAAGGGGAGTATTGGCCCACCCGTTTATTCACCCGATCCATCCATTTCACCCGCGGGTGACGGATGGATGGATGCGGGTGATGTCAAAACCGGGTGGAAAGCGGATGCGGGTGGAGCGGATGAAACCGGGTGACGGATGCGGGTGACGCTTCACCCGATCCGCATCCGATCCGTTGCCATCCTTATTTGTGAGGACCGACTCGTTAAAATGGTCATATTTAATGTCTATTTAACAAATATAGAGTATATATATTTTTTTGATGACGAGGAGGGTTGAGTCTCCCCCGGGCACATGCATCCACCTGGACAACCACCACTTGGTTAATATAGAGTATATAGAGTTTTATATTCATACCTCAAACACATGAAGTATGCATTTTTTATAAACAATGAGGGGGTTGAGATACTTAGGTATGAGAGTGATATTCATAGGTTAAATCATAATATACAAAAAAAAATAAAAAAAATCACAAGAATATTTCCAACTAACATTCATTTTCTAAAAATAATTCCAACTCATAATAATTTATTTCAATAATATATTTTCGCTAATTTAAAACCAGTTTAACCTTCTTTTGTAATTGTTTGAGTCGTTTAAAATTGGCGAAAGTATATTATTGGAATAAGTTTCGATAGTTGAGATTATTCTTGTATTATTTTGAGTTGTGATTATTTTTGGAAGATGAGTGTTAGTTGGGATTATTCTTGTGAATTATTCAAAAAAAAATACAAATTAAATATTACTCCGTACAACATATTGTAATAAAGTCTTTTATAAAATTATATTTATTCTATTATATTTTAATTTCATGAGGATGTAATGTTAAAAATTATTATTTCAAGTATTAGATTTTACATATTTCTACTTAAACTGAGTTTCAACTCCATACAGTTTAAAATTAAAATAATTACTTTGTACATTATACTTCATCCGTTTCGGTTATTTGTTTAGTCTTTCTATTTCGAGGTATACGAGTCATTTGTTTACATTTTTATATTTGATATGTTGAAATCATGTGAGTGTAAGCCTCTATTTGCACCCAATTATATTGCATGATTTTTATTTACTTTATACTCCGTACCAAATGAGACCTCTTGTCGATAATTGTGTAAAAAAGTTACAGTAAAAACTCACCAGAATAGGTGAAGTATAAAAAATGTAGTTTCCAACCCCATAACACTCGGGTATGATTCTGATTTCAAACACATACTATAGGAACTATTTGAGTTGTCAAATTTGCTAAACCCAACTAATTCCGGCCCAAGGGCCTAGAGTAATGACGCAAAATCACAATGTATAAAATTGGGCCCAAAATACAATATGACTGGTAATAAGATATGGATGAAGTTAAGCCCAATAACACAATATACAATTGATAAATTATTTTTTATTTTTTTTATTTTAATTTTTTTTTATTTCAAATATGAGTCACGGGACAATATAACGGGAATGATAATTCGAACTTGTAATTTATTGTCATTGATACCTTTAACTTTAACAACTAGACGTCATGACGAATACATTTCCGGTATAATTGATGAACTAGTCACAATGACACAACACTACACAACATAACACGACACGACATAAAAATCAAAATCATACTCCCACGCCCTATTGAACTTCATTCACATCATAGATCAAATCGATACAATTCATCTAAGTGAAAAGTTTTTAGAGTTTCTTAACATAGTCATGCGCGATTTTGTATTGTACGGTTTTACATGTACAACAAGAATATAATCTGATTTACATAATTCGAAATTATAAACCTCCTTATCCGGACATATGTTATGCCAAATATAATAAGGTAATGACTGAATGTGTGGAAGAGGATGAGTACGGGATATAATTGGTAAAGTAAACCCAAAACACAAAATAACACTACACCATCACACAAAACAACACGACACGATATCATTTGACTAGTAAGCGCCTCTACTTTAAATGGGTTAATTGGCAAACACCATCTTTAAATTTTTTTTTTGTAAATTACTACCATTTTGCTGGAGTTTGACAAAATTCCAACGTTGACTCTATTTCATAACTAATGGCACGTGCCATTGTTAAACTTTCCCCTCTTTCATTTCTTTATATAATTTCCCTTCCTCTTTTCCGTTGCTATTCATTTCTTTTTCAAGTCTTCAATAATTTCACCACATCTCTCTCATGCTCTATTTTTTGCCTTTTACTACGCATAATCATTCCCATATTTTAAACCAAAAAACATGTTTTGTTTTATCGCATTTCATCTTATTTCTTAGTATATCTTTCAAGTATGATAAAGGAAATAATATGTCTTCCATTTCAAGTCGAACCCCGCCTCCAGCATAGTCAACTACCCCTTTCTTATTAACACAAATTTCCCACCATATCTAATTCTAATCCTAATTTTTTATCAGCGTAAAACCAAAAAGATCTTTGTAGTATTAATAATAATAATTAATAATAACAAAACCTAGGTCATGATGATGAACGTAATGAGGAGAAGAAGACGAAGTAAATGAACAGTTGTAAAGATTTTGAAGAAGTGAATAAAATAAGTGGTTAGGGATCGAAGGAGATTAAATAAATAAGGGTTAAAGGAAATGTTCGAGGGAAATAAACAGTGACACGTGCCATACTGCCATTAGTTATTACTCCCTCCGATTCACCAGATTCTTAACATTTTCCTTATTGGGGTGATTTTCCATTTCTTAACATTTCCCTTTTTGGAAAGTTTTTTATCTCACAATTAAATATTCCCCCACTTGTTTGCCCACTTGTTCACCCATTTTTTTGGTCCACCTTAATTATTGTGCCAAATACAAATGTTAAGAATCCGAAAATCGGAGGGAGTAGTTAGAAAATAGAGTTAACCTCAAAATTTAGTCAAACTCTGAAATGGTTGCAATCGACAATTTTTTTTTTTTGTTTTTAAAAGTATTATTTGTCGCAAATTCTAAAATGAAACAGTTTTACGCATAAATTGACTCGCGAAAGATGCCCAAATCATAGATGGTTGAGACAGTAAAGATGGTGAGGGTTAACAAATATTGGGTCCATGCAAAACAAGCTTTATTCTTCTGGGTTGTCTCCATTTTCATCTTCTTTACTGCATTTCACTTGCTTCGTTTCAATTCCACAGGTCTAAATTCTTCATCTTTCTCACTTTATGTTTAATTATCAGTTAATATATTTGGATTGTTTTTGTTCTGTGATGGGTTTTTGATTAATTACTCATGTTTGATTGTAACTTTTACTGGGTAATTAATTCTGTAATTGCAGTTCAAATGAAACTGAAAAATCTGAAATTGAAAACCAATTGTCTGAAATCTGATCATTGGGGTCGTTTGATCTTCTATTGTGGAAGACGGTTCGTTAGTCGAGACGGTTATTTGACTTTTTTTTTTTTTTTTTTAAATGGAATCTTCGATACTAAGCTAAATTTTAGGCGTGTTTGGGAAAAAAAGATATTAACTTTATGTGCGTTTTTTCACAAATGGCCTAAATGTTAGGTGCGTTCTGACAAAATGTTCGATTTTTTAGTTAGATGGCATTTTGTGAGATTGATTACAGTGATGATTTTAGTACTTAACTAATGTGGGTTGTACACTATGTTACCCAAACTCAGCTACAAGTTTCGGAAAGTTCCATTCTACGATGAATTGTTTGGGTGTCAAGTGTAGGATGACATGTCCAAGTGAATGTTTTGGTAACATAGCTTATTATGCCGTTATTGATTCTACTACTCTAAACTTATTATGCCGTTATGCGTGTGTTTGGACTTTATGTTGGCTAGTAGTAAAAGTCTAAAGGAGGGTGGTCTCGTATATAAGTTGTAGCGTTTAGCATTAAACGATTCTATGTAGGTTAAGAAAATATGCGTTCATATATTGTCAGAAGGGTTTATCGCCATACTATATTGTTTATTAGGGAAGGAAGAAGATTGTGATTCGGACTTTGGAATTTAGGTAATGAATCATAAAGTGAGAAAAAAAAAACATTTTTAGAATGTTGATACAGGTTCGTCCATATCAAACATGGAAAAGAGAACCAAATTGTATGACAAAATGGCAAGGGATTTCGATGAACATGGGGCAGCTTTCCTTAAGCACGGCAAAACGTCTCAGTCATTGTCACTTAATGATCTTTTTATTGTGAAGGACGGTGTCGTAACTCCTAATCCCCAGGTAAGATTTTTAGTTGGTTACTCATTATGTTTGGTATGTCGTCTACTTGTCTGTCTATCACCCTTTTGGCTAGTGTCTGATGATCCCGTTTTACAGCCAGCCGACCCACCAGTGCGAGCAAATGTTTTATATCTAAGTCCTGAATATTCGATACCCATATCGTAAGTATGTATCTGTTTCTTTCTTTGGTGTTATCTGATCTTTGACATTCCCGTTTATAATTTTTTATTTTGTTTTACCTACTACAGAAACGCTGTACAAAATATATTTTCACCATACTTCGATAGAGGTAAAGTACTTTGAAAATTTTCTCGCCTTTCCTATTTCTTGTGTGTTGTTTGTGTTAGTCAAGATTTACTAAATTTTTTCATTTTTATCGAAGTCAAAGATTTACTTCTCCTTATTTATTGCATTCCTTGGTTACAAATACTCTCTGGCGAATATATATACCTCACACGTGCTTTGGTTAGCTATTTGGTTCCAGAACTCGAGTTTATACCACTTCAGCATGGTCCACGCTTCGCATCATATTTCACCTGTCCCCGCCACGCCAGAGGAAGTAAGTCTTTCGATGGATTTAATAGGGCTTTCATCTCGCTTACTGCTATAATGCAGCTTTATTGTTAAATAACCTTATTATATCTTCATCAGATTGAAGCAGAAGCAACCGCCGTTAAAAACTTAGCTCAATCACTCTGTCCGTTAAAAATCGTCTTAGAAAGGGTGATTTTGACTTCCACTGGTGTTCTTCTCGGGTGTTGGCAGGTACGTCCAAATATTTATATGCATCTGATGAGGGCTTGCTTATGTGTTTAGAAGGTGTAACGAATTTTACTCATTCACTGTAGTCTCGATTCCCGTTTGTTAGAATTTTTTTGAATTCCGAAATTCGTTAGAATTTTATTATTGGAAATGGTAGCTTTCAGTTGGCTTACACGCTGAATCGTCCGCATGAGCATCATTGAATTGAAACTTTTGGTATAATATTTTCACCCTCGTGTTCTTGAAATATTAGTGATCATTAGGTTCAATCTTGTCAAAAACTTGTTTAAGGTTGCGACAACTTTCATACTTGATTTGAATGATATTTTGAGTAGGTGAGCTCGGGTTCAGATCCTACCATCATACGTGCTAAACTGAGGAGCGCTCTGCCTCGTGCTCCTGAAAAGCAGCTTGTAAGTTGTTTCAATTCCCAGCACATTCTACAGTCGTCGAAAGATTCACACTCGTTTAACTAGTGAAATGATAACAAGCTCTGCAGACAACTAAACAATTTGTGTTTTGTTTGCTGCAGTATGATGCTGCGATACTCCATACTTCATTTGCAAGGCTATTGGGCCCTCCACGAGTCTCAAATAAGGTTAGTGTGTGATGATACCTGAAAGCATACGTCACTCGGTAGCATCCACATTTTGTTTGCTTTCACTTTTAGTATGGTGGTGTTCTCCTCGTTACATTCTTGTGCTCTTTAAAATAGCGTGTACTCGGTTTATGGAATCGGAATGGCAGTCACTTGATTTGAAAGGATGCGTCGTTATCAACAAAATGTTTCGTGGTAATAATTCTTCAATATCATGTGTAGGAAATGTACAGAACTTCAGATGATGACCAAATGTTTCGTGAACTGGTTGCTCGCCTGAACAACAAAATCCGTGGATTTCAGGCTGCTGTTTCTGAGTTGTGGTATGTAGAGGAGCTCGATGTGCTTGCTCTTGCATTGAACGGAAGAATGAAGGTCCGTCGATTCCAACTTGGCTGCTCACAAGTTTGAGGCTTCTGAAACTACAGAATGCACCATGGGGGTCATAGTGTCATACGCATAATATTCTCCGTAGGGTTGTTCTTTCGTACTTTGTTGATGGAAGGTAATCGTTACTCGCTACTCGCTTATTTATAGTGGCAAACCATTAGAGCGGGGTTAGAGGTGGAGGTTACATCGTGATGAGTGCATTAAGTTCATATTTCTACGCTGTGCATTCCACTTGACCGGAATCAAATGACTCGACCTTAATTGTTCAATTGGACTCACGGGTCAAATTTGACTCGACCATGTATTACCCCCATGCCCATCGTCATTTGAAGTATTGTCCAATTTAGACCGTAATTGTTCTTTTGGATTTAATTTTACTGAACCAAACTGGATTAAATAGATTTCAAAATAAGTCCAAAAGAACCGTATGAAATCCACAAGATCACTATAGCGTAGGTAGAGCTAGCAATTTGTGCGGGCCAGCCCGCCCTGGCCCTGCCTTCCCAGTGGGTTGCGTTTTCAATGGCCCAGCCCTGCCTTCCCTGTGGGTTGCGTTTTCAATGACCCGACCCTGCCCTCTCATAGCTCATCCAACCCATTCTAGGAACGGGCCGGGCTGGGCTTGAGTCTTGATTTTTTAGGCCTGACCCTCCAGGCTCTCCCTTTTCCACCATTTTCTAACCAATGAGTTGGGCTTGGGCCTTAATTTCAAAGCCCAGCCCAAACCGTGCCTGAGATTTGAGGCTAGGTCGAGCCCAGCCCGTGGCCAGGTTTAAGCATTGGAGAGGTAATTCAACATACGACCATGATGCATTCGATTTTAACCATTAGATCATAACATCTTCGATAAAAAAGTGTTAAAACTTAAAAGTTTAATACTTAAGTATTTCGTAATTCGCAAGCTATTACGGAGTATTATGGAGTACATATATGACATCGTCTATTTTAAAACCTCAAAAAATTATAGTGACATGGATAGTTTTTTTAAAATAATGATTGGATGATTTGATTACATAAAATAACACTTCAAAAGACGCAGAAGAAAGTGTGAGAAACACACGATGAAAAGAGACAAAGGCGTGGAGGATATGCATTGGATTGAATAGAATATATTTGCATAATCTCACGTCCTAACTTTCGTATTCTTTTTTCTTCTTTAAATCAAATGAGGCTTGTGGGTGGCGCACGCATAATTTTTTAACACCCAAAAAAAATAATTAAAAACTAATACGGAGTAAATATTTTATAAAAAAAATCTAAAAGAAATGTATATATTTTTAATAAAATGTCGATATGTTTAATACCATGCGTAAAATTGAAAAATTAGCAAGTTTACCTTACGTAAGATTTACTTCATGTCAAAGATCTCTGAGAGTAAATAAAAAAACCCGTCTCCGACGTGAGATATTATCATTGCCGTCATCCATATAATTAGTAAGTCTCGTATAAATTATAAGACCGTCACACACTAAAAATAGTACACGTAAATTCAAGTAAGTAAATTAAATTAAATTTAAAAGAAATGACGTAATAAAACAAGAGGCATACACACTTTGGAGTGTTAAATCAGTCGTTTTTATTTTCTAAACCACGCTCTTCCCTGCTTCCCTCCACACGCCTATCTCTCATATTTTTGTCTTTTTATTTCTCATATTTTTATTTTGTTGTTGTCTTTTCAATTTTCATTATTCATATTTTTCTCCAAAATTATTTCAGGTATTCTTCATCATCTTTAATTTCTTCGAATATCACATGGTGCTTATAGTTTCGTTTTTACGACAAATTGTCGTATGAGACTGTCTCTATAATTTGGGTAGTTCTGTACTGGGTTTGTTTTATGGTATAAGACGGTGTTATAGAGAATTGGTATTACACTTTAACGTATGAACGTTTGACTGCATACGTGTGAGGGAAAAGAGAGACTGCAAAACAGGCTGTCTAAAAGAGACTGTCGACAGGATTTCTCGTATACTTGACTACGACAAATAACTTACTCCGTAGTAATTAATTCAGAATTTCATTTGGTTTCAACAAGTGACAAATCTTAAGAATAATTATGGATGTTTTCGACGACGACAACGATCATCTTGTTAATGAAGAGAGTGATGCACCTGAGAATGAAGTTGATGACGGGTCAGTTTCGAATTCCTTTCAATACGACACTTCGATCATCCTTTTTCTATACGAAATCATATTATTTGACGGAAATTATATTTTAAATTTTGTTTGTTTTTGATTGTTTTTCGTTAACACGAGAGCCTTTTTCCGCTTGCAGGTCTCCCCCTACCAAAAAGAGGCGTGGCAGGATTCCGATAAGAGTCGTGAAGGCTGAAAGAGAAAAGCTGAAGCGTGATCAATTAAACGAGCTTTTCAATAAACTCGGTAGTTTTCTCGGTATGCTTGCTTTCTTGCCTACTTTTGCACCCTTCAACGTTGATTTACACGAGTCGTTCCCTGAAATGTTCTTTTGCGCAGAATTGAGTGAACAGAACAATGGGAAGGCGTGTATACTAAACGAGACTATCCGTCATTTAAAGGATATGGTTTCTCAGATTCGAAGTCTCAGAAATGAGAACTCGACTTTGTTATCAGAATCTCAATATGTAAGTCTGTCTTCCTCGCGCAGCAATTTTTCGACAGAATGTTTCCTCATACGCATTGATTGATTATGCTTACAAGTCTAACCAACCTTCGTCTAGGTTACAACAGAGAACCACGAACTCAAAGACGAGAACGTTGCCCTCGAAGACCAAATCAAGCGTGTGAAGACTGAACTCCAAGAGAAGCTCGGCCAGTCTAAACCCGACCTAAACATAACCTCTCGAGAACCTCCGATTCTCGGCCCACTTTATGTTGTCCCTATGACTCCCAACGTGCAAGCTGCCTCTCAACCACTGCGGTACGTGCGAGCCTCACCGAGATATCCTACACCCCGACTAAGTGGCATTGCGTCTATTTGTCAAAGCAACCAGAAATGACTACAGAGTCTACAGCATCGTAGAATTAGCGTGTAGACCGTCAGCGTTGTAAATGAATTACAAATTCACTATATTAAGCCGTGAAAAGCAATGTAAATTCTTAAGTATAGTCGTCCATAGATCCTAATATGTTACTCCGTATAAAACTAAATCTTCGTACACTCGATTCTCATATGTAGGCTTGCAAAATTGTTTAAAGTCGAACGAGATCCTTCCGCCAGTTTTAATATCATTCATAATCTTCATTAAGTCATAAATTAATTTATAAGATTCTCTTCATTAAGTCGTAAATTAATTAAATTCATGCTAATTTAACATTTGCTCTTCTAGTAATAAATCAATCCCCACGCTTTCTTACCTTCTTTTATCATCGAAAGTTCGAAGTATAAACGAAATCATCAAGCTAATTTGCCCTACAAAATATTTGTACTTTCAAAAGAACAGACTTACCTACTATACTTTTCATCACATAATCTCGAGGTTTCTTCGCGAAAAAAATTGGTTTTTTGGACATCAAAACTGCAAAAATAATGGGAGGACTCATGGTGGTTCTTAACCACATTGATGTTTTAGCTTGGTTAGTACGTCTCGCCTTTTTTATTGTCTACTTTATCATTAAGTTTCAAAAAAGACGATCTCACCATATGTTTCCGTGTATGACTATTTCATCTCGACTGTGTTTGTTACAGGCCTATAGTCAGCCTTGTATATCCCCTGTAAGTAAAATTCCGAAACTCTTATCTGTGTTTCGTTCAGTTGTTTATCAGTTCGTCCTCTCTTGTGATTTTTGAGTTTTTTATAGGTGCACATCGATTATTAGAATTTTGAATTTTTTGTATAGGTATGCATCGATCCAAGCTATCGAAAGCAAGTCTCCCGCTGATGATCGACAGTGGCTAACCTACTGGGTTCTGTATTCGCTTATTACCCTTTTCGAGCTAACTTTTGCTGCATTAGTTAAATGGTAAGATCGTCTTGTATCAGCGTGAAATTGGCGGTTAAGTAGGCTCGTAAATCACGGTACTGATATTATTTTTCGGTACATTTGTGTCTCTCTAGGATACCGATTTGGTCTTATGCTAAGCTGATCGCAACGTGTTGGCTGGTCATACCGTATTTCAGTGGAGCGGCGTATGTTTACGACCATTTTGTGAGACCGACTTTAGTTGTCAGAATCAAACTGATGGTCAACGGTTGGTCGTGTGGAGAAGATTGACATAAGATTGGCTGTAGAAAGTATGTAGAGAATCGTAATGGTATTTCGAGAAAATGTCGACTAGGTGAATTGATTATATGCTCAACACATCAACCGTCATTGCCTCGTATTGCAGTTGTTAGTATCTTTGGCTCGATCGTAGTTGTTATTTGTTCAAGGTCATCGAACTATAGTTAGTGTTTTAAGTTAAAGTTGTACGTTGACAGAGTATATTGAATTGGGAACTTCTGTATTTATTCAACTGTGTTTCTATTGTACAACGATACATCAATATATATAGTATGACAACCAAACCGACTTAGGAAACCTACTTTCCATAAACTATGGCCTAGAATATTATATACAAATATATTAGCCTAACTCGGAATATATGGATATATTCCGTAACACCCCCCCTCAAGTTGGAGCGTGGGGATCGTGAACGCCCAACTTGGACAACAGATAAGTGAACTGACGAACGCCAAGCGCCTTGGTGAGTAAATCGGCCACCTGGTCAGACGTGTGAACATACGAAGGAGCTATAATACCGTCGCGAATAGCATCACGAATGAAGTGACAGTCAATCTCAATATGTTTGGTTCGCTCGTGGAAGACGGGATTACGAGCAATAGACAATGCAGACTGACTATCAGAGTGTAAGACCACCGGACGAGGAATGGGAATATCAAGGAACTGAAACAAACCCCGTAACCATTTGATTTCACATGCGGCAGCTGTCATTGCACGGTACTCGGCTTCCGCAGACGATCGAGACACCGTTGGCTGCTTCTTGGTCTTCCAGGAGACAGGACATCCTCCCACAAAGACAAAGTAAGCAGTTAGCGAACGACGGGTAAGCGGACAACTAGCCCAGTCAGCGTCACAAAAAGCACTTAACTCTAAGTTAGAGTTGGAACGAAATAAGAGACCCTGTCCTGGACTTCCCTTCAGATAGCGGACCACTCGTAGAGCTGCTTTCCAATGGGTGACACGAGGTTGCTGCAAGAACTGCGACAAAACATGGATAGGATAGGACAAATCCGGACGTGTAATGGTAAGGTAAACAAGACGACCCACGAGGCGACGATATCGTTCCGGGTCTTCTAGCAGTGCGTCGTCAGCTAAAGCCAGGCGATGATTTTGCTCGATAGGGACGTCCTCAGGACGCCCACCTATGATACCCGTCTCTGTCAAAATATCCAGCGTGTATTTACGCTGACAAACGAATATCCCCGTCGTATTTCGCGCAACCTCAATTCCTAGGAAGTACTTCAAAGCCCCGAGATCCTTCATGTGGAAACAAGAATTCAAGTACGTCTTGACATGGGCAATAGTGGTGGAATCATTCCCACCGAGAACCAAATCATCCACATACACTAAAATATACACGACAGCATTACCACGAGCGTAGCGGAAAAGGGAATAATCCGAATGACATTGAACAAACCCATAAGCAATTAACGCAGCAGACAACTTAGCAAACCAACAACGCGGAGCTTGACGTAGCCCATACAATGATTTCTTTAATTTACAGACCTTACCAGGAGAGTCAACCGAGTAACCTTGAGGAAGGCGCATGTATACTTCCTCCTCTAAATCACCATGTAAGAATGCATTATGGACGTCCATTTGGTGTAATTCCCATGAACGAGCAGCAGCAAGAGCCAGGAAAACACGGACCGTGACCATTTTAGCCGTCGGAGCAAAAGTTTCATAATAATCAATCCCTGCTTCTTGCCGATTCCCAAGTACGACCAACCGTGCCTTGTAACGTTCCACAGTACCATCTGCTCGCAACTTGACCTTGTACACCCATTTGTTCCCAATTACCTTCTTACCATGTGGAAGATCAACAATATCCCAAGTTTCGTTACGAATCAAAGCATCCACTTCGGCTTGCATGGCCTGTCGCCAATGTTCATGTTGCACCGCCTCACGATACGACTTAGGCTCAGCATTAGTATCAAGAGTCGTGAGAAAACAACGATGTAGAAGTGAAAATTGATCATATGTCACAAAGTGTGCTAGGGAATAAGGCGTACCTGATGACGACGATGGAAAGGACGCGGTGTTGGTTCGGCTTTGTACTTCAGGAGGAGAGACAACGTGCACCATACCAGTGACATATTCGCTTTTATCATAACGAGACCAAGGAATATGAGGACGCTTTCCACGGCCACACTCGTCGTCAACACCCTCTGTAGGACGAGGAACGGCTACACCCTCGGTGGACTGGGCCCCCGTGAGCTCATCCACCGTAGGTACCCCTGCCACGAGCTCCCCCCCTGTGGGCTCAGCCTCCTCGACTACGGGCCCACTGTCAACCGGAGCATCCGCCGTAGGGCATGGCGAATCATCTATGAAAAAATCAGGTGCATCCTGTACAACATCCTGCACTGGCCGTGACACAGGAGCAGGTAGTACATGAGACATGGGAGGAGCAGACGAAGCGCGAAACGGGAACACCGTTTCATCAAAGACAACATCGCGCGAAACAAAAAAATCACGGGACTCAACATCATAGACCTCCCATCCTTTCTTCCCATACGGATAACCCACAAAGATGCAACGACGACTACGGGAAGCAAATTTATCACCATCACGACGAGGATGCTTAACAAAACATAGACAACCAAAGACGCGAATATTATCGTAAATAGGAGCTCGACCAAAGAGCAATTCAAACGGAGTCTTACCATGGAGTAGAATGGAGGGTGTGCGATTAATCAAGTACGCAGCTGTTAAAACACACTCACCCCAAAATCGTATCGGAAGACCAGACTGAAAGCGGAGGGCACGCGCAATATTTAAGATGTGGCGATGTTTCCGTTCAACTCGACCATTCTGTTGCGACGTGCCAACGCAAGTGGTTTGAAAAAGTATTCCGTGCTCGGCAAAGAAAGGTTTTAGGCAGGTAAACTCCGTCCCGTTATCGGTACGAACAACTTTGACGTCGACTTCGAACTGACGTTGGACCATAGCAATAAAATTAGGCAACAACCTAGACACCTCGTCCTTAGTTTTGAGCAAATATACCCAAACCGCGCGAGAATAGTCATCGACGATAGTTAAAAAATAACGACTACCACAGGATGAAGGCGTACGATAATCACCCCATAAATCACAATGAATTAACTCAAATATTTTCGTAGCTTTATTATTGCTAATGACAAATTTTTCACGTGTCTGTTTAGCACGGAAACAAACATCACAAAGTTCAAGATTATGACTAGTATGTGTACGACTAATAAACGGTAAAAAATGTATTATTCTTCGAGAAGGATGACCCAAACGTTGATGCCATAAATCAGCCTCGTTGTTCACTTTCTTCGACCCGTAAGCACGTTTTGTCTCCCCTCGTAAAAGATAAAGACGGCCGAACTGCTCACCCGTACCAATCGTCGTCATCGACATGCGGTCCTGAATAACACACGAGGAATTAGTAAACTGCACAGTACAATCGAGATCAATACTCAACTGATAAACAGACACAAGATTGCAAGTGAATTCTGGCACAAAAAGCACTTTATGCAACACAAGACGTCCTCCTAACGTGACAGTTCCTTCTTCAGTGGCCTGAGATTGACGTCCGTTTGGTAGCGTCACCATACATGGTGTAATAGAGTGAACATCGTGTAATAAAACACGACTACCTGTCATATGATGCGTTGCACCAGAATCTAATAACCAAAGGACGGGATTATTTTCCTTACCAGACATGCGTGCGGTAGTGCCGGAGGAGGAAGGTCCCTTGACATTATTGACGTATGCATCCCATTGCTCCTTGGGAACACTTATATACTGGTCTTTATTATCTGACGTGTCATCGCTTCCACGAACATTATGGGCACCCCCTCGACCAGAGCTACCACCACGTCCACGACCGCCACCGCGACTGCCACCAAAATTCAACTTACTCCGATCTCGCCAGCCTTTGGGGTAGCCAACGACATCGTAACAGTTGGCTTTCACATGGCCCCAACGATTACACTGATCGCAACGCGGCCGAGTACCACCATCACGCCCACCAGTGGTACGAGGACTCACGTCGGTAGTGGACTGAAAATTAGATGTCGGCACCGTCGTAGCGTTAAAACCCACCGGATCGGATCGACTGTCACCACGAACTCCAGAGCTGCTGGAAACTGCGTCACCACGAACACCTTCTTCTTGGACGATGGCGGCGTAGGCTTTGTTAAGCGTGGGCAGAGGATCTTGTAACAAGAGATTGGAACGGACGGTGGCGTATTGCGACATAAGGCCCAAGAGAAACTCGTGAACGCGGCTTTCATCGCGTTTTTTGTCCAATTGCTTGTTAATATCACACTTGCAACCACCACATTTGCAAGTTGGATTGCGATCATATTTGTCCAACTCGTCCCATAGCCGTTTGAGACGACCATAATACTCGGAAATAGGCTCGGTGTCCCCTGTTTACACGAGGAGATCAGCCCCTTCACACGATGCAATTTAGGGCCATTACCCACGCTAAAACGTTGTGCGATGTCTTCCCACAAAACTTGCGCTTCATCGACATATGTAATCGTAGAACCCAACGTGGGTTCAATAGTATTGAAAATCCAATTGACAATCATCGCATTGACCATGTACCAGTCTTCAATCTCGTCGGACTTGTCAGCCGGTTTCTTGATTGTGCCGTCAATGAAACCAGTCTTCTTCCGTGCACGAAGTGCCCCGCGAAACTTAACCGACCACTCGTCATAGTTGTTGCCGGTTAATTGGACTTGAATCACCTTGTCGCCCAACTTATCACTAGGAGACAGAACATACGGACTAGTCGTCTTGGACTGTGAGATCTCTTTGTCGTTTGTCATGACGAGGAATAGACGACGTGGGACAGAAAAAGAAAATTGGCTCTGATAACCAAGTTAAAGTTGTACGTTGACAAAGTATATTGAATTGGGAACTTCTGTATTTATTCAACTGTGTTTCTATTGTACAACGATACATCAATATATATAGTATGACAACCAAACCGACTTAGGAAACCTACTTTCCATAAACTATGGCCTAGAATATTATATACAAATATATTAGCCTAACTCGGAATATATGGATATATTCCGTAACATTTTATTTGGTTGACATTGAAGATTATTCGTCACAGTGTATTTAATAGCTAGTTCTCGTATATATCAAGAAAATGAGCGTTCTATGTTGCGTGTGGCTGTCGCCCCTTTACCTCGATGCACATTACAGAGTATATTATGGGTCATTTAAACGCGTTAAATTGGGCTTGAGCTCATCAACTGGGTTTAGGAGTAATTAGTGCTCTCGGCCTTTTCTGGAGGCAAAGAACCATTTGAAGCCACCGTAAGTAGGTACGGAGTAGCAATAAAATGAGTTATTGAAGAGCGAACCAACAAACTGGTCAACCTAAATGACCGAAACAAGTAGAAATGACAAAACTAACCTAGTCAAGATGAGTCGACCCGATTGAAGTCGACTCATGCCTAACAAAAGAACCAAATAGAAACCCGAAAATAACCTCGTAGACTCCAATCAACCCTCCTCAAAAATTAAAACACCCGAAACTGAAATAAACTCGATCCAACCCCCAAATTAGTAATTTGATCAAAACCACGGCCCAAAAATGACCCCAAATAATCTTACCCAAAATAACCTCGATATAAAAGTACCTCAAATGGTGTCATTCAGGTCGGTTGGGTCGGGTTCGGTTCGAGTTATTATCGAGTCGGGTCATTTCGGGTTAAGTAGTGTATCAGGTCGAGCCGGGTTCGGGTCAGATCATTTTCGGGTCTCTGCGATTTTATCGGATTATTTTAATTTTTAGCCACTAATATAAGTATTTCAACAATTATATGATTAAATTACTTCATTATTAAGTTAAAAATATCAAACTAAATACTACTAATTTGCTTTCAATCCATACAATTTTGAATTTAATAATTAACGGGTCATCATTTAGTCAGGTCAATATTAGATCAGGTCGTCATCGGGCCGGGTTTGGGTCGAGTTTAGGTCACTTATTATCAAGTCGTGTAAAATTACAGGTCATCATTGGGCGGGTCGGGTCGGGTCGGATTTAGCTCGGATTTCGATCAGGTCAGACTCGTCAGCTTTACTTCAATACTTGTATTAAAAATGACCCGACCCAAACATAAATGTGTGGGCTTTGGGCCAATACTTGGCCCAAAACCAGAGCAAAATTAGGGTTTAAGAATTTTACACTTTGTAAATATCAAACACTTCACCACCGTCGTTCGTCTCATTTTGTTCGATCTCACTCTTCGCCGGCGGCGACTTCTCCACCGCAACTTCCGCCATGGTTCACGTCAATTTCTACCGCAATTGTATTTCCTCTTCTCCTTCTTCTTTTCATTATATCTCAATTTTGTTAGGGTTTTTTGTTTATCATGTATAATATTATATGTTTTGTAGTTTTGAAATTATGATAATTTGATGTTTGATTTGTGTGATCTGCTTAATGAATTGAGATATGCATGCGAATTAGGGTTTGTGAATTGATGGATCGTTTTTTTTTGGTGTTGTTATGATCATTTATGTTCAATCTTCTTCTGAGCTTTGATCAATGTAGACTGTTTTCGGTCTTTGAATTATGATGGAATAAAGTAAAATGATTCGCGAAACTTGTTGCGTGTAATTTTATCGCCGATTAGTTGTAAAATGATCAGTGTGAAATTAGTTCGCTTGTTAATTTTGGAATTTAGTTGATTGGACCATTTTGAATGATCATGATTGTCGCAGCTTACAATTCTGGGTAATTTACCTGTCAAAAACATGACACATCGGTTTTATTTGCCATCTTTCATATGTAAGAAGATTGTGGCTGTTCAATGTGTGCTCGACAAATGATGAAGAACGTAGTTTGTTGATTAATTAGATTAATGTTATTGGTTGATAGACGGGAAAACCTTCAAGAAACCTCGTCGCCCCTACGAGAAGGAGCGATTGGACGCTGAACTAAAGCTCGTAGGAGAGTATGGACTCCGTAACAAGAGGGAGTTATGGAGGGTTCAATATGTGTTGAGTCGTATTCGTAATGCAGCTCGTCACCTTCTTACCCTTGACGAGAAGAACCCTCGTCGAATCTTTGAAGGTGAGGCTCTCCTTCGAAGGATGAACCGCTATGGACTGCTGGAAGAGGGTCAGAACAAACTCGATTATGTCTTGGCTTTGACTGTTGAGAACTTTCTCGAGCGTCGCCTTCAGACTCAAGTTTTTAAGTCTGGAATGGCTAAGTCTATTCACCATGCTCGTGTGCTTATCAAGCAGAAACACATCAGGTATATTCAAAAGAATCGAAAGCTGTGTTTTAATCGTTTCAATCGGTTATGTGCTTACGTTGTTATGTTGTGTAGGGTTGGAAGGCAGGTTGTGAACGTCCCGTCATTCTTGGTAAGGGTTGACTCACAGAAACACATTGATTTCTCGCTAAGCAGTCCGTTCGGAGGTGGTCGCCCTGGAAGAGTGAAGCGAAAGAACCAGAAGGCTGCCGCTAAGAAGGCGTCTGGTGGAGACGGTGACGATGAAGACGAGGAGTAAACAAGCGAGCAACGTAATTAAGCTCGTGGTAGCCAACATAAAACATCATTATTTAATAGTTTAAGAACATAGTTATGTCGTGTCCTGGTGTTCGTGTCCTCTCTAGTTAATAACTTAAGACTAGTTGCTTGTGTGCTTGATCTTGGTGTGTGGATTACATTTGTCGTCTCGGGGGTTATATGCCCGGTTTCGTCACATTATTCGGGTCCCGTATTCGCATCTCAGAGTAAATGACATTGCTAAGTGATGTTCTCTTGCCTGTTTTAACATTGGATCAATTTATGTGTTCTCAGAATTTATCCACTGTTGCTATCTGCGTTTACGATCTGTGTAATCTGTTTATGTATTTTTGAGTTTTATTCTATTTTGAAAACCTAATATGGAGTGGTAGTAGTAAAAGTGCCATTTAATCAATTTATTAGCAAAATTAGAAATTAACAAGATTAAATATTACGGAGTGTGAAATAAAATTGTACGGAGTAAAATTTTAGGCAAAATAATACTCGTCCGCTTCAAATTCATTTACATATGACATGGTGCGTATGGCGAGTAGGATTTTGTAACGATGATATGAAGAGATCAAGTCGGATTTTAATGCTGAACTGAACTAGACTGAATGATCGATATGAAGGGATCGAGTCATTTATATAATTGGACGGTATTTTTATTAATCCAACATCAATTATTAGGGATGTCGTTTGGGACCCCTGCATCCACATCCGCGAACAAAAACCTACTTCCGCTCCATCACCCATGGCAAGGGACCATCCACCCTCCACCATCCGCCTAACGGGGAAATTTTTAAAACCACCACCTGCCTCACCCGCTCTAGACCCGTCACATAGAATATCATTGTTTTGACATAAATTTATATAATTAAAATACATGCGGAAAACGTTACATAAATCAAATGTTCTATCTTACTATTTTAAAAAATTACTCCGTATTAATGAAGCGATTATAGAGGGGGCGGGGTTTAGATGAAATCTACCACCGCTCCACATCCGCTAAACGGTACCTTCCTCTTACCGACAACCCTTTAGATAGACCGGATTATTTAAGATCGAGTTATTCAAATCGGATCAATTTAAACCGGTTTGACTGAAAGTATAAAACCCTACAAGACAACCTCCAAAACAAACTCTAATTTTCAAATTACAACCACCTCAAAAATGTCGTTCCTCCTCCTCCGCCGCAGCACAACCACCGCACTAACCACCCTCCACCGAACCTTCTGCACCGCAACAACAACAACCACCGCATCAAAGCCGTCAAAAATGTCATCATACCTCCTAACACACGACCTCGCCTCCCAAAACGGGTCCACAATGCCGATCTCAATGATGCGAATCGGAACCCTAATCCACAACATCGAACTCCGCCCCGGCGAAGGCGGAAAACTCGTACGCGCCGCCGGCACCAGCGCAAAGATCCTCAAGGAACCCTCCGCCGGCGCGCGAGTGCTCGTACGCCTCCCCTCCGGCGTCGACAAAATGATCGACACGCGCTGCCGCGCCACCGTTGGAACGGTGTCGAACGCCTCACACGGCGCCAAAAAGCTCAGGAAGGCCGGGAATAGCCGGTGGTTGGGGCGGCGGCCGGTGGTTAGAGGTGTGGCTATGAATCCGGTGGATCATCCTCATGGTGGTGGTGAAGGGAGGAATAAAGGTCGGATTTCGTCGACTCCTTGGGGGAAACCGACGAAAGGCGGGTATAAGACTGCTTGCCCTAAGAAGAAGAATCGCATCATTTGATTTGGATTTTGATTTGGATTTTCCTTTTGTTGGTGAGGATTCTTCGGTTTTATTATGTTGAATTTTAAATTTGGTTGTTTGTGAAATGTAGTTGTTTCATGGTTTTAATCGGTTTTTTGAAGCTTAAAATTAGTGAATTTCGGGTTTTATGGATGTTAATGTTAATCTAATTACACCAGTAGAATTTGATTCATTACACACAGACAAATTTTGTGGGAAACTGTGGTGTCGACCCTCGTAACATGTCGATCTGTGGGTTCGACATTTACGATAAAATTGATGGCCTTTGCAATTGTAATCCTCTTTTTATGTGTCCTGCTCTGTGTCGACGAGTTTCTTGTGTGTCCTGTGCATGGCTTTCCATTGTTTCTTCTCCCGTTAAGTTTGTTTCGTGCTTTTTTTGAGTATGATGAAAGTTTTGAGTTTTAGCTTGTAACTTGTAAGATGCTTTATTTATGTACAACTTAGCTGTATTATGGGGTAATGTGTTTGGTTTGATGACGGTGGTATGGTGAATGGATTTGTGGAGGGTGTATGTATGTATGTCGATATGGTTGTGATGAGAACGTAAATTGAACCCTCTGTATTCGTGAGTGATTTGTCAGGGTTAGTAGTCACTAGTCACTGTCACCGGTAGTATATAAATTTTGCTTCTTACTCGTAGTAGTTTAGCGCACAAATGTTTACGCACTGCAAGTGTGAGGTGCTGCAATATTCATATCAATATAAGTACCGGAACTGGAAGCCTGGATGCGTTACGGAATTAATATAAGCCATTAGAATTCTGTGGAATTGTGTTATGTGGAATTCATATCAGTAGTAGTATCAGTACTGTGGAATTCTGTTCTCAGTACTGTAGTCGTATCATAGCTGCGCTAAAGTTAGTGGAGTTGAGCTAAACTTATTAGATCTGGACTGAACTTCCATATGTGTAAAGTTGGTTCTTAGTGAAGTTGTGTTGAACATATTTGAGCTGAGGTGACCTGAAACGAGCTGAACATACGGAGTATAAATGATGCAGAATGTTAATGCGTTAGTGGTGTCACAATCCATGGGATTTAAATTATTGGTTCTAGCTAAAAAAAATTCGGTTGAGAATCGTGCAATTTTAGGCTTCCTTTGGGTTGGGGGATTTGAGAGTAAACTGTAAAGGGAAGGAGGGGCGTACGATCCCTACTTGGGTTGTAGCCTTGTAGGTGAGATTTGAGATACTGGATGGAAGGGGTGATGCTATTCAATGAAAGTTGGATCGTGGGTGGATGTTATTTGTAGAAATATTGCAAATTCAGTGACCAAAACGTTTGTTAAAAAATGTTGCAAATCAATAGGATGGGATTGAGTGCATGAATTTTGATGTCAGATATTTTCCAATGAATGGTTTGGAGGTGCCGTAGAAGCTAATTCAGAGTTGTGGTACAGACGTTTGAGGTCTTAAAAAAAATTGCTAGGTTATTTGATGTACTGCTAACGTATGAGGCTCTGAGTGTTGTTTATAAGATTATTGGGATGCAAGGTACAGACGTTTGAGGTCTTAAGGAACTACTCCGTATGTAACTTGCTATTTTCACCTTATAATTGTTAGATTGTCGCTAATTCGCTATGTAAGTCGTGAAAGTCTTTCCACTATGGTATTTGAATACCTATCTGACACTGATCACTAATTTCGTCAAAATGAAAACTCTTTATGATGTCCGACTTTTGTTGAACTGAAACCTTTTTATCCAGTAGTTGATCTCGATCAGAGACTCGTTGATAGCTTCTTGATTAGTGTCATTATTATCTATAAATGGGTTTCTTTTGATAGAAACTTAGAAACGTAAGCCACCTTGTAGCTTCTGTCTCAGGGCATGGTTAAGATATCCCTGCAGCTTGACTGTTGATTTGGTGACTGTTCGGTCTTATTATATCGCTTCTGAGTCTCTGTTTGGTTCGCTGTCACTTGCTGTAGCACCTTTGTAGGTTGTAGAGTGAGGAATTAAGTCACTTTAGCCCTTCGTTTAAAAAAGCGCGCCTAGGCGCAAGGTGCATCACATTAGGGTGCCTGGAATACGGAAGCTGCACCCATGGCACACGAGGCGCAACTAGAAAGGCGCACTTGAGGCACCTTGCTATGCTACCTTTTTATTCCCCTGAAGTTTTTATTTTACACTTCTACATTTTCGCCTTGTGTTCAAAAGGAGCGCACCTTTTTATTCATGCACAAAATTTGATTGTGGAATATGCATGCTGTTTGAAAAATAAGTGCGCCTTGTGTTCAAAAGGAGCGCACCTTCGCCTTGCGCCTTGTGCCTCATGCCTTCTCAAGCTAAGCTTAGGCGGGTTCCTCGATAAGACTTTAACCTGTCCCTCCATGCACGGTTGGACACAAGAACGGTTAACATCGGGCTATGTTTTTGCGGAAGTCTTTATAAGACTCTTCTCTGTGAACCCGCCTCGTTCATTTTGCGTTTTTGCTGATATTTCTGAAACAGGTTGCATGTTCTGTAATGTATGATCACTGCCCTAGTGCAGTTTTCTTGGACACTGGCATACCAGCTTTGGAAGTAGAAGCCTCGGAATTCTTAGACGTAAAGCATCATTCTGTTGTTTGCGCTCTGGAGACTCTTCGTTCTGACCGATCCTTTGTAAACCTATACAATCATCCGTCCGATGTCTTTCTTTTGAAGAAGAAAGAACAGAGCGTATAAAAACACACTAGATTATGTTTGTCCGAGATGACTACCTTTTTTATGGCTTATCTTTATTGATGGTGTAACATATGTGTTCAGAGAAAGGTCGAGAAGTCGATGTTTTTCAATACATTATTGATCGTTTTCTATGCTTTTTATATGCCGCATCTAGTCAAGTTATTGACTGATTTCATTCGCCAAGCCTGTTTTTGGTTCATAACAAAGCAGTCGAGGATTCCCCTAACTATGATGTGCGGGCCAAATCAAGTGACAAGTTCGATCGCTTTTTGAACTTTAGTGAAAAATTTTGGTCAGTTGAAGAGCTAGAGTCTTGAGGTGGCCAACTATGATGTGCGGGCCATCTTACCCTGCCGCAGTTTGATCGTCCCAGCCCGGCATGTCCTATTAACAGATTATGCTTGTTTTGTGATTTTTGGGGCTTGCCCGCTGGGCCTTTATTTTTCTACTAGTAGTACATAATCAACGGGTCAGGTTTTGGTCTACATTTGGCAAACCGGTTTGTGCGCCACCCAAAATGGCCAGTTTCGATTCGAGCAAAATCAGATCTAGCCAAGGCCTTTGCCACCTCTATCAAAAAACGAATTTCTTAGGTAAATATAAAAGTAAACCGTAAAATAAATTAACTGACCAAAATATTACTCTTTAATAATAGTAATAAAAAATCCATTTATAAATTTTCAAATAAAGAACCTCCGAACCTAGTAAAGAATTTGAAAATTGATAAAACTTGAGTTAACAAAAAAAAAAAATAAAAAAAAAAAAATAAAAAAAAAAAAGAATTTATAAATGGATTTTCTATTACTATTACTCTTAAAATAATATTTCAAAATTTACTATGTTTCATGCTCATAGGGATGTCAGTTTCACCCAATCCCGCTAAAATTCGATTCACCCGATCCTAAAAGACGGATGAAAATTCGACTTAAATGGATGATGGATGAAACGGATAATGGGTGGATGGTGGGTTAGATGAAGCTTCATCCAATCCATCATCCATCATCCATCCACACCCAAATTGTCACCCTATTATATATTTTACGAAACCTACTATCATAAATTTTTTACTCTTCAACCTATAATCAATTAATCCATACACTTTTCATACTTTTTATCTTAATTTAAACGCTTACTAACTCTCTATTTTTTTAATGAAACAAGACGTTTTTTATTTTTTAATATTCATATTATGTTAATTCATCATCCATATTGTCACCTGATTCACCCGTGGATGACGGACGGGTTGGATGTGGTTGATAAGTTTCGCGGATGACGAGTGGATTGAATTAAGATTTTTTTTAGACGGATGGATGTGGATGACGCTTCACCCGACCCAAACCTGATTCATCGCCATCCCTAGTGAGCAACATGCCCAAGAGATTAATTCATTCAACTTCTTTAAACTACCAACTTACCTACTCATACTATAGTCATATACTACTCATATGTAGTATATGTAGGAACAAAAATAGGAAGTTCCTCTAGCTAATACGAGTATATAGGATACTTTACTTAGTAAGCTAGGATCTTCAACCCTAGGAAATAGGAAGTTTGAAACACCATATACTTACATTATTTACCCTAATTAATTGAAATCTTACAAGTTGAATTATATAATAAGAAAATAATTAAGGTGAAGTGAACTTAATACAAGTATATTATTAGTAGAATTAGAATAAATTGATGTGACACTTATGAGAGAAAAATGTTAATATAATTATAATAATTTAAGTATAATAACTTCAACTTGTTCCTATGGATGCCCTCTAAGGGAGTATGTCATCTTCAAAGGGTGCGTGCGATCATTGTTTCCGTTTTACCACTCATTTTCTCCCCACTATATCAATTTTTAATGACGTTCCTAGGGCTTAGAGTTAGGGGGTATCTTCTTATTTTATATTTATATTTATGGTCCCAAGTAACTTATTCACCAATTGTTATATAATTGGGCACGAACAAAAAATCATTAATTAAAATAAAATATCATGTTGATTACGATATTAGTGTTAGGGTTGTGCCCAATTGTTATATAATAGACACTTCCTCGACTCTTAGTTAGAAAAAGGGCATAGTAGTGACGCCTTCTTCCTAAAAATTAACGCCGTCAAGTCTTTTGTTAGAAAAATGGCATACTGAGCACATACACACCAAGCTTAGGGGTACCATATAAAATAAACATCAGACATGAGATGTCAGGTGTGATTTGACAAAGTTCGAAGGTGCCGTGAGAAATTTCACGTACATTTTTAAATTGTATGTGTGAGCCAATAAAGTTATAAAGGTGTGAGTTATAAAAGATACTTTTTTAGTTTTTTTTTTTTTAATCAATGTAAATTAATAAAATCAGTCAAATAAAACCGATAACACACAATAGTAAAAATCTCTAAAGGAAGAAGTTGATAAATGAAACAAAGTATTATCTTAATTAAAGATAACATGAAAATAAAGTAGCAAATCAAATACTCCGTAGAATATTTTTATTACTCCGTATGTGATTTGCACATAATTAATAAAAATGACCGTGTATCTAAAGTCTACTAACGTTACAAAATAAATAAATATAGGTGGAGTCAAACAATATTAAAATTAGGTCACATTATATACATTGCTTCGTGTAAGTTCTTTAGCAGTCAACTATACAAAAGATTCTAATAATAGTAAGAAGATGCTTAGATCAAGCGCTTCACGTGTGACTTCGGTCTTTTTACTAATTTCGAACTCATCTCGTGAGACGCGTTTTATAACGTGAATATCTATATATATATATATATTTATAATATTTTAATGTAATATTATTTTAATTATACTTTTTAAGAATAAAATTACAAATAACTATATTTTTTATATATAAGTAAGTTAGAAGATTAATTCTTTACGCCGCGTTACGTACGTTGATAAATGTGCAGAACAAGAATTGCACATTTGAAGTTGAATGGAGGGAGTAAACAAGTATGGCTCCAAAATTTCCAATAACTTATGGTTGACGTAAAATAATTGACTTTTTGTTTTCGGAAAATATCATTAGCATAGTCAAAGAGTATTTATCTTAATTAACTCAGAACTCGTTAGAATATATTCCACTTCGATGAAATTATTAAAGACATACTCCATAAACAAGACTTACCGTATTCTACATAATAAAATATTTATATATTTATATACTAATGATAAATTCTTTAATAGAATTCAGGTTAGGTTCTCAATTTCACTACAATGCAATCAATTACGGAGTATTATAATCTTGATTGATTCAATTCCTACATGCAACTCGGTATTGTTTTACCGAGTAATTAATAAAATTTTACCTATGATGAACTCAATAAATTGTACTCGTACAAGTTAATGGGGTATATAATATGGAGTAATTTTATACGGAGTAGAACCTGTTCTTTCCAGTTTATTTTCAAGACATTTCGATTGGGCCTCACTTCGATTCGATTCGATTCACCATTCGGCCTAATTCACCTCATTTCTGGGCCTGGGCTTCAAAGACAAATGTTATTTAATTGAACTTCATTGGGCCCGATTCGATTCAGCTTTAGCTCGATTGATTCGATTCAATTTGATTCAACTCTAAAAAGTCCGAATGAACAGGTTCTAATACTTGCACATATAAGGTATTTCACCGTAGAATATTGAAGTTTAAAAAGTAAAATCAATCTTTATAATGCCATAAATTTACATAACAATTACTTAAAGATTATCTTTATATGCGAAGATATAAGAACTTATTATTGAGATTTAATCACCATTTTATGATTTTAGTTGAGTTGAGTTTTAATTAGTAGGTCGGTGTTAATAATGTCAGAAGTTTGGTTAATTAATATTATGTACTCCGTAGTATACTTGGTTCACCGACTTTAATTAAGGAAAAAAACAAAGTGCTAATGTTAATTAAGAATAAACTAATGACAAGTGCATACACTAATCAATTAATTAAGCATAATTAAGTGACTAGTTGCAAAATGCTAGTTGCTAAATGTGTACTTTAATTACATGTTTAATCATAATCATTAACCTTTAGTCCTAGGATTAAGACCAAAGCACACATAATTAATTATTCATCAGAATTTCTTGGAGTACTCAAAAAAATTTCAAAATTAATAAAATAATAAAAATAAAAATAAAAATATAAATATTCTGACGTAGAGTACAGCATTGGTTGTCCATTAGATCAAAATCATGTGCTCCGCGATGCACGCTGCGTAATGAATGCGGATTCTCTGTCCATATTTGTGTCCCGCTTCGTGTCCCATTACCACATAGGGTAATAAATTTCTCTTTTAAATAATTACTTATTCAATAATCTTTTATATTTATGAGATTTATTACCATATGTGGTAATAGGACATCAAGTGGAACACAAAAATGGGACAGGTGATCTGTACTCCTGCGTAATAACCCCAATTTCTGATTAATCAAAACATTTTTTGTTTCCAAATATAATTACTCCGTAATTAGATAGATTCTTTAAAAGTTTATATAAAGTTTCACTGTTAGATCACTTTACGTTGTCTACGGAGTATAAAGAAAAATTATTACTGTAGTAAGTTAATGTCAATATCGTTATAGTTATAATAATGAATTAAGAGGCTCATTAGGCTATATAATACGGAGTAGTTCAAAAGAAAATATCCTACAAAGAGGAATTGAAAACTCTCACCAAAGGAGAGACTTTTATTAAGACAATATAATGGTTCTTTGATAACTCGTTGGATGATAGTTCAATGGATACACGTTAATCGACAACAATCAACGGAGCAAAGCGATTTCTTTACCATGGTCATTCGAATTGAAGGATCCCCTCAAAGGCTACATGGAGATAGCGATACGAGGTTGTGCCGAATTGTCAAATTAGGGTTTGAGATCTTTCATTCTATAAGAGAAATTTGTAATTTGATTATTGTTAGATTTGTTTTTCGATTTCACATATTCGTTGTAATTGTCGTTTGATGTTTTATTAATGAATTATTATTATCAAAAAAAAAAAAAAAAAAAGATAATTTTATCTTATATTCTCATTTATTTTTACTTATATACAGAGTAACATTTATAACAATGATATTAAATTTTATTTTTGATTAAATAGAATTATAATATAATCAGGATTTTATAGGCAAATCATCTTGAATACAAGGATAATCAAAGCACCAAGCAATTAGATCTCATGACCTATATGTTCTGTATTATAGGAGCAACTTTTGATGACGCAATAATTTTAAATTGAGAAAATAAATGATCATGTAATATCATACGAAGTATCCCTCTGTAGCCCTCTGTTCCAATGAGATAGCCCCATGGACCCACTTTTTGTGAGGAGAAAAGTAGGGCTATGGGGCTATCTCATTGGAACAGAGGGAGTATGATATAGACTTAAGTCTTATAGAGTACTCCGTATAACATTCATGTAAATCATGGCAATATACTCCGTATTTATATTTTGTCTAAATTTTTCAGTTTCTTTACTTTTATTTGACTGGATGTATATTGTATACATAATTTGTTCGTTTGCTTAGCTATTTCTTATAAGTAAAATTTATTACCGTGATACCGTCATTTCAAGTAAAGTTTTTATTAAAGAACATACTCATATCATTTTTTTTTTCAATTGAGTCATCACTATGATCATCATCATAACAACTTTTATATGAAGTATATTACTTATTATAGCACATAGTTTTAACCGACAAGGAAAATTTGTTATGACATGAAATAGATGAAGATTTGATTTCATATTAATCCACTTACGTGTTTAGATAAAGTTGTGATTCAAGCACACCATTTTATTATACATGGTACACTAAATTTTGTCACGTAGACTGTTTGATTAAAAAAATAATTAGAGATGCAAATTACAAAAGAAAATCTTCATAGTAATGACCAAATCTTGTCCTACATGATCATCTATTGGACGGTTTATAAGCATGTGCTTTGTTCAATCATTAAGTTTGAATAACAAAACATCCAATTAATTTTTCAATGAATCAACAATGCAAGAAATCATTAAGTTTGAATAACAAAACATCCAACTAATTTTTCAATGAATCAACATGCAAGTAATTTTTCAATGAACCAACAATGCAAGTAATTTTACATAATTTTATTGTATGATTGAGTTATATTTAAAAGTAATTAATTTATTTTTAAAGGTAGATAAATAACAATTTTAAATAATAGTTAATTAAGTAAATAAATATTTGCATGCATGGACAATAATGGTTAAAATTTTCATAATGTTTTTATAACAGGGGTTTGGGGATTGATGGACATGCATGGATCGATATAGTTAAATGGGGAAAAGATTAAAATGGTTAGATAATGGTAAGATGATTGTTATTTTGTTAGGTCGTGTCAGGCAGAGCTGAGCGAAGATTGTGATAAAGTTAAAGACTTTTTTTTTTTTTTTTTGGCAGCTAAAAGGCCCGTAATTATGTTGCCCTTACCTTTCTAGCAAGATTGTGAGCGAGCTAACATAACTCGTTACCTTGGAACAAAACAGAAAACAAGACAATGAAAGAAACTAGATAAGCTAAAAATATCACTAATAATAGAGCTAGTATAGTGGCACGATTTTCGTGTTCCTGCTAGATACTGCACCATTTGCAAACAATCAGTCAGGATCACCATGCGGAGAAGATGCTTTTCTTTCGCCCATAGCAATGCTTCCTTAATCCCAATCGTTCCGCTTGTGTTGCTGATTGCGCATGGAATGCCTTACTTCCTTGCCCTAGCCGAATTGTACCTTCTACCAGGATCCATCCACCTGTTGCTTTCCGGTCCTCTTTCCATGTTGCATCGACCAGAAATTCCACGTGCTTTAAGCAGACTTGGTTACCTGTCATTTTAAATTCTGAAATTTGCTCTTCCAATAACTCCTCTTTCTCCGTGGTTCGATCTTTGATCCTGATTGAATTATCCCCCCGTAGATTTTCCCGCACTATTGCATTGAGCCTATACATCATTCCGGTAGGGTTTGGATCATCATCTCTGAAAACTACACCATTCCTACTTATCCATATAGACCACAGAACCCCCAAAAATTTAATTTGGTTTGCCCTTCGAGATTCCTTATCTTCTCCTTTCCTTTTGCCCAAGTAATGTAGCCAATTGCAGATCCAGTCTTCTACCCCAATACAATCAACCTCTTAACTTAGGATCCCTAGCTCACTACCAAACCAGATTCTCTTGACTATATCGCAATCCCTGAAGAGATGAGAGTAAGTTTCCAATTGGTTCCTGTCTCCGCATAGTCGACATTTCTAGCTTCCATCAATGTTTCTCCTGACTAATTCATCTCCAATCGGTAGGCAGTTGGTGTAACACCCGGTGTTGTCCGAGGTTATTCGGGTCGGGTACCCCGTTGAAGAGGTTCATGGGTTGGCTCAAGTGACATAGTGCTTAAAAGGATTGTAAGTACTACTCATATCAACAAGATGCATCTTCTTTTCTGGTGGCTCATCTTAAGAACTCTTCAGTTAAGCGTGCTTGCTGGAGAGTAGTCTTAGGATGGGTGACCTCCTGGGAAGTTCTCAGGATGCGCACGAGTGATGACAAAGTCATTTGGAAAGGGCCGTGTTGGTGCGTGGGCGATGTCTGTGACTGGCGAGCTACCGTGAATGACATTCCGGCCTTTAGTTGGGGCCGGGGTGTTACAGTTGGTGAGGATTTTCCATAGGAACACTTTCCATCTTGCTGGGCCAGGTAGTTGCCATATTTCCTTTGCTTTCTGGTTATCTCTAGATGACGCTTTTGTTTCAAACTTTCTTTCCTTTGCTACCCCATATCCACTCTTAACATCAAAATCCCCTGTTTATCATAGGGATTGAAATGATACCAGTGTACCATTGTTTATCAAAAATCCTTTCCACAATGTCTGTATCCCATGACTTTCCATCTTTCTGTAAAGCATTTACCTTCCAATCAGCCAGACTAAGATGGTTTGGACCTTTACTTCCCGATTTTGGAACAAGGATCTTTCCATCTACCCACTTTGTGCTCCATATGTTAATATCAGAGTTCCATCCCACTTTCCATTCTATATTTGAGTTAATGAGCTCTATTCCCCAGCTTATCTCCTTCCAGGTCCAAGACCCCATTCTGGTCCCTGAGTGGTCTATCAGTCCTAAATCATTGACATAAATGCCGTATTTTGCTTGAAATACCTTACTTAGAGAGATTCTTTGCGTGTTAAGATTCTTCAGGCTTGCTTAGCCAGTAAGGCTTGGTTCAAACAATAGACATTTCTGATTCCCAATACCCCTCTAGATTTAGGTAGACTAAGAAAATTGGCACTACACCAATGAACAGACCTTGATTTACACCTGCCCACCAAATTAAAAATGTGCTAAGAGAGAATTAATCTTCTTAGCCACACTTATCGGAATACGAAACACCGATAGAGGGAAAACAGAAAGCGATGAAAGGATTGAGTTAATCAATGTTAGTCTACCCGCTGGTGAAAGGAATACCCTTTTCCACGAACTGATTCGAGTTTTAACTTTTTCCACCAGGTAACAGAAAGTCTGATTTCTTGAGAAACCAAACTTGGTCGGCGTTCCTAAATACACACCTAGATCATCACAGGGTTTCACATCAAAACATCTCAAGCCCGTTTTCACCATATCTAAAGTGCAACTAGGGCTAAAGATGATAGCCGATTTTTCCTTATTTAGCCTTTGTCTAGAGGCTGCACAATAGCAATCTAAAATATCTCGCAGACAGTAAATAGCATCATTATTACCCTGAAGGAAGAACAGTGAGTCATTCGCAAAGAGGAGATGAGAGATAGATGGGCTTGTTCTTGAAACTTTCACTCCTTTATTTCCACCCAATCCTTCAGTCCTTGCGATATTTTGTGACAGAATCTCAGTACAAAGTACAAACAAATAGGGGGAAATCAGATCCCCTTGTCTCAGTCCGCACGTGGGAGTGATACCTTCAAGTGGGCAGCCATTGAGAAGGACTTCATATATGATAGAGGATACACAGTCCATAATAAGCTGTACCCACTTCTCTGGGAAATTTATTGAGGTCAGGGTGTTGTAAATAAAGTCCCATCTTATTCTGTCATAAGCTTTACTCATATCTACCTTTAGCGCTAACCTACCCTCCTTGCCAACCCGATGACTATTAACCGCCCTTAGCACTTCCTGCGCTACCATGATATTATCACCAATGCTCCTTTCATACACAAAAGCATTCTGGAAATCCCCAACCAACTTGTTCATCACCCCTTTCATCTTATTCGCAATACATTTTGTTATAATTTTCATGGCCACATTGCAGAGGCTTATGGGTCTATACTCATCCACAATTTCCGGGTTTGACGTCTTTGGGATTAAGGTGATGAAAGTTCTGTTGAGGGATCTTAAAACCTTCCCTGTTGCCCGTGTTTGCTGAACAGCCTTAGTTACATCCTTTTTGACAACATGCCAATACTTTTAAAAGAAAGATGCAGGTATCCCATCTGGTCCCGGAGACTTAAGGGCACCCAATTGGAATACTTCCTGATTAGTGAACGGCTTCTCTAGCCTTGATGCTTCATCAGTATTTAATTTCCTTGTGTTTCCTCTGAAGAAGTCCTTATACCTCTCATGATAGTTCTCACGTATGCTAGCTTCCTCATCTGGCCTAAAGACCCTTTTGAACCTTTCTTGAAATAGGGTACGTTCCAATAGCCTACTGATCATACGTCCACATTCCGTCTGGTTTCTTCACTCCCAGTATGTGGTTCTTCTCTCGTCTTCCTTTTACCCAATTGAGAAAGTATCGTGTGCTGATGTCTCCCTCCTATTCCATTTTATTTTCGCTCTTTGTCTCCAAAAGATTGCAGCTGCCCTTAAGAATTCACTTAGCTCATTGTGCACTTCCTCGTATCTATCTTCTCCTCCTCCTGAGAAGCATTTCTCAAGTTCCTCCGTAAGCCGGCTATCAAAATCCGTCCATCTTCGTTCCCATTCTCCCTTTTTTCGATAGACCACTTTTTTAAAGTCGTTCTAGTATTTGACAATTTTCTATACAACATCAGCGAAGGAGGCCCAGAGACGTACTCAGCCCATAATTCCTTAACAATATTGAGCACTTCCTCATACTCAAAATTCCATGCTTCCATCTTGTAAGGTCTCCTATTGTTCTCATTGAGCATAGATGAGCAAAATTCAATCGGTGCATGATCCGAAAGCTGAATAGGGTAGTGGTTGACCCCTGAGTCCGGATAAAGTGAGAACCATTCCTTTGATCCTGACGCTTTATCTAATCTCTCATAGGTTCTTGCCCTTCCTTTTCTGTTACTACACCATGTAAAGCGAGGACCCTTAAACGGGATATCAATAAGCTCACGGCTTATTTTCTATAGTGCAAATTCCGTAGGATGCCCCTGAGTTGAAGACTTAAAGTGACTTGTGGTAATAGTGGGTATATGATGGTTATATAAGGAATTGGATTAATTGTCAAACACCACCTTTAAAAAAACGCATTTTGTCAAACTCCACCTTTAAAAAAAAACTTGTCAATTACCACCTTTAAAAAATATTTTTTGTCAAACACCACCTTTTGGCCTGAGTTTGACTTAGGTCAACTAAATTCTGACATTTTTGGTCACCGGAGCACTTTTTTTAAGTTGAAAAGACGAATTTCTTGGTTTTAGTGGTTAAATTTTTGGTTTGAGATGGTGTATTTTGGGTTTGAAAGATGATAATTCGAATTTGAGGGAAGTAAAAAGATGAAAATGAAGAAAAAAATGTTAATTCCGGTAAGTCAACGTCGGAATTTGGTCAACTCCGACCAAAAGGTGGTGTTTGACAAAAATTATTTTTTAAAGGTGGTAATTAACAAGTTTTTTTTTTTAAAGGTGGTGTTTGACAAAATGCGTTTTTTAAAGGTGGTGTTTGGCAATTAACCCTAAGGAATATTAGAGTAAACTAAGATGTACGGAGTAATATAATTAAGATGAAGATATATATTATATTCTGTATTATAGAATACGTATATTATTTTAATCATAACGAAAAATTATTTTTATTTTATAGTACAAAGTAATTTAATCATAAATATATTTTTAAATTAAAAGAGATGATTGTATTACGAACTAGTATTAAAGCCCGTGCGATGCACGGGTTTTAATAATGTGTATTTAATAATTAATTCATGATTTATCGTTTTTAATTTGGATTCAGTACAAATATTAAAATAAATATGAAGAAGGGTTATTGATATCATGTTCATTGTAATATATAAAAAAATATTGAGAAAAATAGAATTATATAAATGTAAAAATGTTTATATAAATTTGTACAATTTTTAGCTTATTTATGAATTATGATACTATGTTGTCGTTATTATTTTCATAGTATTTGTATTTCATTACTAATTATACCTAAATTTTCTTAGTAACCTTGTTTGTGACTTTAGTTGATTAATTTTATATTCCTATACCCCTTTAACTACGATTTATTCTCTTAGATGCACGATAAATTAGTTTGAGATTGTCTCAAAGAAGACTTAGCTTTGAATTAAACTTTTTTTAGGAGAGTTTTATTTAAATATTTGTATCTTATAGAAAAAAAATTAATTGCTTTAAATTTTATTAGATTATAAAAATATTATTTTTATAGATTATCAAATAATTATGGTAAGCGTTACCCATGAGCTGTTCAATTTATATGAAGAGGTAAATGTATCTTGTTGAAAATAATATAATAAACTTAATTTCCATAATATTAGTCTTAATATTTTTACAAATTCTATGGTGCATCCGTCTCATAGTATGAGACAAGTCAAAAGTAACTATATTATTTTTCAAACGTAACCTATTTATTTAACTTGAAAAGTAATTGTACCTTACTTCAAATGTAACTCTATTATACGTGAAACGTAACGATATTTTATTAAAAAAATGTACATCAGAGGCAAATTTTTACCAGTTACGATAAAATATAAATTAATTTATGTAATTTTTTGCTACTTTGCTAGTGAATGTCGTAGCATTAAAATAATGTCGTATATAATTGATAATAATGACAAAAACTAAAATAAGATGTATAATGTTGTATGTGGCGGTTAAGTGTAGTATAATTACGGTGAAGTATTGATGGTGTCTCATAGTATGAGACGGCCTCACCATAGAATTACTCTGGGTAGTCGTATGAAATTAAGGAAAATGTTAGTCTTTATATTTTTATCTTTGTTTTCTTCATTTAAATTTTGTAGAAAACTAATTGCTCTTAATAGAATTTATTAGATTAATTTGCAATTTAATAGATTATCAAATGATTATTTTTCTTAGATTATCAAATAATTATGGTAAGTGTTGCTCACTTTGATTAATAAGTAATTTAAAAAATATTTTTAATTATCAATAATAATTTATAACCTAATTTAATGGTAATATATTATACGAATAATATAATTGTATATTATCGACTTAATACTTTTGAAAATGAATTTTTTTAGTGGATGAAATACTTTGATATTTATACTCATTTGATAGCATTTTTCGGAATTTTTTTAGTGGATGAAATACTTTGATATTTATACTCATTTGATAGCATTTTTCGTTTCGAAACAAATGATGTTATTTTTATATTATTTCGACAAATACATTTTATGAAACATAATAATCAAAGATTTAGCTAAAAACTTTCTAATGTTTTTTAATTAAATAAGGGAATTATTTCTCATATAATTATTTCTTTCCAAAATACTATATTTTCACAATTTAATTTATTTTTTTAATGTAATTTTATGATTGGCCTAAATCTCCTTGAATTAAGGAGAGCTCTCGAAAAAAGCCTCTTTTACTTATATATATTGATTTTTGGAGAAGATGAAAATTTGATGGGCCACATGGATTAAAAGATGAGTATTTAAATTAATTACCTTCAATGAGAAATGGAAAATGTGCCCTAACCAAAGATATGCATAAGTTATAAGTTTGATTTCAAGTGCATGATTGATTGAAATTACACTCTTTAGAAATAATCTTGTTAGATTGTTTTGCATTTTGGTGCTAGGAAATTTTGCGAAAATTGTTACTCGGTAATGGAAATGTGAAAACTCATTTTTCATAATATGTTTAATTCAATGTTCAAATTATATTGTATATATTTTGATTAAAAAAATTACTCGAAGTTAGAAATTTTTTTTTCTCACTTTAAAAATAAGCTTTCTCACTAGTTCTCAAGAATGAACATGCCCGATGATGAATTGGAAGTAGGGTAGAGCAAATTTTGGTCCGGATTGAAAAATTGGACCGCACCGGTCCATTTGGTCTATACCGAATCTGGAACGAGGATTTTTTGGTCCAGTCTTCGGTCCACTTTTTCCCTCCGATTTGGTCTTCGGTCCATTTGGTCCGCTCCGGGTCGGTCCAATTTGGTCCGGTCTTGGACAGATGCTCAGCCCTAATTGGAAGTATGAAAAACTAGAGAGGTCATAGGACTCCTCTATTATTGAAATCCTCTCTAATTACAACTTTATAAACTTGCATGTGATGATAATTTAAGTAGTTTAGTCTTCCCAATATAGAAACTCTAAACTTACTAGTATAAAGCAATTCCAACCTAATTAAGTTGATTTTTCGTTTTTTAAAAAAAAAAAAAAAAAAAACGTTGGTGAAATTCTAGTGTTCCAAATGAGTTAAACTATTAAATATGGGGACTGAAGCGGCTAATGTAGTGTGTGAGCGAAATAATGGGAAATCCCTAAAATGAGGCAACGTTCCCATTTGTAAAAGTAGGAAATTTAGCGCCACATAACATTGAACTACTTTTATCAATACTATAGTTTCGTTTATATATGTTACTCCCTTAATCCCTTTATTCATATAATACGGAGTATACAATAAGATCTTAATTATATTTTATTCAAACTAATTTGTTACTCTATTTTTCGTAATTAACTCAATGCTGTTGTGAATAAGAAAGAGTAAGAGAGATTAAGAGGGGATTAGAGAGAATCGGATGTATGTTATTCATCCTCTATGAGGGTTGTATTTATAGTACATAAGAAATAGGGTTTCACCCAAACCCTAGTTGTATTAGATAACTATGGGCTTTAGGCCCGATGGACATCCACACTACTATATGTTTCATATAACACTCCCCCTTGGATGTACATCACTAAAAACATGTCTTATTAAAACCTTCCTAGAAAAACCACATGGGAAAAAACACTATCGAAGGAAAAGAGTACAACATTCTCGAAACACGCATAAACGATAAGCTGCCTCGTTAAAACCTTTCCATGGAAAACCCAGTGGGACAAAACCATGGTTAAGGAAAAAGAGTACAGCGCGTGTCTACTCCCCTGACGATTGCATCCGTTGCTTGACTTGTCTTGGCCCATAATAATAGAACTTTTTGTCTTCAAGAAATAATCCTTTGTAGTAGATAAATTTGAAGTAAGCTTTGATCAAATAAACCATGACCACCATTTTTCCTTTCAAAGTTCGCAATATGCAGAAGACCGTAATGTTCTCGACTTCATTTGAAATAATAATTTGATTTTCTTGCTTGAGAATAATTTCTTTCCACCATTCATAGGCATACGTGCAATTGCGTATAACACTTGTCGTCTAAACAAAGTGATAATCACAAATATCGCCAATTTGTGTGTTGACCTGCTGCCTCATTAAAAACCTCGCTAGGAAAAACCCTTTGGGACAAAAACCTAGTCGAAGGGAAAAAGAGTGCACCAACCATTCATACTTTATTGAATAATTTTATCTCTTCAGGAGATACCTTTTTAGAATTAGTATAAGAATCTAAAATCCGCAATAAGTATTTGAAGTAGATCGATCACATGGATTAATAATCCCATCATGAATCGATTTTATCCCTCCAATATTATGGTTCTTCGAAACCGTGAATTCCTTTACTGTTGTAATCATTCAAAACATTTCACAGTCTCAAACTTCAGGTTGAGACAACAAGGAATGAATTTCAACTCTTCAAGAGTTTTAGAGTTCCTCTATATGAATTCAAACCATAGAATTCAATTATACTACTCCGTAGTATTAACTTGATGCGCCCTATAACCACAATCACTATAGAGGTTCATGAGTTTCCAGTAAACTCAATTGATGCGTCATTTTCAATTTGACGATCGTTTACCATATACTCCTATACGGAGTTGCCATCTTAGGAGCATATATCTCCAAATAAACATTAGTATATAAAGACATCATAGACAATCATGTGCATGCATATGTTATGACCTAAAAGTTAAGGTATGTATCTACTAATGTATACAATAATTTAGTATCGAAACTAAAATCTATATGCAAATGATAAACTTATTAGTCTATATATGCACATGATGACTCGATAATGCAAACTGTACAGTTTTCAAACCAATTACCATGATTTTTAATGGACTTCACGTCCTTGATAGACTTCAAGTCTATGAGCTCTTTTCAAACCATATATCATGTCGACAAACAAAATGGACTAATGTATTAGATGCCCATCATCTAGTCCATTAGTCATGCGCGCAAATGCAAATGCATATCGGTTTCTTACACGTATCGATACTATTTTATCATCTCATGATATAGACAGTACTGATTAATGATATCTGAATATATGCGGTACCATACTACCATTTACTTTCCAATATAGGCCATCTATTGTCATTCAGATATCTATGTCACTTCCAGGACATCCCAATATATATAGATATACCAACTGGTTATTCTTGCCACCAAAATATGTAAACCGATATGACTTTCATGCTACACCCCGTGTGTAGATGTTGTTCAATTGGGCAAGAATTTTAATGTTCATCACAAATACTTTTCATGACTAATCTATAGCTCGATACGCCTTAGACCAGGTCATACATGTCTATAGTCAAATCATAAATTTCAATGAATGAACATACCACATTTCGATAAGGTGATCGAGCCGGTATACTTTAGTACATCATCATAACCAAATGAATACCATCATTTTTGTTTTAATGAACCTCTATTTGATGTACATTATATTTTAAACAAATCATTGAACTTCTGGTTCAGTAGAGGATCAAAAACCAATTGTCCGTTTTTACCAGCTTTCCTTATCATCCTCCCCCTAAGGTGGTAAAACTATCAACACCGGATAGATTTAATGGGCAACCGATCACTATAACCACCTTATATAACATCACACATCCTTTTTATGTCATAATCATAAATTTATTCAAAGGATAGATCATGAGGAGTCGAATCGTATTATGCAGTTGGCATAAGTGCTGAATTATAATGCCCAATTTAGGAGATCAAAAACTTTATGTCATAATTAAACTGTGATAATCTCCGATCACATGAATTACTCGTATGTGACTAAATGTCACTTAATATATTTTAATCCATACATGAACATTTAATTTCGAGTAATATATTCAGATCTCCAATATAATATCAATATACTCAATCTCAATGTACAGTCTTGCCATTAAAACCATTTATGATACATGAGAGAGTTTCAGCACTTTATTGTTTTACCTTTAAGATAAACTCCATGTTTATCAATACGGGTATAATTAGAACCCGGATGGCCTTTATCGTCACATCTTAAGTATTTCATGTCAATATTTCTTTGTCAAAACCGTGACAAATTTTCACAAAATTGGCTACGACCCAACCAATTCGCTTATTAAATACCAAACTTGTTGACTGAAATTATAGTGCTAAACTTCCAGTTACCAATAATTCATCGTGTAATTTTAACATTTGGCCAAATAAATCTATGATGTGACTTAAGACACTAACCAATGTGTCTTATTTATATTGGCAAGACTTATATGTCTCAATATTCCTTTTGTGAATATATCACATTACTCGTTTTGAGTACCAGATAAATCAGAACTGATTATTAGGATAATCTCAGCTCTTTTTAGTTAATTTTTCCATCCTTCCAGTGGATGTAGCGATTGCAATGATTTTTAGTGATTATTCCCTCGCAATATATATTGATCACATATCGCTTGCATTTATCCCACACCATTGTTGGTGGACATATGAAATATCAAACAAGATCATAAATCTTTGTGAATGTTTAGGACTAGCCACTTAGTCCCTCAACCACATGAAGTGGTATAATATTTATCCATTTCAATTCATATGTAATATCATATTCACTTCGGGGAATAATGACGACTGTTTGTCAATCAAAAACATTCACATTTTCCATTAATAACTCATCATTTTCTCGATCTACTAAGAGATCAATATCAATTCAAATAATTGTGGAACCTTTTGTTCTCACAATGTATCGTCCCTAAGACAATATTATTTACATATGAGAAAGAGTATGATTTTTCTCCCATTTCTCAATTTGCGCATCTAGCATGATGAGATTGACACGACTTTTCGTGTTATGTATTCTTTTTAATATACAGTTTAGGCTTAAAAACACCATGATATTAGGCTCAATTAAGGCCACATTTTAGGTTTAAGAAAACCACATTACTCATCCTCAAAAAGAGGTTTCATTAATTCAATTGCGAATTTAGCAATTCCTAAATTACACAAGTGGAACTCCGGCCACTGACATTTACATGTGGACTTCCGGCCACTGACATTTACATGTGGACTTCCGGCCACGAACAATATTATGTGATTTGAACAGTATTTGTCAAACTTTGAACTTCAGGCCAAATTCTTACTCCACAGGGTAAATAGTTGGAACTTCAAGTCCAAATTTATATATGTCATATTTTAAGCCTAAAACTCTTGATCACCCATGTCAAGAGTTTTAATAGTGATATCATGGCAAATTTATTTGCTCATTCATGGGATCTCCGGCCCAAAATTGTATTTAAATTAATTGTATTTCAAATAAAAATAGTCCATATGACTAAATTAAATAACACTCATGGGATCTCCGACCCAAAATTTATATGAACATATCATATACAGTCGGCATGACTGATTTGTGCTTTGAGCATTTTTCATCATCCCACTTCCAAGGGAGAGAATTTTAAGGTTTATTTGCTCAATTTATGACCAACCTCGAGGTCATATTATCCTTAGCCACTTCTGGTGGAATGACAATTTTTAGTTAATTAGTTGTCACTTTTGACCATAACTGTGGTCAAACTATCAACGACCTTAACCCTGGTCACATTCTCAACCTCCCTCTATGGGAGAAAAAGTTTAACCAAAACTTATTAGATCGTCTCCTTGATCATATTCTCAACTACTACACGTAGGAGAAAAGATTTACACAAAAATTTAATTTGTAACCGTCTTTGCGGCCACATCCGCGCCCACGTCCCGTACGTGGGGGAAAATTTTAAATTGTAAGTCAGATCTCGATGACCACTTCTTGTGGAATTAACAATTTTAAATGTAATCTGATTTAGACCGTCTTCGCGGTCACATCCTCAATCACATCCCGTATGTGGGAGGAAATATTACATTCGCTTCCGGGAATGTCATTATGTAAATCTCATAATATTTCAATTAATTTATGTCTCATGACTTTTATCTTTCAAATCAATTATAGGGAGACAAAGTATATAACTTGTACAAAATATTATTTGACAATATTATAAATATGTACATAATATCCACATAGTAATCAACGCATTGACAGAAGTTTAAAAATGTGAATAGTAACAATAATACTTTATACCAAAAGCACACACATCTATTGCATCAAGAGAAATCTAAATCAATCTCATAATTGTCTCATATATAGTTACGGAGTATATGCACAGAAGCAATTAATAAAAGAATAATCAGATTACAAATTCGTTATTATATTTACTCGTGTTTCTATGACAAACTCACATTGATAAACCAATGTATAAATTGTCAATTGTCATGACTAAAACAAGAGCATAACAAAGAGAACATAATAGTAGATGAGAAAGCATTGAGAACCAATATGAGAAAGCATTGAGAACTTCAAAATCAACCAGGGGCGGACCCACGTTAGGCTTTGGGGTTGCACGTGCAACCCCAAAAAAATAGAAAAAAATTTATATATAATGATCATATATATTAGAGCAGAACATGTAATGTGGCTTGGTGGTTGAAAGTAAGGAACTAAGTTGTTTTGATGCTTTGAATGTCGCGGGTTCGAACTCTTCACTTGTTAGTTTTTTTAAATTTTGGCCATTTTCACACTATTATGCATTGAATACATGCCACCATTTCCCATATACGCATTAATGCATATAAATATACTCCGTATTTTTGAATTAATATTTCATTTAGTTTTTTTTTTTCATTGTATTTAATCATCATCATCATTAATCACAATATTTCATTTAGTTGAGGAAGTTATTTAATTGTTTTACATTTTTCTTTTTTCATTTATTTTTTTTCTTTTTTCATTTATTTTTAATTTTATACACTATATTTGGAATTGAATGAGACGGTTTTATAAAACACCAATTATATTAATTTTAATAACTTATAATTTTTAATCTCTATATAATGAGTTGTGACATACTACAACATCGATATTTAATATATAATGGAGTATTTGTAGTTTGCTACCCCAAAAAAAATATTCTGGGTCCGCCCCTGAAATCAACATGAAATAACACGGCATGTTGTGAATAATAATCTAATATATATATATAAAGCAGAAACCATGGTCTCTATGGTCGACATTTGTCACAATATAATTGGTCTAAAAAATTAATATTAGTATTATTTATAATTCTACTATCGCTAGGATTTTAGATGAAAAAATATTTACATATGTAACTTAAAATATAAAACTAAATCTACAATTTAAATCTTTACTATATTAGAACTTTCTAAAAAAAATAAAATTAATTGAAGATATTTTTAATTGAGAAGACAAATAATAATTTAAAAAAAAAAAACAATTATATGACACATAATTTCCTTATTAATTTTTAGGTAAGTCTTCATCCCTTTTTGTATATATATATACATCCAAAACTTTAGCTAGGTCTTCCTAGGTACGTACTATGTTAAATAGTTTTACTTTATTATATTTTAATTATGATTACAATTTGTGTTAAATTTATTTTTTACGGTGTATTTGATAAGAGTGTTTAAAATTTGAATATTTTTATTTCTTAATTATTATGTTTGATACTTAAACATAGCTTGATTAAATTATTGCTTTTTTTTTTTCTTTTTTTTTTTTTATGTTGTAGATTTATATTTTACATTCAAGATTTGAAATTTATTATTGAACAAACTTGATTATAAACCAATAGCAAAACTAATGAATATGTAACATGAAAGGTAAGAATATGTAACATGAAAGATAAAAGTGATGTATAATATCTGTGATTCTCTTATTTTTAAATCAAGTAATTAGATATGGTTGTATAATAATATTTGTAATGTTTAATGCATAATCTGTTAGTTAGTTTAATAGTATTAAGTTTTGATTTGATTGTTCATCTCAATTTTGTATGAGAATATCTGCTAATTAAGAATTAAAAAAAATATGTTGAATATAATGATAGGGTAAAGTTTGATATAATGACAAAATTCCAATTTCTTTATTATCTCATTTTAACGTAACAAAAAGAGAATATATGTAATAAACAAAAAAAAAAAAAAAAAAAAAATCAAGATGGTGTAGTATAATTAACATATGTAATTTGAAATATAATACTAAATCTACAATTGGAATCTTTAAAATTGTAAGATACCAAAATTGAAGAATACATATTTTGCCTTAAATATATTGGATTAAATATACAAGTTAAGGGAGAAAAATATAAGTACGTTATATTTTTAAAATATATATATAAAAATAAAAAAAATAAATGGGAAATTCTCACTTGTACCCTCGAAGGATTTGATTTTCTCACTTGTACCCCTGCTTTTCACGAAATCTCACTTGTACCCCTAATCTTTATTACTTATTCTCAAGCGTGGCCAATCTTTCATTTTTCTTCAATTTTTGTTCAATTTTATGGAGGGAAATAAATGAAGTAATGGGGGATATTTAATGAAGAAAATGAAGGGAAAATTTGGAGCAAAATGGAAGGAAAATTGAAGAAAAATGAAAGAGGGAAAATTGAACAAAAATTGAAGAAAAATGAAAGATTGGCCACACTTGAGAATAAGTAATAAAGATTAGGGGTACAAGTGAGATTTCGTGAAAAGCAGGGGTACAAGTGAGAAAACCAAATCCTTCGAGGGTACAAGTGAGAATTTCCCTAAAAAATAAAAAGAGCAAAAGAAATATGGTAATAATTCGTAGAATTTAAAAAAGTAAAATAATTGTTGATTTAATAAATAAGTTAAGGGGAAAAAAATAGTATTAGGTAAGTATTATAAAATTTAATTAGCAAATAAACGAAAAACAAATATGATAAATAATAGATTTTGGAAAAATTAGCATATTAAATACGGTAAAAGCCAAAAAGAACATGGCCTTATTATTTATATTTTAGAAATTTTGTCATATTAAATATCATATAAAATTATATCATAATTAGTAAATATATAAATTAGAAAAAATATATAAAAATTACATTTTATACTTATTTTTAAATCTTAATAATAATGATAGATGGCCCGGACGGGGACGGGCACGCCAACTAGTATACGGAATTATGAAGTACATAATCATTGTCATAAAAATTGAAATTATGAAGTACATAATCATTGTCATAAAAATGTATATGCAGCAAGGAAACCCTAAAATTATACTTCACAGTTTGACAAAATCAAAATAAATATGTGCATATAAATTGATTAAGTACTTTTATGAGCAAACTTAGGAGGTAACACTGTAACAACATTATTCGTTAACAATATAGATATAGATGACATGCTTACTCATTAGTTAGACTCAACAAGGCAATCAATATCGTTATTATGCTATATGATATTAACAAAATATAAAGGAAATATACTTGTATGAGCTAAATAATGAGATACGACCGGAAACAAAAACTCCAAGTTACCAGATTTAACTAATATAATTTATTTGTGGTATCCGTTTTCGTTAATCATACAATAAGGCCGATGGAGAAAAACAAAAATTAACCACGAAAACTCATTGTCAAGGGAACCAAACTTTAATTTAGATGTAACGCTATACAAGTATAATACGGACCATAGTGTAAAATATTAGAACATGACTAATCACAATTTCAAAACACAGCATGATTGATTAGTGGAAAATATTTCTTGGGCGTACCTAAATGGGTGATATACCATATACTCCCTCCTATTCATTTGATTGTTTGCATGGGCCCATTTTTTGTGAGAGAAAAAGTGGGTCCATGCAAACAATTGAATAGATAGGAGGGAGTAATAAAATAAGATCTGATATGAATCTCCCGAATATCAGATCTGAATAATAATAATAAAAAAGTTATTTGCCCAGTTATATAGAGTCTCGTGCTGAATAAGAAAGAGTAAGAGAGATTAAGAGGGGATTAGAGAGAATCGGATGTATGTTATTCATCCTCTATGAGGGTTGTATTTATAGTACATAAGAAATAGGGTTTCACCCAAACCCTAGTTGTATTAGATAACTATGGGCTTTAGGCCCGATGGACATCCACACTACTATATGTTTCATAACAAATGCTACTTATGTGAGATATATTTAAGAATTTGATATAAGCAAAAAATAGCAGACAAAAGAGACAGTGTCATAAATTAAATAACATTATACTCCGTATTAATTAAGACAATATAAAAGTAAGTTTGTGGCCTATGATGTTCAACAAAAAGATGCACATATTACATTACATATATAATATGTTTCTACTCCCAACTTACTGACACTTAAGAGAAGAGTTTGGAACAATTTAATGCACTAACTCTTTCATTTCCGATAACAAACTTATACGGTGTACTTCATATACATATGATAATTCATATAATACATATTTCCGTACATTAATTAGTATTATATCATTTACTTTTTTATAAAAATAATCGGCTAAAAACTTGCTAGCAATAATAAGATTTATTATCCACATTATAATTAAGAGAAAAGTCAAATTTTTAATGTAGAGGCTATCAAATTGCGTTTTGAATTTTTTATTCTTTTAAACCAGATTTATCTCATAACCCACTTTCATAAATTCAAAACGCAATTTAGATTCAGATGAGTCCACTCTTATTAATCTGAACTGTTTTTATATTATTATTATAACAATATGAATGTAGGTTATGAGATAAATTTGGTTTAAAAGAATAAAAGTCAAATTTTTAATGTAAGAGAAAAGTCAAATTTTAATGTAGAGGTTAATAACACATGATAAATATAAATGTAGAGGCTAATAACACATGATAATTAAGAGAAAAATCAAATTTTTAATGTAGAGGCTATCAAATTGCGTTTTGAATTGTTTATTCTTTTAAACCATATTTATCTCATAACCCACATTCATATTGTTATAATAATAACGCAATTTGATAGCCTCTACAATAACCAGATTTAACTAATTAGAGGGAATAGATAATTTAGTATACGGAGTAAAAAGTTACATGTAATATAAATTAAAATGGCTTGAGTTTAGTTTGAGAATCCGATCCATACATAAAATCAAACATAAGCTAAGTGTGATTTAGGGTTTAAAATCACAGTATAATTCAAAATTATTGTGCAAAATTTAGAAGAATAGTATCTATTTTGGGTATCTGTTTTGGGTTACAAACATGCACTTAAAGTTTTCCTAACATGAATCAAGTAATGTGAAGTTGTCTTGTGTTTCTGTGGAGGTGGCCTCACTTTTTTTCCCTCAATCGACTGACCTGCACGGATAATAAACCTAGTCTCGGGGGTGTTTGAGGAGATCCCCTCTGAATCTCTGATGCTTAAGTGCAAGCGTGTATATGCAGAATAAGAATAAAGTAGAGAGAGAAAATACAAGTAATACCTTATGTAAATATATTATGAATGAATCATCGGCCGTGCTTCTCCTCCTCTATTTATAGAGGTCTTGATCTATCCTTTTGTACTTTGTGTCAGGTTAAAAGCTAAGATCTTGTCTTCTAGTGTTGTCTTGTAGTGATCAAGTACAAACAAAGCCTGACATGACACGCTTGTCCCCTGGCTTGGATGGCCGAACCACCCTTATCAGAGGTTGTGTGACACGGGTGGCTGTGCGATGTAGGGTGGTGGATATCCCCATCTACGGTCTTAGTGAAGAAGGCCAAGAGGCCTTAAGCTAATATGCCCCATCAATAGGTATATTGAGCTAATAATTAAGGTGTTACCATACAACAGTAAAAATGTATTTACCTATTGTACATAGTAAATTGGAGTCAATTCAAATCTCAAAACACTTTACTAAAAAGAAACAAAAAAATGAACTTTTATTTATTGGTTTCTGCTCAAATTTAAAATTAAGTAATACAAAATATTATAAATTATATCGATGCGTTATTTTTTAAACATAAAAATAAAATAAAATAAAATAAAATTAAATTAAATGAAGTGCCTAAAATAACATGAGTGTAGTGAAGTAGGCACTCTTGTATGATACATTTAAAATGATTTTAATTTACACAAATTGAGTAAGTCACATCCATAAATCAACTTAATTTAAACATGGGAACACACAAATAAGGGTGACCATGCCAGTATGGTATTAAACTATTAAATGCATTATTATATCTCTAATATCTCCATATATATTATAAGCTATATTCAAGGGCGGATCTAGGTAGTACTATGGGGCTGCTACCCCATTAAAAAAAAAAAAAAAAAAAAAATCAAAAGTTGTACTAACAACTCCTAAAAATCAAAATATATTTACAATATATAACAATATATAATTAATATATACTATACAGTATGAAAGAAGTAGAAGCTATTAAAGAATTATGCATTAATGCTTAAATCGTCACTTTTGTACGTACAGATGATTTTTTTATAACTTTGTAATTAATTAAAATTAGTTCTACAACCCCGATTTAAAAATTCTGATCCGCCTTGGCTATATTATTTTCTAGTCCCTCCCATTTCATATGATCTTCCCACTTTCCTTTTTTGGCCCATTTTATTTGTTCTTCCCATTTCCCTTTTGATCTATATCCTATGATTCTCCTACATTTTAACCCCACATTTTTTATTCACTTCTATTTTCCACCCCACATTTTTCCCTTCTTAATTTCTACCCTAAAATCCTATTTAAATATCAAGTGACACCCCACAAATTTTTCTCATGCAAATGTCTTTTCCTCCTAGCTAAAAACAAACACATACACTGATACACCAACTAAGCTACTAGTGTTTTGCGCAACTATATACGGAGTATATATATATACACACTCAACCCTACATCTTCTTTATGTATTTCTCTTTTAATTATCACTTTTTATTAGTTTGAGTCTTTACTTTCTTTTGATCTCAAAATATATTTGAAACTCCACCACTTATCTTTTTACCCATACATTGTCCCCCTCACATTGTAATATCAATTACGTTATTCAATCGACAGTTTCAAAAAGTACACTCGATTTTTTTTTTTTTTCCTAAAATAGAAGTAGAGAAAAAATGTCTAGCAGAAGGTCAAGGTCTAGGCAAACAGGAGGATCAAGAATAACAGACGATCAAATTCAAGATCTCGTCTCCAAATTGCAACAACTTCTCCCAGAGCTTCATAGTACTCGACGCCCCGATAAGGTATAACTTCACTCCATTTTTCTTTACTCTCTAGTAATGAAAGTTGACCTTATTATATTATGGTTTATTTAGGTTAAGCTCAATACAAATAAGTTTTATTCAGCTAATTACTTGATAAATTTACACTAAATTAAATTGCACTCAGTTTAATACTTTAATTAAGTTCAGTTCACATAAGTTCAGCAACATAATCAAGTACAAAAGCCTAGCTAAGTATGATGATTCATTTAAATAATTTTTTCCATGTCAAAAAAACCACATTTTATAATAACATATTTTAAAACTACATAATGATTATCCCTTAATTACATTACTATCATATCAAGAAATGTAATTATATTACAATCTTAAGTGTCATTGTTAAAATGAGACATAGATAGATATGCACTTTTGTTAAGTTGTGTTGATTATAATAGTTTAGTTATATATATATATATATATATATATATATATATATATATATATACTTCAAGTCATTCAAATATTTTATATATGATCACATATATAATTATTAACTAATTAATTACAATTAACTAATTAATTAAAAAATAATAATGAATGCAGGTATCAGCATCAAGGGTATTACAAGAGACATGCACATACATAAAGAGTTTACATAGAGAAGTAGATGACTTGAGTGAAAGATTGTCTCAACTTTTGGAAACTACTGATACTTCTCAAGCTGCCCTAATTAGAAGTTTACTTTTGCAATAATAATAATAATCTATCATTATTTTATGTGGATTATTAATTATTAATTACTTTTTTTTTAATTATTATTACTTCTAGTTTTTTTTTTGTTTTGTTTTTTTTTCTTAATTGTAATTTTTGTTATGTTATGTTTTTTTTTTTTTTTTTTTTTTTTTTTTTTTTTTTTTTTTGGAAATTTGAATTTTTGCCCTCTAGGGTTTTGTCACTAGCTAGCTAGTTGCTGATGGAAGCTGTATTAGGGCAGAGATGAACATCTTTTGGTAGGCTCCTTTTGAACTAGATATCATATAATAAAAAGGGATATTTTTTTTTGTGTTTAAAAGGGCATTTTTGAAATTGATACTAATATTATTTTAAGAAAAAGTAATTCAGTATAATACGTCGATGTTCGAGTCTCACCAGTCACCATAGTCTACCTAGCTAGCTAGCATCTGGTTGGCGGGCCTGAAATGTGTGGATTTTCCTTGCACGGGTATAAGTAGTAATTGTAGGATGATATGATGATCACTTCTCAATTGTTACGTTTAAAACTGAAATAATTTTTTTATAATAATTGTAATTTTGAACTGTTTGATGAATTTTTATTTTATTTTATGAGTTTTGTACTTAGAGTGTGCACTCATGGCTTACAACATAAAAAATTATAACTATAAGTCTATAATTGTACAAGTATATTAAATTCAATTCGAAGGAAAAAAAAATTACGAAAGTACGTGGTAATTTTACAGGGAAAAGAATACTCAAAATTTTTTGTTAAATTTAATTTGTCTATTTACGTGTACATCATATTATTTAATATACTCATATTAAAAAAAAAAAAAGTCGATAAATAAATGAACTTTTACTTGAATTCAGAACAATAATTAATTAATATTATGATTCGTCTTTTTTTGTTAAGTAAAATATATAGTGTAGTCCGAACTTGCTTTGTATGTATTGTATATTAGTTTACTCCGTATTATAAGTTCTATTTTATTGAAGTTAGTAACAGTAAATAAACCTACATTATCTTTTGTGAAATGTAAATTATGTAAGAGTATCTTTTGGAACACTACATTTGATCAACCCAATATACATGAACACATATGAATTCGTGAATTCACATAAATAAACTCATTATTTTAATTTATCACCTGATAGAATCAGATGATATATATTTACAAATATGGGATAATCGATGATATAGTATTATATTTATATCACCCCCTTATAAATTCAATTGCATAGCGTAGTACTATGTCTTTTTAAAAACCGTTTCACACCATAAGATATACTCCTATTGATATGAGAGGCTCTTTATAGTTCGAAATACTCGTTTAATAAGAAATTATTAACAACGAATATCATTCATAGAATATTTAAAAACTAGTTGGCGTGCCCGTCCCCGTCCGGGCTATCTATCATTATTATTAAGATTTAAAAATAAGTATAAAATGTAATTTTTATATATTTTTTTCTAGTTTATATATTTACTAATTATGATATAATTTTCTATGATATTTAATATGACAAAATTTCTAAAATATAAATACTAAGGCCATGTTCTTTTCGGCTTTTATCGTATTTAATATGATAATTTTCTAAAATCTATGATTTATCATATTTGTTTTTCGTTTATTTGCTAATTATATTTTATAATACTTACCTAATACTATTTTTTTCCCTTAACTTATTTATTAAATCAAATATTATTTGACTTTCTAAAATTCTATGAATTACCATATTTCTTTTGCTCTTTCATTTTTTTTTTAATTTTAAAATATAACTTACTTATATTTTTTATCGATTAACTTGAATATTTAATCCAATATATTTAAGGCAAAATATGTATTCTTCAATTTTGGTATCCTACAATTTTAAGGATTCCAATTGTAGATTTAGTATTATATTTTAGATTACGTATGTTAATTATACTACACCATCTTCTTCTTTTTTCTTTATTTTTTTTGTTTTTTTTTTTTTGTTTTTTTGTTAATTATATATTCTCTTTTTGTTACGTTAAAATGGGGTAATAAAGAAATTGAAATTTTGTCATTAAATCAAACTTTACCCTATCACTATACTAAACATTTTTTTTTTTCTTTAATTAGCAGATATTCTCATACAAAATTGAGATAAACAATCAAATCAAAACTTAATACTATTAAACTAACTAAAAGATTACGCATTAAGCATTACAAATATTATTATACAATCATATCTAATAACTTGATGTAAAAATAAGATAATCGATAGATATTGTACATCACTTTTACCTTTCATGTTACATATTCTTACCTTTCATGTTACATATTCATTAGATTTTCTTTTGGGTTATAATCAAGTTTGTTCAATAAAAAACTTCAAATCTTGAACGTAAAATATAAATCTACAACATACAAAGAAAAAAAAAATTAGCAGTGATTTAATCAAGCTATGTTTAAGTATCAAACATAGTAATTAAGAAAAAAAAAAATATTCAAATATTAAACACTCTTATCAAATACACCGTAAAAAAAAAAAATTAACACAAATTGTAATCATAATTAAAACATAATAAAGTAAAACTATTTAACATAGTACGTACCTAAAAAGATCCAGCTAAAGTTTTTGATGTATATATATACAAAAAGGGATAGAGACTTCCCTAAAAATTAAATAAGGTAATTATGTGTCATATAATTGTTTATTTTGAAATTATTATGATTTAGTTTTATATTTTAAGTTACATATGTTAATATTTTTTCATCTAAAATCCTAGCAATAGTAAAATTATAAATAATACTAATATTAATTTTTTAGACCAATTATATTGTGACAAATGTCGACCATAGAGACCATGGTTTCTGCTTTATATATATATTAGATAAATAAATTCGTATGATTATAAAATGCGAGTAATATCATTAGGAAATTTTTATTTTTGTAAGACTCCATATATCATATATAATTAGGAATTTTGAATATTAATAAGATTAATAAATAACACTCCCAAAGACGTCCAATAATAAGCTAATTAAATTTTAACTGGACCATTTATGAGGCTCGCTCACTACGAAGTAGTAAACAAAATTAGTTCGGTGTGTTAGGGCTAAAAATAGGATAAATTCATCTACTTGAGGTGGTGTTCGGTTAATGTCTTGAAAAACACGAGAATTGAAAAATTCCAGGAATTACAACAATTCTAAGAATTTCCAATTCCTACATAACGAGGGAATTAGATTAACTAGTCCCTCTAATTAATTGACATTTCTTATAGATTTTAATTCCCTTCATCTGCAACCAAACATGTTTTCTAAATTCAAGTGATTTTTATACTGAAAACTAATTCCCATAATTAAATTTTCTTGTGTCATTTTAATTCCTTGATTAACCAAACAATACTCGAGTCTTATTATTGCCACTATTATATCATTGAGTAAACAGTCATTTTTTCTTATAATTAACAAAACAATATCATAAAACGTTAAAATAATCACAGTTTATGTATTAAAAATTTATCTAACATGTACGTCAACCGTCTCATACAATACAAGTAGAATATTTTGATGTAATTTGTGGAAGCATAACATTATGGGCAATAGTAATGCATTAAAAACATGGAGAAATTTTGGAAGACGTAACATACTTTGATACAAACAAGTACGTCGTAATTACAAAGATTGACTAAAAAGTGTCACCATTTCTCGTTGTAACGTACCAACCATACACAATTTGATATGGAATACTTGTATTTTATATATTTTGCTTCATTTTTCTTGTGTGTGAATTCAATTATCGTATAATTGAATACATGGGCGTAAGTAGGATTGTAGGTTTTGTCCCTATGGATAAAAGTGTTTATAATTAATAAAGACTCACTTGGAGTAATATATAAATAATGTAATTTGTTATAATATTAATTTTTGAATTCATCATAATAATATATTTTGTTATAAGAGAGCAAGAAAGATAAAAGAAAATGTAAAGAACAAACGCACAAAACAGACAAATAAATTTACACGTTTCACTATCGATGTGATAGCTAAGTCCACCCAAAGAAGGGAAATTAGTTTTATTGATTGATATTGAGGAATACAAATTACAAATTCAGATTACATTATGACAACTAGCTAGGGTGCGGAGAGACTATAGAGTGTATTTATTATAAGAGGAAAACATCTCATTAATCAGAAACGTGAGATAAGCCCACACACAAAACCTTAATCTAAAAACAAAATGCAATGCCCAAATCAGATACCATGTTATGTATTTGGGGGCGTTGCCCTAAACCCCCACCCAGACGCTTTGCTCCTGGAGCCGGACTCGCTGACCGAATGGGGAGACCCCCGCAATAGTACTCCGAAGTGGCAATTATCAGATGTAAGGCATAATTCAACATATTTACTCATCTATATGTGTGTACTCTTCCTATCACTTCTAGTCTTCTACCTTTCCAATGTATTCCTTGTAATTTTATGAATTATTATTATTATAGTTAATCGAATTTAAATTCTACTTCATATGATCGATATAAGATGATTTTCGAACAATTACAACAAAAATCCTCTTTGAGAATAACGTTTTAAATATAAACAAACGACTAAAACGAGTGACGCCGGTAAATTTTTATAAAAGGTCAACGAGTGAGTGACGAGAGATGAACAAAAGCAAGTAGCAACAGTTGACATCCTACTCTTCCTCGTCACAGCCTTTAAACAACATTGCATTACTCATGCCTACGATGTTTAACATGTAATTAAGCCCATAATTATGACTACATTCATCATCATTAGTGTATCAATCCTCTCTTTCGACTTTCGTTTCAACGATAAATTATTATTTGCCTCTTTTTAGATAAATCTATTTCTTCAATCAAATAAATGACTTTAAATAGCTAGTTTTGGGTAAGCTAAGCTTAGTTTCAATATAAAGCCATAGAAAGCACATCAAGTTGCCTTCTTGAGTTCCCCTTAACAACTTCAATGAAAATTCCGTGTATATAAGTCTCGTCATAGCGTCAATACGATGTAAATATACTGTCGAAAGTAGGAGAGGGTTTGAATTTGAAGTGTTTGGAGGAACTCTAGACGTACCTTGATAATCTGACGTATTACACGATTCTTGGTTCCACCAATCGATTTCAGACTCGGTAAGCTTACGTTCTTGAATTCAATTCGTCCCTTCTTATATACTCCATATAATTTTATGTAACATACATATTAAAACCATTTTAGATGAGAAATTGTGAACATTATGTAACCATTTGCTTTGGTCCGGCGATTTTCGTTTAGGCATAATCTTGGTAGCAGAAAACAATACGACAAAAGCGCCATATGAAATACACTCGTATCATATTTCATATGCATCAAATAGAATCATCATGTAAAATCATGTCAAGATCATTGTAATAGTTAATTACACATTAAAATGAAATTAACTCGGAAACAGTTCGACTCATGTTAAGTAAATTTACAGGTTTTAGAAGGGAAGGAGTTCAAGATTCAAGACATTGAGAAAGCATACAATGTATCCGAGCACATACTTTGAAATAAAATAATCGTCAATATTTAATATACTCAGTAGTATTTTTAATGAGACTGTTGTATGCATACGACAAGAAGCTAACGTGTCACTTTACTCAGTAGTATTTTTAATGAGACTGTTGTATGCATACGACAAGAGGCTAACGTGTCACTTAAAATGTGACAAGTTTCATAGGATAGTTCATAGCTGTGACCTTTATAACAGGTTCGTAAAAATGGTCACATACAGTATTGTATGATAGTCTCATTCATAGCCACAGATTTTGTCGTCGTACATAAACTACGGTCTCATAGGACACTTATTCCGTAGGCAAACTGCAACACAACAGTCAACACGGACAGAATTTTTCAAATCATCGTCAAGTAAAATGTAATGGAAAAAGAAAACACGCTCCTGAAAACATAAACCGACATCTATACACAACCTTAACATAAAAGCACTATGACATCAAGGATCAAACAAGGTTCGTAAAATAAAGTTTCCTGCAGCCGAGTCGAGTCGAGACATTGAAGCCTGCAATTTACACACTCAAGATTGCACACACATAATCACATATGAAATAATAAAAGTTACTGCAACCGAGAAGAGTCGAGACGAGGCACAACTAAGTTCATTCCATTTCATCAACTTGATATACATCTAATCGAGTATGACCTATGCATATTAACTTGAATCATAAGGAGTATTACCTTGAAATAGAAACAATGGATTAGACGTCGGTAACGTAGACATGTAATTTAAAACATCAGAGTGTATAATTTTGTTTATATATGTCGATTCTAATGCTTCATATTATAACATTATATACTATTTAGAATATTTAATATGTAAAATAATACGGAGTAATAAGTGTTTATAAAAACATAAATGCTCACATAAATCTATTATGCGCATGCAACAGAGTGTTTGCTAGTAAAATGTGTCTACTTAAAGGTTTAAAGTGACTATTTTAACTTTTAAAGTGACTGACTAATTTATGGGTTTTAAAGTGGTTACATTTAGCGTTAAAATGATCACTTTAAACATTAAAATAATCACATTTTAATCTTATAAAATCTTCTTCGCACGCGTGTATGCAAGACTTAAACAAAATTTCTTACTCCGTAAATTATTAAAGTTGTAGTGAAAGTACACGTCTCGCTGACCGGGTAGCGAAACCCTCGAATAGTTATTTGAAGTGGCAACAAACATATTTAAGGCATATATTCAACAGTAATAAAGGTAGTAAAAAAAAAAACTCTCTGAAATGCCATCAATAACAAGCCTTCCCTATCTCATTAATCTGTAAAAAATCGCTCAAAAAAACAATTTTTTAAAAATGGCCTTAGTATATTTTGAGACGGTCCAGTATATGATAGTTTAGTATTCCGTATATTACTCCATATAAGATAAATGTTATCATGTATATTTTGAGAAGGAGATTGTTAGTTTGATGTATTCAAGGGCGAACCACGGTTCCGGCACGCTAGGGCTAATGGCTCAGGTAATGTTTTTGGTTTTTACACATCAATCTATTAGATAAGAAAATGGTTCAACAAAAATGGTTCAATAAAAAGTTAGTTTGTAAACTTTTTAATTTATGTTTATAATCACAAAGTTAGTTATATGTGTATTCTATAGGACGACTCTTCTAAATATAGAAATAAATATAGTTTAGAAAGTAAATTATTATTGTTTGTTATTATTGGGGTTGAATACCCGACTAAATTTACAAAATTAAAAGATACTCCCTCCATTCCCTCTTTTTACTCTCATTTCATTTTGAAACAAATATTAAGGAATGTTAATAAACTAATGATAAAGTATTGTGAGTAGAAAAAGTATTAATAAAAAATTGTAAAAGGTTGAAAAAGTGAAATAAATATTAATAAAAAATTATAAACGGTGATGCAAGTGGGTAAAATAATACTTCCTCCATTCCGTTTGATTCTATACGTTTGACCAAAACACGGTAATTAAGGTAGAAGAAAATCAAGTGGGGTAGATAATGAAATTACTTAAATACCCCTACTTTATTGTTTGCAAGTGGGTTGAGTGGGTATTAGTGAAGGGTATATTGGTCTTTTAGTTTAATAAAGTAGAGACTAAAATAGAAATGTATAGAATTGATTGGAATTTCCAAAAAAGGAATATGTATAGAATCAAATGGAATGGAGGAAGTAGTACTTCGCAATAAACAATGGCTCAAAATAGAAAGTTTACAAATGGGTAGAAAAAGATGGAATTTCTATTTTGGGAAAATGGGAGGAAAAAGAAGGAATGAAGGGAGTAAAATATATTCTCTCCGTTCCACAATGTATATCCATTTATCTTTTAGAAAGTCAAAAAAATTTTTAACTTCGACCGTATATAACATAACATCTTCATAAAATTGTTATAATTGTTATACAATAATAACAGATGTACATTTGTTGTTGAATTTTTTTTTTTTTCATAATTTTTAATTTCAACCAAAAAATTTGCATATAAACGATGAAATACATGGTCGAAGAGACGCGTTGAAGACAACTTAAAGTCAAAATGAAATTAACATTATGACACGGAGGAAGTAAATACTAAGGCTCATCGTTATTACACAATTCTATGTATACCCATACTTCTTGGGGTAAGGTAAAAGGAATTTATAATTATTACGGAGTATCTCACAAATATTTTAAAAGACTTGTATTGAAACTAAGAGCAAGTACAATGGAAGAACTATATACCTTTTTTCAACACATTTTTATACAATTTAAAATTTAAAGACTTTTTAACACAATGAAAAAACTTTTTAACTTGTTCTTAATTGGGCCCACTCCTATTTTTATTCACCAATAAATTATTTTACTTTACATTGTAACTTGAAAAAACTTGGTTCTTAAATAAGAACCTAGTTTTTTCTTCTACAAATCCAATAATCATTACAATGGAAAAAACTTTATTTATAAAGTTCTTATTGAAGAACCCAATGCAAAAACTCACCATTGTACTTGCTCTAAGCTAACTTGAGCATCGGAGCGAGACTCCCGAAGAGTTGAACCTCACATGTCCTCATATAGACGGATTTATTCTATCGTTAGAAATTAGAATACTACTCCGTACTTGAATGAAACAATTACTATCATCATAAGACAAGCGAGTAAAATGTACTCCGTCCTATTTCGTATGTTTTTTTCCCGCTACTTTTAAAACAACTCGTATATTTATTTGATTCTATATTATTTATCTTTTGTACTTACGTTGTATCGTCTTTTTTGTTCTTTTCTTTGGTTACCCGTAAAAATGTTAATAAAAAATTAATACTAATACTACACTGAATAAAAAAAATTAAAACAATATCTCATTTGATTATTGTGACTGTTTATTATTAAATTAAACTTTTAGATTTTAAATACTCCCTCCATCTAAAATTAAGTTCATGAGAAAAGGAATACAATTTTGAGGTGAAAAATGAAGTTGAGAAAAATTGTGGGGTTTGGATTTATTGGTCCAAAAGAATTTCATATGTTCAATTAAAGTCCATCATTAATACGGAGTAAATTGTTTTGTGGATTACCGATTTACCATATCTTAATTACGACTAGTGTTTTTTCATACACGGATTTTATGTGATATACTACTAATATATCTTTTTTTTTTTTTTATTTAGTTTTTAATCAAATAGTATTTTTACTCTTACTAAATAGGAAAATTAGACACATTATATATGGAAAACAGAATAAGATATGAATTCAGGGTAAGAAAAATGAATATAAGTATGTGTTAATTTTAATATGTTTTTTATGTCTTTGTGTCAAATTAAAAGGTAAAGAAATGATTAAAATGGAGTGAATACCATTTTTCGGGAAAGAAAACCCTTATTACATTACAAAATCAATGAATGATGAGTTGTGTAGAAGATTGTGTGTAACCACTTTGTAATAAGGGTGGCCAAGGGCCGAGCTCCAAAGTCGAAGCCCAAGCACGGCCCTTCGGAGGCAAGGATCGGGCCTCTAAAGAGCCGGGCTTTAAAATTGAGGCCTTAGCCTGGACTTGAGTGGGTCGGACTCGAAAAATTGGACACGAGCACGACCCTTAAAAAAACAGGCTCACCAGGCTTGAAAGCGCTGGTACGGGCTCCAAAAATGAGGCTCGTTGGCCTGTTCGGGCCAGGCCGCGACGCGCAATTGGTAAGCTGTACTTCGTAACCACATATTGGCTCGTTCTTGGCTATGTAGGGGTGTTCTAGAATTTTGGGATGGCAGGTGTTGACTAAATACGAGTCACGTAAAAAATATCGGTTATATTATATGAGTCGGGAAATACCTGTCAAAACGAGTTTTAAACGCTATTTTTCTTACTACTTTTAATTGAAACTATACAAATACTTTTACACTTGCATTATTAGTATTTACCATACTTTTATTTAACCAACTACATAAATAATTATACAACTGTTTACCAACTTAAATCAACTGTTTAATTTAGACCTAAAAAATAATTATACAGATTTCTCCTTGGGCCAAGGCCCATATAGCCTTAGGCCCAGCTCCGCCCATGAAGATTTAGAAAGGGTGAAAGGGTAAATTCAAGGTTGTCTTATTTTCCAAGAAACTACCATCAAATAAATAAATAAATAAATAAATAAATAAATAAATAAATAAAAGTGTAAATTAGCCTACAAAAGCCAAGTTGGGCTGAGGAAAAGAAATGAAGAAGAAGGAAGGAAATCTGGCCCAAATACAAGTGTTCAAAGTATGGCTATCAAGTTGGGTTGCCTAATAAATCAAATGAAATTGGCCCAACTTGTTAGCACATTAAGAAACAGCCCTTTGCTCAGCCTAAACAAAACAAAATAGATATCGTCATCAAACTTGCAGCTCAAGGTGATTTGAGTCCCTCTCCTAGGGTTCTGTGTCCTATATAAGGGTACATTCTACAACAAAAAGAAAAGAGAAACGAATATAAAACAAAAAGATCATTTTTTTTCAAAAAAAAAACACACACACACAAAAAAAAATGGGAGTACCGTCCTACTTCAATGAATTCTCTAGTTTAATGGAGAAGAACATTAACTTTGAAACTAAAATGGCTGCCGAAAATTTTCCTGCTGCTCCCGTTGGCGACGGAGACGTTCCTCCTGCTCCCGTCGGCGCCGGAGACGTTCCTCCTGCTACCGCCGGTCGCCGACGCCGCCGAAACAACAGAAGGGCGATTCGCCGGAGGTTTGAGGTATTCTCCGCTGGTGAAAAGGAGGGTGAGAAGGCAGGCAATTGCACCGAGGAAGACAAGGAAGCAAGGTCTTCGTCTCATTGCCAAGTTGACTTCAGCAATTAACAAGAAGCAAGGTAGAATGGGTGTGGTGAAGATCAAGATTTCTGTTGTGGCTCAGGTGAGGGCTATCTATCTGTTGAGGGTTATGTTTCACACGGTGCTGGAGGTGGAGTATACAATTGCAAACTCTGTAAAAATCCCTGAACTGGTGGGCATTCGTGAAGCTTCGGTGATGTTCAATTTTAACATTGTTTTTCCTCCCTATGTTGCGCTGCATCTTCCTGGCGTTCAGCAACCTAATCTCTGAAAATTCTCTTCTTTGTTCCTACCCCTAATTACTCGGTTCGGTATGGTCTCTATATAATCATAATTGCCCTAATTATAGTCGGTAGGTCTCTCAATATAATCATAATTGCCCTAATTATAGTCGGTATGGTCTCTCTGAATTTTACTCGGTATGGTTGTAATTAAATCTGAATTATTATATAATTGAATGAAATTAAAGCACTCTTCCTCGTCACAGCCTTGAAACAACACACTACAACAATTGATCACTTGGACCACGATTTATGCCACGGAAATTCGTGGAACGTGGCAAATTTTCATGTAGCCACGGGAAAAACTATTTTACATGGCCACGGGAAAATTTTATGCCACGGAAGAAACATTTCGTGGCCAAAAATCACTTGCGCCACGGAAAAAGTTATAAACGTGGCAAAAACGTTCATTTAGCCACGATTATAACTTTATCCGTGGCGCAAGTGATTATTTGCCGCAGGTTCATTTATTCCGTGGCAAAAAAAATCTTGTGTAAACATATTAAATTAAAATTAGCATGTCAGAAAATAACAATAACATAAACTAATACTCCGTATATGATAATAAGCTCATTTATGCCATATTAAATCAAAATTAATATGTAACATAATAAAGCTAACATAAATTGATACATGATAATTTTATCATCATAAGTGTTTCATAAAATAATTTCAAAACATTTCTTGTTTCTGTACAATAACTATTTAAATATTTAGTGAAAGATACCCGTTAATCTCAGTTGTTTTCTATAAGTATTTGTTAAATTTACTATGATACACATATAAACTATTTTTTTCTATTAAAATTTTTAAATATTTGAGAAAAAACACCGCATGATTTTATTTTATATGTTAATGACGTAAGTGTTACAACTTCATCTTTAAATAGTAGTTTACGATACACAATGTTTTTTTTAATATTTTAACGCGTTTATTTCGAAAAATTTGATAAAAGTTATTGCATAAAAGAAGGTCTAAAAATGAGTTCAAGATATAAGAAACAAAGAATATAAGATCAATAAAGTTAATTATACAAAATTTATACTTTGTACGTTTATCTAAAATATTGTTTGATTTAAATAATATAGAAAAATAATTAAAACTTTATAATTATCTAAAATTATTAGTCTAAGAATTTTAAAAATAATATTATTAATTCAAATATTACATTAAAATAGCAAAAAAGTAACCAATTTAAAGTTTAAATAAATATTGAGCACACAAATAATCAAAAATTTCTAAGTGGTATAGTGGTTAATACCTCATCAACTAAATAAGAGGTTATGAGTTCAAATTTTTTTATCAACATTATGACATTGCATTACAAATTAGTATTTGCCTCTTTTTAGATAAATCTATAATTATTTCTTCAATCAAATAAATGACTTTAAATAGCTAGTTTTGGGTAAGCTAAGCTTAGTTTCAATATAAAGCCATAGAAAGCACATCAAGTTGCCTTCTTGAGTTCCCCTTAACAACTTCAATGTCATTTTTCTCTATCTCTATGTAAATTCCGTGTATATAAGCATCGTCAAAGCGTCAATATGATGTAAATATACTGTCGAAAGTTGGAGAGGATTTGAATTTGAAGTGTTTGGAGGAACTCTAGACGTACCTTGATAATCTGACGTATTGCACGATTTTTGGTTCAATCAATCGATTTCAGACTCGGTAAGCTTACGTTCTTGAATTCAAATCGTCCCTTCTTATATACTTCATATATTTATGTAACATACATATTAAAACCATTTTAGATGAGAAATTGTTAACATTATGTAACCATTTGCTTTGGTCCGGCGATTTTCGTTTAGGCATAACGCTAAGGAGTATCGACGAGTGTTTGTTGTGTTGAATGTAATCTTGGCAGCATAAACCAATAAGACAAAAGCGCCATATGAAAATTACACATTAAATGAAATTACCTCGAAAACAGCTCGACTCATGTTGAGTAAATTTACAGGTTGTAGAAGGGAAGGAATTCAAGATTCAAGACATTGAGAAAGCATACAACGTATCCGAGCACATACTTTATTTTATTTTTTTGGTAACAAGACTTTTTTTTTTTTGGTAACAAGACACAGGACTAACCCAGGAAATACCAGAAGCAAAGTGAAAGCATACAATGTATCCAAGCACATACTTTGAAATAAAATAATCGTCAATATTTAATATACACTCGTACTCCGTAGTATTTTTGATCTTTTGACATATTAGAATTAAGATGATCTAGTGAGACTGTCGTATGCGTAGGACAAGAGACTAACGTGATAAAATAATAATAAAAGCACAATGGAATGCCCACTTTACCAAAATTAATAGATATAATTTGTTAAAGTAGTAGGGGCCCTCGATCATTTATAAAAATGCAAACAAATGACCCGTACACCCTAAAATAGAAAGTGTAAACAAATGACCGAGACGAAGGGAGTAGTCTCATTTATAGCCACAGATTTCGTCGTCGTACATCAACTACGGTCTCATAGGACACTTATTCCGTAGGCAAACTGCAACGTACGGACAGTATTTTTCAAATCATCGTCAAGTAAAATGTAATGGAAAAAGAAAACACACTCCTGAAAACATAAACCGACACCTATACACAACCTTAACATAAAAGCACTATGACATCAAGGATCAAACAAGGTTCGTAAAATAAAGTTTCCTGCAGCCGAGTCGAGTCGAGACATTGAAGCCTGCAATTTACACACTCAAGATTGCACACACATAATCACATATGAAATAATAAAAGTTACTGCAGCCGAGAAGAGTCGAGACGAGGCACAACTAAGTTATACGAGCTTTTACGAGGTTGCATTACAAAATGCTATGAAACTTTAACCTTCATCACGGTAATTAAGACACGATCTGTCAATCGAACTTCGTTGAAATATGGTCGATCACCTTCGCCATCCTTGGGTCGCCTTCCCTGCCGAACCTAAACAAAATGCTTATTACAATGCAGCGGTGTTCAAATGCAACCCTACGTAATACTCGTACTACTTTCAGCCGATGTCAACTTTTGATCAATCAAAATAACTTTCCATACTAGAATCTACGTTGAGGTGTGGGTACTGGGTAGTGGTCATAAAACTATCACAATACTCCCTCAGATCCATCAAATTGTTTACGTTTCAAGTAATCAGTGAGGGAAATTTCAGTTAAACGTAAACAAATGGAGGAATAAGAGAAAGTAGTACTTTGTCATGTTTTACTTCCATCTCCCCTTGACATGTCAAATAATCCGGTAGTTGGGTAAACAAAAACTACGACTTAAAGGCAACATCGAGTAGGTCAAGAACGTTGAACTGAGTAAGAAACAATAAAATTCAAAAACCTTACCATTTCCATCTCTTGAAGACAGCAAAGACTTGTCAGATTTGTTTCCACCTTTTCCACTACCTTGAAGTGGTTTTGGTGTCCTCGGAGATGCTGAGCTTGCTTTTCCGTTTGCTGGAGAAGGCAGTGAATGACGACGTGTGACGCTGTTCTTCTCAGCTGAATCTTGGCTGAGTCTAGGGGACCCTTGTGCTCTCAGCTTCGCCTTTGCTGATTGAGTTGCTTGCATGTAGCTAGGAAGCTTCGGACTATTCTGCATGCCGTCTTCTACAAGTTCCGGCTTTGCCGACAAAGAAGCTCTTCTGCTTGATTTCTGATTCTCACTTAGCATGGATTCTTCCGTCAATTTTACCTCGCCATTTGGCACAGGAGTATTCTCATCCTTCTCATCGCCCTCAATAGACTCGGACGTAACCTTGGTTATCTCATCATTTGAAATCTCTTTGGGCTGGTTAGTTTCTATGGGAGCCTCAGTAGTTTCCTCGACATTTTCCGTAAGAACAGTCACCACCTCTTCCTTCAGAACAACAATGCTTTCTTCCTTTACATTCTCGACAGGATTTACCTCATTTGGTTCCGGAACGTCCGGAACAGTAGAGATCGTTGGTTTTGCTTGAGCTTCAGAAGGCTTCTCGGATACTTCAGCAGGTGCCGAGCTTTCAGTTACAGGGCTGTGAACCTTTCTCAGGCTGCGTTTCACCTTCTCAAACTCATTAGGTGGATTTTCTTGAACTGGATCAGTTGGATGGCTCACGACTTTCTTCGGATTACTACGACGTTTCTCCACTTCAGGGGTTGGCTGAACAGTTGAGTTGTCAAAAAGAGAAGGAACTTTCCGAACACTACGTTTTGGCTTGACTATTTCACCCTCAACAGCCTGCGTGTTTCCCTGCTTTTTCTGAATTTTGGGATTGACGGCTTTCTTTGGAGGAGAAACTGGTTTCCATGGGCATGAAATCGACCATCTTTCCAACCAAACTTGGACCGAATTTGAGTTTGACTCCTCATACTGGACTCGCAGAGGCATTCCTTGAGGTGATGGAGCTAGTAGCTTTTATCACAACAGACGCAATCAGTATATGAAACTAAGATAATATCGAGTTATTGACAAATCACAATGAACACAAACAACGGCAACGAAATGATCCGAAGTTCTCATACGGAGTAACTTACTTTTCTGATGAAGGCATTTGCTGATAAGCTTGCAGCATCCGTCGACGAATCATCTCCTCGAAACTTTGTCATCAAATCCTGAAACATGAGCAATATTAATTAGCCGGGAGCAACTTGATCATTTTTGCGTATTCACACATGGTTCTCAGAGTCGTCTGTCAGTATTAAATGACACATGTGCAGCGATGTTGGTAAAAGCTATAGAATACGTGATACATCAATAGTCAAGTCATGATTGCCAATGTACAAACGAAAACAACAGAAGTTCAGAAAAAGTCATTGCTTTATGTAACTCATAAGTCATAGGTCGTAACAAAACAGTAAAATATTTGAATAGTAAGATTACAATCTGAAAGGCAATTACCAGAGGATTCGCAATGCATATTCTCTGTACTTGAATCCCTTCATCGGAACATCGAATTCTCGACCCACGCACAACTGCTTGTAGCTTGACAATGCCTATCACACAATACAAGGTTGCCACAGCCTGTCGTCTCACCAAGTGTCCACGAATTAGAGCTTGAAGCCGTATAATCCCTTTCAAGGCCTTGAATGCACGGCGAGCCTACAAAAAAAATCATCAGAAACGAACAAATACGAGTGTCAACGAAATCTAAAAGGTGGACATCACAAGCTCAATACATTAAAATAAATAAATAAAGAACAGCTTACCAGATAACCCCGGAAAGCAGCTTGCGTTTTTGTAGCAGCCTTTTCATGTGCTAACCTATCGGCATCAGTTAACATGTCCAACTCCCTCGTGTGTTCGATATCAGCATTTTCTTCGTCAGGTTCTGAAATTGCTTGGTCCCTGTACTCAGTGTTTGAGTGTTGTTCATTCACAGTAACGTTGTCGAGTCCAACACCAGGTACTTCCTGAGGAGTGTCTTCTACACCACTTTCAGGAGCCGTCACATGAACATGCACCTCTCTCCCATTGACAGGTTTCTTCACACAATCGAAAAGAAAAACAAAAAAAAATAAGAAAATTTCATATATTATGTGCGAAAGCATCTCATACAGATCAAATAATCCAAGACTAGAAGCACCGAGCACGTTAAAACAACAGTGCTGCAGATCAGCAGTAGTAGGGCAAGCACTTCAGCGGTTTGCAATCACTGACCTAAAACTTTTTCGTTAAAATGTAACAGCCAAGTGAAAAAAAAAACAAAAGAGTTATTTTTTTACGGAAAACACAACAAGAGAGCAGAAGCACACACACACACTTAAAGCCTCTCCCAAGTAGAGATTAAAGACCTCAACGGCTTAAGCACAAATTAGCTCCAAAACTCGCAACTATCAAAAGATCGATTGTAAATGAAAGTATGCATCAGTTACTGCGTATTCCTTATATGGCAAAAAAATTATACGCATAACGTTACAGTTTTATCCTTAGTTCATTTATTACTCCAGGTTGAGCAAAGAGGGTGGCAGAATTGAGAACTGTCGAGGTTTTAGATTCTGTAAAGATGAAGTGGGGTACATAGGGTACTAAAGAAGAATCACAACTAAGTCGCTGATAAGTTTCGCTAACTTAAATACGCGAGCAACAATCTTAATATAAGAAACTAAAGAAGTCATCATTACCGTAACTGATGTTCAAAACGAAGGTAAGTACCTCTTTGCGGCGAGCAAGGTTAGACTTGGAAGGCTTCTTTCCAAAAATCACCGTCTTGATCCACTTTCCTGGTGACTTTCCCATTGACAAATTAAACGAGTAACACGAATGATCGTCAAATGAATTTCTGTGTCATCAGAGGGAACAGATGAGTTACTAAACACAAACCAAAATACGTAAGACATCAACTTCCTCCACAAACTCAAAGGTATTCTCAAACACCGGCACAATCACTTCACCATACACAGGCACAATCAATAAAGCTAAACTACTAGAAATAGTTTCCAAAGGTACGGCATTACAAAAAACGAAGAAAATTCAACAATGTACTTGAGAGGAAATGTTCATAGTGCATTCTATGTAACATGAATCATAGACAAGGGACTTAAAACAACACAAATGTTTCGACGAAACATTCCAGAATCGGTTAACAGTGGGTATTTGAAGTCTCGAGATCCGTTTCAAAGGCTGGTGAGATTTGAACTCGTGACCAACTCAACCGAAACTTAAACCGAGGGTTAGAGTGATTTAAATCGGTTTTATACTCTCTAACACGACTAACTACGATTATCAGTGAAACAATCAACTAATTAACAACAAATCATTCAACATATATTAAAAAAAAAAGAAAAAAAAAATTACTGCTTATGAAATCAATTAATAACAATAAAAAAAAACAAGCAACATATAATGAAGGTAAAAATTAAAAATAACAAAATAAAAACAAAAAATAGCTTGAAATTTGCAGATCTATAACTTACCAAGCAAATGCAGCTTCTAAAAACCCTAAATCTACCAAACTAAAGCACAAAACAAAAGAATAATCATAAAATTAATCACAGTAAAATCATATAAACAATTCAAAAAGAAAAAAAAAAAACAGCAAAAAATTAATCAGATAAGATGAAAAAAAATTAATATAGAAGTGATTTTAAATTAAGAGAGAGAAAATCACCATGAAAAAATAGGTTGATATTTCTTCAAGCTTTAACTCACACTACACTGCAGAAAAAAAAAAAAAAAAAAAAACTGCTACAGAAAAAAAAACTTGTACAAAAAAAAAAAAAAAAAAAACATTATTTTATTTGATTATTTATTTGTTGCAGTTGGAGGTGAGGAGTGACGCGCTGAGAGCGCGTGTGGGGGACGTGATGATTTGAGCCGTTGGATGATGGTGTGATTAGATGGAATGGATGGTTGGATTTGAGTGGTATAGGGAGTGGTATGGTGTAGTGAGTGAGTTGAGTGAGTAGGAGAGAGAGTGGTCTTGGAACTGACAAAACACACACACACACAAAGTGTTTGCTTCCGAAATAAGGGATTCTTTGTTTGGGCCTCCTCGCGGTTCAAATTTGACCCTTTGTGTTGTGCCCTCTCCTCATCTAGTGGGACCGGGTAAACGGGTCGTTTGGGTCGAGTTTGAATCGGTTTGGTCTAAGTTTGATTGTCGTTTTGGGTCGGGTTGGGTAATTCGAATTGACGTCGAATGGGTCATGTGATTCGTGTTGGTTTGGGTGTCCAGTCAGTTTTAGGTTAATACTCCGTAGATTTTAGGTTGGGCATAGATTGGATAAGGTTAATTTGGAATTTGAGTCAACTTTGAGTTTCACTCTTTGGGTTAGTTTTGGGTCTCGTGTCAAGATGATCGGGTCAAATCAATCGAGCCGGGTCAGTTTTATTGGGTGATAAACGTTTTCAGAAAGACGGTCTTTCTGACATACCACTTTTTTATGCCTAAAATGTGACTACATTTAGACTAATAATGATCATTATTGAGTATTTAGTGACCATTGTTAAGAGGTATGAATGTTACATTTTACACTATAATCGTCACAAATAGCTGAAAATTCACAGGAATAATCCCAACTAACTCCCATCTTACAAGAATAATCGAAACTCAAAATAATCCCAGAATAATCTCAAATATTGAAAATAATTCCAATAATATATACTTTGACCAATTTTAACCGGCTCAAATAGGTACAAAAGAAGGTTAAACCGGTTTTAAATTTTCATCACTCCTATTCTATCTAAAATTAAAATCGGTTTGATTTTTTTTTTTTTTTTTTTTTATCTTTTTGAGCCGGTTAAAATTGACTAAAGTATATATTTTTGAATGTTTTTCAATAGTTGAGAATATTTTGAGATTATTTTGAGTTGAGATTATTCTTGAAAGATGAATTTTAGTTGGCACTATTCATATGAATTTTTCCTAAAAAAACAGTTACTCTATCACTTTTTTTATTACAAACTGTTTTTTTACTAGACTTACTCGTAGGTTTTAAAGAGTAAGGATCCTCTCCATTTCTCAAAAAGAAATGGAGAGTCCATTGCTTATAAACGGCTCGGATTAAATATGGGTTTGATCAAAGGGTTGTAGATTTATTAGGAAATAAAAAGGTAAATGAATAAGAATGAAATATATAATAAAATAATGTGTTGTGAGAGGAAATGGAGAGAAAGAAAATGGAGAGGATCCATTTTGGGTTTTAAACTGGTAACAAGTCTTAGATTTTTGTAATTGTCAATTGTGTCTCAATTATACAACCCTTAGTGCCTTCACAATTAAATAGGCTAATTAGTCGAACAAAAAGATACCTAAATTTTTGTTAATGAAGTGGTCTACTAAAATGTGAATTTTGACATTATTTATTGCTGGACTTTATTGTTAGAATTTATACTATGGATCTGTTCTTTACAGCTTATTTTCAGCTCATTTCGATTCGATTCAGTCACTTCGAGCCTGGGCTCACCCATTCGATTCGCTTTTCAAATTTCACTTCAACTCGATTCAAAGATTATATTATTTAATTGAACTTCACTCGATTCGACTGGGCCTTGATTTCGATTCGATTGATTCGATTGAGCTCATTTCAATTGATTGGTCATTGATTCGATTCCAAAGTTCAAATTTCTAAAAAGTCCGAAAGAACAGGTTATAAGTTGTAAATTTAGCCCCTTGTTTTTATAGTGAGTACTGAGTAGTGATTGTTTTGTTTTTTTTTGTGATTGTTTTATGAACGATCTCGAGTATGTTATAGGTCGATTACGAGGTAATAACTAACTAATTAGTTGGCATAAGAGCGACTAATTCATGGACGTTATCAGTTTAGTTTTTTATCGATACAAAATCTGCATAATAATCCTCAAATATATGATATATATCTCTGTTAGAGAATATGTAACAAAAAGTACATCTTTACCCATGATTTCACTATTCAATTGCATTTATCCTTTAATCTACATACAATCATGGATTTAATAAACTATATTCAGTTACAATTTTCAGTCACAAATGATATATTACTAGTAAAACGAACGCTATCGCTGATAATAGAAATAACGATAATATACTCCTTTCGTGTAATTATGAGTATAAAGCTAGTGAAACTAGTGATGCTATTGGTGCTTAACATTTATCGAGCGATGAAAGATGATAGAGCGGCGGTTAAAACAGATTGAAAATTTGGGTCTGAAGTAAGGACTTTAGCAGCTTGGGTTATTGTGTCTGGTAAAGGATGTTGATTGAAATAGTTAAGTTGATTGCTTGACCAAGAGGGTAAAATGATATTTCTAGAGTTGTTTATAGGTAAATTGAAATTTGACGGAGTTTTATTTTCTTGGTTTGTGGAAAGAGATGTTATAGAAGTAAGGTCAAGCGTTACAATAGGATGGGTGGGTGTATGTGAAAATGTGGGCGGATTCATGAGATGTATTGAATTCGGTTTTGTGAGGACGTCAAAACTTAGGTTATCGTGAAGTTTTGTTTTAAAGGGATTTGTAATAGTATTGGGTGTGGTACATTGTTGAAAATCTTGATTTGATGATGTAGATGAACCAGACGTCATCATATAGGTGGCAGCAGATGTAGTGGACGCCATGACGGTTGCTGAGACTGGGAGTGGATGGTTGTGTGCTCCTTCATATGTGGTGATCAAGATAGACGTATCCTCTACACACCTTTGTACCTATATTTAAGTGTTCAAAAAATATATATATAATTAACTATTATCTATCTTTATTAAACACATTTATTTCAGTTGTTGCAAGCAAATGTATATTTAAAGCCACAAGGCATCATATTATGACAACATTTATTTCAGTTGTTGCAAGCAAATGTATCCTAAATTTGAACTATTTCACCTTAAAGATCCAATTGCAAAAAGTTTGTCATTATTAAATGAGTGCTCGCAATTTGACAAAACTATTTACCTGTTTTCGTACTGGACATGATGGTGCAACCGTGCAACGATAGTAAGCTCGAGGGCAAGGGTTTCCTTTTGCAATTTTTTGTCCATACTTTCTCCATTGACATCCGTCGTTCATCTACGCAATTGATAGTCATTTAAACACTACTTTTTTTTTTTTTCCCTTTTTAACATAAAGAATCACCAACAAAACTTTATTTTATAAACTTACAATGTAAATACTATAGTTACCAAACGATTTTTTCTCTATATATAAAGTACGTTTTATAAGATACGTACTACACCTAAACATCCATGTCGAAGTTTATGCATATCGATAATCATGTCTATTCCACAATAAGATATACATAAAAAATCGAAAGATAATTCTAACCATTATTCTATATTTCTATTAAATTTTAAATACCATAAAACAAGTTTTATACTCCCTTCGTTCCATCAGTGAATTGTTTACAGTTTGACTTTTTTGTGAGGGAAATTTGAGATAAGTGTAAACAAATAACTGAGATAGAAGGAGTAAGAGTATATAGTATATACATACCGTGGGAGTGTCACATCTAGCTCTTACGGAAACTCTTGGCTTCTTAATTGGAGTTTGTTGCACCATTTCATCTCTTACACTTCCATTATTACTTAGCTTTGAATTTTCCATTAAAATTTGTTTTTTATCAACAATTTTTGTTGAAAATTCTTCAATTTTTCTATCAATTGTAAGTGCCAAACTTTTATTATTAAAGTATTCTTTTTCATTAGCTATTGACTTTTTGAAATTTGAGCTAGAAGTTCTTCCTAAACTAAGCTCAACTTCATCTTCATCTTCATAATTATTGTCTTTTTTTGCCATATTATTATTATTATTATTATTATTTGTATTATCTTGTATTATTGGTATATGCTTAGAAATTTCATGGATTTTCCTTTGTAATACTTGATAATCTTGCATAATTTGATCTACACACTTCTTAAGTCTTTGATTCTCTTCCATTACTTCACCCATTTTTGCTTTTGTTGATTCAATTTTCTCTTCCTACAAGGCATTAGTGTAAGAACATTACTATTACTATTAACTTTAAAACATTGTGAGAAAATTATGAAATGTAATTCACTAGCTAATATTAATACCTCTCTGTCTCATATTGCTTACGTCAATTTTTTCCTCACAAAAAGTCAAATCAGAAACAATTCACTGAAACGGAGGGAGTAATAAATTTGTCACAAATTTTTGTTTTTCAAAAGCCAATGTATTGGAGTACTTTCTTATTTATGTTGGTGAGATATATATATTAAAAAAATCAGATATTAACTTACACATAAACGATTATTGTTTTAGAATACTACTATCAATCATAAAATGATAAAAGGCTCCAACATATGAAAAGGGGTCAAAAAATTTGTTTATGTGTAAATACCATAATATACAAACTATTTAATTTGCGCGTAATGATTAACAATAGAACTATAAGGTTGATATAATTACCAATCACCAAAATACAAAAATAAAAGCTTAATTTGTCTTAGAGCGAGTGATGAAACCTTTGTGTTTGTCGATGTAGTAGATGACAATCGCTTCAAGCCCTTATCTCCATGATCCATGTCACTCAATTTCGTCTACCATCATGTTCAAATGTCAGTTTAGATAAATAAAAATTAAATAGAATTGCAAAATACCGATAAAAATTGGAGATAATTATCATATTTCACACTAATATATATATATTTACCTTGTGTACTTTATCATGGCTAGTAGAATTAGAAGCCCTAGTGACATGATTCATGTCCTCAATTTCTTTGATTATCATTCCTTCTTCACAAGTGTTGATTGCACAAACTTGTTCCATGCTTTTTCTTTTCCCTTGCTCAAACTATTGTATGTAAATTTTTTTGGTTGATTATACAAATCTCTCTTGATTAATAAATAAAAACTAGGTAATAATCAAAGGTAAAGAAGCCTTGTGATTTTACTTATACAATTCATATAGTAAGAAAAAAATGAACTACTTACATATATATACAAAGGCTTCACATATAACATCCTTTAAAAAAACAAAAAAAAAGTCCACCATATAAGTCAACAACCGTCTTTATATTTTTTTTATAATTCATGGATCTCTTCCAATGTAAATATTGATGAATGAAGTTCCCATTTATTACCCCTAGCTAAATCATTAATCTAATAATCTCAATTTGTCTTATTGTCTAGTGTTTGATGAGTGTATCATAATTAGGATTGAGGATTAAAAAAAAACCGTATATCTGTAACTAAAATGTGATTAATAATATGATTACGGTAGTTAATTATTATTATAATGTTTTAGTGAAATATTGTCTATTTTTAACTCTAATATTCAGTTACAATGGTCCATTCTAATAAAAATGTCAAATATAAAATTCGATAATTAGTCAATAACGTAAAATTTCTAATAATATACGTAATACACTTGTTAGATGAGACTATTATGTTGTCATGGGAGAATATTAATTGATTATGTGTATACACATTCCATGAGAAATTAAAAAAACACACAAACTAAAGTCGTTGATGTGAGTTGTAAGCACATATCCAAAGAATTAATTCAACTTCAACGAAGTTCGGATAATATTTATAAAAAAACTTAGCTTGTACTCTTAGAATGTAGATGTAGTGAAATTATAAAATAAGGAGCACGAAATGAAGAAATAGAGAGAGACATTTAAGCGAAAATTTTAAATGTAAATTGGTTGAAAATTTTGAATTTTTAGACCGTTTTCAGGTGTTTTGGTAGTGATACACATAACATTTGTAAAATTAGATAGTGATATGAATAAAAAAGGCGTTATAAAGTAGTTATTTGCAAAAAATAAATTTTACAGGGTAGTTTTTTGTAATTTTGCCTTATTATTATGATTATGGTGATTTACGAAATAGTAGTATTATTTACTCCGTAGTAAAAAAAAAATAAGAAGAACTTACAAATAATAGGATTTACTTGCTCCATCTATCTCAGTGAGTTGTTTAATTTTATTTTATTTTGTGAAAGGATAATAAATTAAAGCAAATTTACGTTGGTATATACGGAGTAGTAAATAATTTGTCGTATGCATATTAACAATTTGATTAGGGGAATATATAATGAATTAAATTTAAATTGTTAGATCAAAGGAAGTACAAAGGGAAGACTTTTTGGTAAGTGAGAGCGTTGAAGTTTCGTACAATTACAAAGGTCACATGCATGGTGCCCTAAATTTATGGCTTCGTTTCTTTTCTTTTCTTTTTCTTACGTCAATTCTATGATTTCAACTTCAATCATCCGTCTTAACAACGTTGCCAGCCTATTAATTGTACCTAATTATTTTTAGTCGTTCCATAGTTTAACTTGGACATGATAAAATTATTTAAATTGTATTGGGCAAAATTGAATAATCTTAATTTGATCATATATTACTCGTACTCTCTCTGTTTCAGTCATTTGTTTATACTTCTCTTAAATCTCATTCACAAAAAAGTCAAACTGCAAACAATTCACTGGAACGGAGAAAATATATTTTTTTCGGATTTATATACTTTGTTTTGGGTTTTAATTAATGAACAATTTACATGCTCTTTTTTCCGTTAAATAACTTTTATTTATGGATTCTATAAAATGTAAATGATGGGTTGCAATTGATCAATATTAATCGTATATATTATTTTAATTTTGTGAATACAGATATGATTTCTTGATATTATTTAATTAAGCTGATGTTTTATTTAATTTGAACCTTAAGACGAGAAGAATTGAATATATCGACACTTTTTGATTTTTCACCAAGATTGGCGAGCAGCGCATATATCTAATATGTATTCAGTTTTAATTGACACAGCTCTCAATTTTTCATTACGAATAAGTACAATTTTGATATTACATTAATACATTATTTATTTATTGACAGTTTAACGTGAAAATACCCCTTGTTAAAATTAAACCACAACTTAACATTATGGAGTAATTCATTATTATGAACACTTGTAAATTTTACGAACGTGGGAAGTAAATGGCAAGAAGAGCCAAAGTAAACTTTGGGATCGAAGACGTTGACGACTAATAATAGACCTCTCGTGGGTTGATCCAAAGAAATTGGTCTCATGAGAGTTTTTTTTAGTACGAGTATATGAATTTAGTAGCACAACACTTCACTACCTAGTTTTGTTTCTTAAATCAAAACATATCCCAATTTTATAGGATAAAGATTCACTTCTAGCTATTGGAGTTTGTACGTCCAATAACCCATTACTATGTGCCTTCTCACGTTAAAACGGAGGAGGTATCATGAATGCTAGGTTTCGAGTTTTGATCCTCTTTTCTCAGTTATAATGACTATGTGCCTTCTTACGTATCCATTACCTTGAGATTCTTTTAGCTGGAATGTCGATTTCTTAATATGATACAGAGTCTCATATCTTAAGGTTTCAAGCTCAATTGATTAAACAGTTCACATCTATGGCGCTTATGACTTACAGTCTCAATTTTAGGGAGTGTGTTAATGCACATATACCAATTATTGAATTTCAACCATAGAAAAAAGATTAAAAATGATGAAGGTATAATGAAAGAAGACATATTAAAGAATCAACAAGATCATCAAAATACTGGACCACTGATAATAAGTCAGAGGTTCGAATTACCTTTCTCGTTGTATTTCATGACTCATAATGGACATAAAAGAAAATAAAATCAACATATATAGATTTAATAGCATTAATTAGATAGATTAATCATTTATGGCATGTGAAGATGAGCATCTACTTTACGAATTAAGATTCAATAGTCAAAATTTATCTAACGGTCACCTAAACACCTATCACAAATTGTTATCGTTATAAAAAGAAGAAGTTCTGATAAAATTGTAATTACAAATATTAAGGTTATCAAATTCAAATTTTCATTATATAATCACGAAAACTCGAGCCAACTCAAAATAATTTTAATCGAGTTCAAATCAAGCCCTTAATTAATCCAATTTGAGTAGCCCAATGATATCCAATTTTTCTCGTGGGCGGGCCGAAACCCGAATAGCTAGAAATTATCATAAATTCATTCATTCACCCCTAAAAGTCTAAAACCCTTCATAAACCCTAATTTTTCTGCACAAATTTCCGCCAAAATCTTCCAAAACATCGTCTAATTCACAACTTTCCGATGACTCTTCTCGACCAAATCATCGAAGCTTCATCGAACCCAAAACTTTCCGATGAACCTCTGAAATACCCTTTTCCTCTGGCATCCAATTCAGTTCTCGAAACCCTAGAAATCGATCCCCAAAACCCTAACCCTAATTCATTCTCCTACCTAATTCCACTTACTGGGTTCAAGGTTTCCGATGTTGATTCCTCTCTCATTGAAATTAATGCTGAGTTTTTCAGATTACTCAAAGGTAAGCTCGAAAACCCTAATTCAATTTCTTCGTGGGAATTTGTTGGATTGATTACGCCGTTTTTGGAGAAGTTTGCGAAGACTAAATTTGGGGGTTTGGGGGATTTGGAAATGGGTATTGATGCCGATGATTATACGCGTAAATTGATTGGAAAGTTTGGGTCTTTTGTTGGGAGGGATGTGATGGGGTTGATTATTGAGGGGTGTTTTGCGGTTGAAAATTGGAGAATTTTAGCTGCGATAATCGAGAATAAGGTTGTCGATCACGAGAAATGCTCGTATTTGTTGGGTAAATTGGTCGAGAAAAGGCGGTCTGATTTGATATGCTTGTATGTGAAGCATTTCAAGGATATCAGTTCTGATGATTTGTCTAGTATTTTGAAGTATTTTATTCGGCCGTCAAAAGCGGCTTTGTTGAGTATGGCGGAAGTGCGGAAAGAGTGGGAAAGCGAGGCTTTGTCAGCGATTGAGACAACGAATGCCATGAATGGGAAGAACATAGGACTAGCAAAGGATGCTGCATTACTTCTCATGGTTGCGTATGACAGGTTTTCTTCGTGGGAGTTATGTTTACATTATATCCTCTCGTCTTGTGTCGATGATGTTGTGTTTTCGAGTGCTGTAAGTCAGCTCAATGCAGAGGAGTTGTTGGGGTTGATTAGGTATTTGGGTAAGTGGTTGCGCAAATACGAGAGGTTTCCGCAGGCTAAGCCGTGTCCTACGGCCATCACTATGTGGGGAATGAACTTGCTTCCGTGGGTGCCGAGGGTGGAAGATGTGGTGAAGTGTTATGGTTTGGTGGTTGACGAGCATTTCTCATCGCTGGCAATGCGTAAGGAGTTCCATGACGAGTTGAAAGCAATCGAAGAGGTTGTTTCTTCTTTGGCTACGGAAGGGAGGTTGTGTTGCTCTGCGGCAAATTTGTTGGAGATATTAAAACCAGAAGTTGTGGCGTGATTAGTTTTGGATTATGTCAGAGATACATTTTTGTTTGGGATGCTGTAGTTTAATCATGGTAATGAAAAATTCGATTTTATGGGCAGAAGACACATCACATGTGATGAAATCTTGACTATCTATTATATGTTTATTCTAGTATCGTTTGTTTGTTTTTTATCGTACGATTCCCTGCTTCTGTATCATGTTTAAGATAGCAAGTGAAACTCCATTGATTTGCTGTCGTGTTCCAGTATTACGGAGTATTTGTTCTAAAGCTAGTCAGCTGAAAAATGCGTATACAATTGAAAGTTTATACTTCGTATAATTGTATGTTTTTTTCTCGAAACTAACAGCCTGGACTAGAATAGCATTCTATAGTTTGATCAAAGTGAGTTGGCGTAACATCCACAACTACAAGGCATGCTCAAAAACAATCGTAAGCAGCTTGATCTACAAAACAAACAAATCTTCAAAATCGGCAAGGCATATTCAGCTTGCACCTCGCTATCATCTCGACTCAGACGCATCTGAAGGTTAACAAGCGCTTTCCAAAAAAGTTGGGTCAGTACTCAGAAAATGCCTTGATTTTTAGAATCCTTCAGTGAGGGTGAAAATTCGGCCAGCAAATGCCTCAGGCAACTTGGACACAGCTTCTGTGATTTCCTGCCAAAAAAAGTAAACACGAGTAGACTAAAGTTAGCACTGAATTGAACCGCTTATGCTGATCACTCGGTCATTTCAACAAAACACAATCACTGAGAGATCCCTTAATGTGCCTTATCTGCCTCCCTTTCCAGCTAAAGGCATCGCTACTACATGATCACTGATAATGCTTTCTCTGGTTAATTACGGATTTCGAAAGAATCTCAACATTGTTAATGTATGGAGTCCAACCCTTTTGAAAGGTCGAGGTCTAACCAATAAGATCGGTCATATCCATTTGCAATCTCAGCCAATTGCATAGGAATGACAGAAAAATTATAGGTTTTTCGGGAAACATAACAGAGGAAGAGGGCTTAGATATTGAGGAGCAACATCAGTTAGGTGTCCCTAAAAAACAGTTTTTTGGTTTTCAAATTTTGTGCAGAGGAAATAAAAAATGTGCCGAATGCTAAGAGCGAGGAAGTTCAACAACGATAGGAGGCAAAATAGAATGGGTAAAAAAAAAAAATTCTTACAAGTGCTTCATAGCGCGCAGAGAAGTGGATCAGTAAAATCGCTCTGTTCTGAAGCATCTCAGCATATTTTACGACCTGTACATTGCAGCAGCCGATCATCAGCAACTTGGAATAATACATCATGAATACGGAGTACTATGTCACATTTACCATTACATACAGCAAAACGCAAAGGTTGATGGGGTTGAAAAATAACCTCTGCAAGATGAGTATGTCCATAGAGCCTTGCATGCTCAACAGTAGCTTTGTCATCTACAAAGGTGCACTACACGGGAAGACAATGCTGAAACGTCATTAAATCGTCTACTCCGAGTTTTCCAGCAGCAAGCTATTGACAAGATAAAAGAGTAACTCTGATTTATTTACCTCCATCACAAGAATTTTTGCTCTTAGCACATCTACATTAGCTGAATCAACAATGAAGTCAGCCGTGGTATCACCCGTGAACGCTATCTCTGCTGATGAGATGGTATCAGTGATCTGGCATTATCCAAACAAATTCAGTGACATTTCGGCAATATAACAAAGTACACAACATAGTGGTTGTCTGAAGCTTAAAATATACTCCGTACTCGGTATAGACGGTATTACATTCCTTTGCACCCGTGAGACGGTGATTACATTGTTGATCCCCAAATTATTATCAATTTTGAATTTTAGTAAGGGAAAATTCTGTATCTCCGACATTGTCCCTACATAATTATATAGCAGAACTTCTACCAAATAATTGACTTCCCTCTCGTAAATCCAAAGGATAAAGTCGGAATTTTATCACTTAAAATGTTCCAAAACAGAAAATAGGTCAATAATGTTTTCATGGAGGGAATATTTCGTATCCATTCAACTTTCCAGCGGGAATGACAACATAAATTTACAGTTATGAAGTCAGACCTCGACACCAGAGCACTTCAAGTCCCGGATCTCATTGCAAGGGAGCCCAACATACTCCTTCTTAAGCTTCTGCTTGTATGAATACAATATATAACCCTGCGATAAACAATATCTCTAAGAAGGTAAATATGATGTAAACGACTCAAGCAGGTAAACGAGATTTCGAAAACAGAAACCATCAAGAGGATGAACGGAGCACTTGTACCTGACTAGGAATGACATGATATGTCTTAAACGCTTTTACTTTTATATTTTTCCGAATGTAGAACTCGTCTCCTGGTCAAAGAAAAGTAGAATATGTAGAGTATTGTCTTAAAGAAACGCACAGAAATAAGGAGAGAATAACATATTCAGAGACTTTCAGCATAATTGGATGACTACCTACATCAAGACCGACTAAAGTATGCTTCAGCTCAGATTGGCCCATCGCTCTATGAACCTCGAAAAGACGTTCCACATGCTCTACTATAGCCTTAGGCACAAATACGGTAGGAGGTTTCAACGACAACAAGCCACGCATTTTAACATACATCGGTAATCCTCCCTGATATGCAGGGTTAGCATTTAGCGACACAAAATTACATAGTTGTAGTAAAACAGGAGTAAAGAAAACAGCCAACACAGCACACATAAACATTAAATCAAACGAGTTGGTCGAAAACATAACAGCCATCACATCATCCTTGCAACAAATGCCAAGCAACTCATGAAAGCAAGCTTCACCACATCTTTTCGACCAATACATTCGCTGAACTAAACGAAAACTGATCTCGAAATGGTGATCAAATCTCCAATAAAGTAACAAACGTTAAAACAAAAATGACTAGCAATAAATTTCTGAGTACTGAAAGCGCAAGTAAGAATTACTCCACTTGAATACATCAGTCTACTAAAGTTCTAGTTTAAGTCAAATGACCTAAAGAAACGACGATATTTCAACTTTTTAATGATTCTTCAGTTGCAAAAACACACTCAAACTTTCTAATATGCAGTAGTTCAACGTGAATCGTCAATTTTGAAGAACATGTTCTCCTCGACTTATTTAGTCGTATAACTAATCAAAAGCTTCAACAAACTTCACAAAAATTCAGACAACTTAACGAACACTTCACATTTCGGCAATCAAACAAGTCTATCATTCAATTTCCTAACATGTTTGATTTTGCATAGACGGTCTCATACAAGAATTTGCTCGTCAATTCAATTCAATTCACAAGTAATCAATCAATCAATCAATCAATCAATTTTAACCTAAAAAAAGAACAAACACAGCATAAAACACCAGAAATTAAATTGAAATCAACAAATTAAAGAGGAGAAGTAAGATGACTACAATGTGATCCAAGTGACCATGAGAGATGAACAAGAACTGTTGATGAACAGCGCGTGAAGGACACTTTCCGATATCGAAAGCGAGACTGAGAGTGGGGAAAATTATGCAAGTTTCTTGACCTCCGATTGAAATTCCTTCGATTTTGTAACCTTCTATCTCTAATTCATCATCCTTCATCTTATATTCTTACTTCAAATCAAAATTTAATTCCAGAAAAACAACTTCAGAAATGTAATTAAGCAATTTCTGCAAAATTGATAGCAATTAAAGTGATTAAAGAACGAATTAAATTGAGAAAGTTGAAGATGATTACATGAAGTTTGGTTGAATTGAAATTAATTAATTTGGGTGATGAGGCGCCAACTACGGTTATGCTTTGATCAAAGCAGTCAAGTTGGACTCTCTAAGACGGGTTCTCCGTTTTATATTATACGGAGTAGTTTGACTTTTAGATAGAAAAAGTCAAACGTTCTGGGCATCCTTGAATTTGTGTTTTGCGTTAAAACTGATGACGTGGACCCATTACTTGTAATTAGTTTGAAACAAGTCCTATTTTTGTAAATAGTTTCATTTTAAGGCCCGTTTAAGTAAAAAGTTCAGATGTTTAAGCTTTAGATCTTTAGTGGAGTACATTCAAGCTTACAGATTGTAGACTATGTTTCGAGGAGATGTTTGTATTTTCTTTTTTGGTTTAAATGAGCTCATTATGCAGCAAGTGAGAATCGATAGTTTAAAAACTGAAATTGTTTAAAAAATTGTTTCAAAGAGAACGGTTTACGTATACACAAAGAACCGTCCTCAAAACCCCTTTACAAATTCGATAAAAGATTGATTACCAAATAGTACAATGGACATGAAAGTTAACCAATCTTTAAGAACTTAATTAGACAACGAAAATACAGATACATTCCCATAATAAGACAAATTCTTTGGTGAGACAATCTCACAATAAATTTATAATTGTAAGTATCACGTTGTAAGACAATTTTATAGAAGACTCGCTGCTCTAATAATTAGACTAAAACCGAGTGCTGAACCAAATCAAACCGGCAAACCGGACACGTAGGAGAAACCTTCAACCACCTAACGATACAATCATCATGAAAAGCATGGTTGCATGGCATGCATGCGCTCTTCCCTTCACTCAAATCCACCAAACAAATCGAACAACAATGCTCCACGTCATCATCAACCCTAGTCCTAGTCAGCACTGCCGCTTCCTCGTCCTCCTCGTTGCAGAGCCACGCCTCGTACACCTCGACTCGATTAATCGACACCACTAGGGGTGCCGGGGTTGGGTGTGCGGCCACGTAGTACGTGAGCTCGAGCATCACGCGTCGTCTCAAGTGTTCATCGAGGAATAGGCAGAATTGTAGGCAGAAGTCGATGTGGGACCACGTGAGTTGGTTGTGTGGGTCGAAGGGGATTGTCGTCGATTGGTTTACGACTCGTGGCTGGTTGTTTTTGGTGGAAATAATTCTGTCGTCGTCCTTTGAGGTTAATATTACGTATCGATCTATGTAGTTAACGGTGAAGTTTACCGAGAAGTTCGAGAGTTGTTTGAGGTCGCGGCCGAGGGGATGTTCATCGTTGTAGTCACGGATTTCAATTTCCGTGATAAAATCTTCGTCAAGTGATTGAGGGTTTGACATTGTAATGGAGAAATTAGATGTTTTTTTTTTTGAGAAGAATTATGATGAGAAATAGAATACAATTTGTAGTGTTTGTGTTAATATATATAGGTTTTGTTTAAACCAACGTAACAATAGATAATCCTAATACTACTCCGTAATATGAAAAGGCTAAGACACTTTAATTTCCATATTACAAAAAAAAATAAAAAAAAATTATAATGTAAATTAGGGTCAATTTTTTCTTGGAAAATTACTAAATTACTTGAAAATTATTGGAAACTATTTTTGTTGATATTAAAACATAAAAGAATTGACTCGGTTGAAATAATGAAATAAATTCAAAATACCAAGACCCAAATTATATTTGAAATAAACTCATCCAAATTTAATTTGTATAGGTCTACAAATTAATCAAATACTCCCTCTAACAAGAACCCGGTGAATCGAAGGTAGTAACATGTAAAATAATTCAATCTGAACAATCGATTTACCGCACGCGTAAAAATTAAAATGACATTAACCTAGATAACCTAGTCTAGAAACTAAAGCTCGTCAAAATTTATTAACCCCGTTAAAACTTGAAATAATTACCACATAGGAACGTAGTAATTGAGCAACAATCGATTCACAATCGATTCATTATCGTATATTTAGATCACCTTTTACACTGTTCTTCACAAGCCGGCCTAATAAATAGACTTGGAGCAATACAAAACTTGGGACCTCCAACGTTGCTCCTTCCGTGATATCGTTGTCAGAGGATTTACACGTGAGGATACGAGCGAATATGTGTTTCTACAAATGACTACAGCTGATAAAATACTCGTAAAACAAAACTCCTCTACTAATCTAAAATACAGTAGAATTAGCATGCAAGTTTCTGATTATTAGGGGCATAAATATTAAGTACCGAAGCGTTTGGTGAGTAGAGAGCATCAGTCTTCTTCAGTAAGAACACCAACACGGTGGCGTCTTCTATCAAAAACAGCTCTGAAGGAGTCGTGCTCCGCCTGTAACCTCTCTTTAAACATCTTATGCTTTTTCGTTTCCTCGGATTTTCCTGACTTTGTATTCTCCTCTTCAGGTAATGGGTTTGATTTCTGCGTGAGTTTAAGCAACATTCACCACACACGACACGGTTCACAGCTAGCCGTCTTGTCGAGCAGACAAGGTTAGCTTAGCCGTAAAAATGTAGAGCGCAAAAAGAAGCCAGAAAACGCACCAGGTTGTAGCCTGTCCCAGGGCCGATGATTAAAGATGCCGCTTTTGCCTTTTTGACAGCACCAATTGAAAACCCCGAACGTTCACTCTGAAAAATCACAACGCTCAGTCGTCACAAAGCAAATTCGAAATTCAATCACCCTTACACCCCGTTCTTTTATCTTTAAAAACAATTAAATAAAGGTAATCGTGAATCGGAAAATATATCGTACCTGATCCCCCCAGTGTACGGATTTGCCTTCTTTTCCAGACGTTCCGAGCAACCCAGAGAGAACACTTGCCTTGCCCTTCAACAACTCAGTTCTCTCATCACCGTCATCATCCAAATCGTCTGACCACTTACTCCGTCCTAATTCTTTGACTTCTTCAAATCCATTGCTTACTACTGCAGCATCCGAGTTCCTTTCATCCTTTGGTGAAACTGTACATCAGACACAAAATAAACCACACGCTCTCTGTAACATAATTTTACAAACATAAAACAAATGGCTATCTCCAAATAACTACATCATCTTTATTCCGATGTCACGATATGACTTCAGTCAAAAACAGAGGGTACTACGTTAATGGAAGGACCTCTGCACACAAAGATGGTTGCTTCTAAATTGCTGCGCAAGCTACTTTTTCATATTATTGATACTGGTCAGTTGCCAGCATCCGATAGTTCATTGCGAAAGGAAAACGTTACAACGTCAGCAAAAATGTTGTGTCCAAGAATACATAAGTTAAAAAATGAGGGTCGCATACCATCAGCTCTTGAGTTCCCGGATACAGAAGTTTTCTCAGCTTGTCTCTCATCGAACTTAGACGAGCTTTCATTAACATCCTCGTCTTCTGTATCCATGTCAACCTAGATCATATCACATCACGATAATATGAGAGCAGACAACTTATCAGTGAAATAAAAGCTTACTGAAAGAAATCCTTTATAGACAATACAATATCAAGGACACATAATTGAAACGAGGCAGTAAAGTATTCACCTCTTCTATATTGCCCTCCTTCAAATCATCTCCATGGAATAAGGACTGTAAGGAGAACATTACAGTCATCATCTTACACTCTTTTAGTGACAGTGAAAGAGGAAGTATATTTTTGCTATAGACAAAACAGAGACGATAATTAACCTTAACATCCAATTGCAAGTATAGCGATGAAGCTTCTTCCCATTTTGCAGCCATCTTTTCCACTTCATCTTGAGTGAAGCCATGGACATTCCTAGCAGTGCAACCCTAAAAATTCCAAACCCAATAATTAACTCGTTTGAGCATGCAAAAGGCGTCAAAACCCGCTAATGTCATCACATCACCTAATACTTATACGAATAAAGGAAGTATGATACGCACGACATAAGTTCACACAGAAACAAAAAGGGATTTACTGCAATGACATGACCTAATTTATGTATTTAATAGACGACATCCCCCGGATTCCCCACTAGTTAGAGATGCAACAATGAACACAAATCACCCCAGTGCAAACAAGCAAAGCTCCATAAAGAAGATGCTAAATGGGTACAAATATACTCAAATTTCCTCCAAACCACCTACAAAAAGTTGGTTTTGGCCAAAAATAAACATATTTCACAAATCAATCACAAATGGTTTCCCTCCAAGCAGAAGTGAGCTGGGGGCAAATATAAATGTCAACTTTCTTATAAATGGGACTTTTGGTATGAGATTTGGAAACAAAATTTCGGAGCGGCAACTGTTTTTGATTTCCCTTTTTCTTTGATGAAAAAAGTGAGAAGGATTGCTTATCAGTTAATTAGTCCTGAACAAACCACTCACCGCAGGGTCCTTGTATGGCGCTTCAAGCACATAAGCTTCATAGCCCGACCTCTACACCAAGCAAGAAAACAATCATGAGTTGACGATCCAGATAAATTTTGTGAAATAGAAATATAATCACACACATTTATCATCATGGACCATCTAGATCCTTCTTCATCATAGATTTGACCACTACCCCACCATAGGTGTGGGGCACAAAATAATTCACAAAATAAATCCATTAAGCTCATGGATCCAACCTCCAACCTTAGAATTACATAAGTGGGAGAATCACGAACAACAAATAGATATAGCCATACAATGGTTCACCAAAAAGCAGCAAACAACCTAGCAGGTCCACTCTAGCTAGCAGTCCTTAAATGTTAAGAAATCACTTAAAGAGGAAAGCTTAAAAGTCAGGTACAGCGAAGGGAAGACAATTACAGCAAGCCCCACCCACCGTCTAATTTACAAACTAAGATAGAGGAGAATCCTTAAGCAAATAGGAGATAGGACTACCTGGCTTCAATAAGAAGCACAAACAGAGAACACAGAGCTCACAGAACATGTTTTAAGGAGACAGAATATACCTTTGCAGTTGCCCAAAACTGAGCAAAATCAGCTACCCGCAGATTGCGGTCATCCACTAAGAGGCAAAACATATCAGCGACAAATGGGTCAATTTCCAATGAAAACTGCATTTGATGTCAGTGAAGATGAACGCAGTGCAACAGCACTGCACAACCACTTAATTCCACAACTATACTCAACAACTGCAAAGGGTAAATTCCTATTTTTCCCGTATTACGTAAATGATAGTCTGACTACTATGAGATACCACTTCTAACCACAGAAAATCAAGCATGTAGAATTATTTTCAATCAACAAGAAAAGGAAAAAAAATGTGGCAAGTAAGTGGATATTCAATGTATAGAAATGGGATGTTAAAGATATAAGGTTTCAGTAGTAGCATGACAACTCATACCAATTACAAAGGTGTAGACACCCTCTTCAAGGGTTTTCTTGAAAGCTTTTAGCATGCTTGATCTGTAAGCCTGACACGGGAACACAATAAAAATGTTTGAAGATTAATGTCGGAATCAGAAAAACTCAAAGGTACGATAGCATGCGCAATGTACAGCAACATTTGATTATCTTATACACAAAGTTAGGTATTCAAGGGAAGTTGCTTACCTCTTCCATTTCCGGTTCATAACAATACTCGATAACAGTCTTAGTCACGGACTTCTTTCCTCTTGCCAAAGCTTTTGAAGTCTCATTCTCTTCTGTCTATAGAACAAAGATATGTAGACCAACATTAGGTATCCCCGATCTTGACTTTAGAACAAAGAAATGTAGACAAGTATTAGAGAAAGAGACAAAAACATGATTTAAGAAAACTACAAGCACACCTTATCAACTTCAGTCATAAAATAATCATCCATCGAATGAATTCGAGGAGCATTGCCACCATGCTCAAGCTCCAAGTCACGTAACATCTTCGCAATGTAGCTTTTTCCACTTCCTGAAATATGGACTAGTTAGAAATAAGCCCTTCAAACATCATACTCCCTCTATTCAAAATTCAAATCCATTTTGTGCATATGCTTTTTCACATGTGCCGAGACGCGTTATGCAGCGATAATATCTTTCGTTATACATTTTCAAATGTTGCTGTACATTGCATGAAAGTTAGGTGTTCATGATTATATTTTCACTTGTACCTAACTTTGTGTATAAGATTATACACAAAGTTAGGTATTCAAGGGAGTAGTGCTGTACATTTGATAATCTTATACACAAACTTAGGTATTCATGGTTATATATTCACTTATACAGTGCACGAAATTTCAAAGATTCTCGATGCTCATGAATACTGCCAAAAAGAGAAGTGCACAAGATGGATTTGAATGGAGGGACTACTAATTTTCATATTCTAAGTAACTACGTGGGATAATAATTAATAAACTCTCATGTATTCTCCAAATTGTGACAATATAGATTTCTGTTGGTGAGGGTCATATATTTAGAATCTATGGACAGAACATCGGGTCTTTTATAAAATCCCTGTCACATTTCTACAGCCTTTCCAATTATTTAAAAATGACATTTTAAAAACACTGAGCTGAACAGCCAGCACAAATGCTGAACGACAGACGCAACAGCAATTAGAAAAGCCAATAATATTTACCTGGTAATCCTCGAAGTATTATCACAAAATGATCTGGTCGAGATGTTCGATGTGGTTGCTTAAATAGGTGCACAGCATCAACAGTTTTAGGCTTATCAGCAAGGTTCTTTGATGGAAGCGATTGTGATGGAAGTGATTGGCGGCCTCCGGAATGCTGTCCAAATGACGTTGAGATGCTGTGAGAATCCTGAAAATTGCCAAGAGTTACAAAACGAGGTAAAGATGTGTACACTACAGCTGCACCAAACAGCTTGCAGGTTAGTCAAGGTACATTAAACATGTGTTAACCTAGAGAGTTGAGACGGGAAATATATTTGTCATTTGTTAAGAAACAAGCCCCCACAGCACACATAAAGGACGAGCAGATGACTATTATTTAAAAAAAAAAAAACTCAAAAGTCGACAATAAATACCTTCATATTCACCCCTTGAAATGTTCCATGAGAGGCATGATCGATCTTGTAGTTGTCCAAATGGGGATTCGGACGCACATGAGAATCAGGAGTGGGAGGATACGAATATTGCACAGCAGCAGAAGATCGATACTGAACAGGAAATAATGACGGGGATTCCATTCTAGGCGAAGCTGAAAACTTGTGCTCAGCTGACCAGTGAACCGGCGGTTCTTTAGGCAAAGGAGGAGGTGGAGACGATGGAAGTGGAGGCTGAAAATCAAATCCTTGAGGAGGTTGTTGCCCGTGACCCACGTGCCTCAGAACCTCATTCCCATATTCACTTTGCTGACTCATATTTGGAGGTACAAAAGGCCGAACATTTTGATTAATCGGCTGCCTCACACCGCCAACGTATTGAGGAGACTGATACCCGTACCCCAAATGACCCGGTTGTACATTCGCTGCAGGAAATGACGGATTGGTATTCGGATACTGACCCGGTGTAACCATATTCGCACCATTAGACTGCCCATACTCATAGTTTGGAGGACGATATGCGTAGTTCTGCCCATCACTCTCCTGCCCAAACCCTCCATGACTAAAAGCGGGCGGCGGCTTTGCCACCTGCCCAAACTGACCAGAATGATGAACGCGACTCTGAAACTCATTCTCTAAACGACTGAGTTCTACGTCAGGCGTAACCCTATACCCCGCACCATACCCACAACCCGTTTCCACCGGATAACCCGCCTCCATTTTATGCATCATTCTCGAATTCCCACCATCCACATACCCTAAATTCGGTCCTCCATAACCATTCACAAAATTCGGCCTCATCTCACCACCTCCCCCCACAGTTTTCGAGAAATTACCACCGCTTTCACCACCATACGACGATGGATAAACCCCATCAACCCTCAATCTCTTACTACTTCTACCGTCATTCACATTATCATAACAATTATTAATATTATTATTATAATTATTATACCCAACACTATGATCTACATGGGTGTTTCTACCCCAATGACCCGGATCATGATACGGGTCCGGATGATTACCATAAACGGGTCGACCCGGGTGAGGCGGGCCTAGATTGGGCCCGAAATTGGGCCCATGGTGTGTAGAAGGGTGAGGATGAGGGTAAGGGTGAGGAGGGCAAAAAGGGAAGTGAGAAATTGAACAAGTAGGGCAAATGTTAGTACCTTGAATTGGGCGTGGACGCCATGAATGATCCATTGATTTGAGATCGTCAATGTTTGGGATTGATTGATTGATTGATTCAATTGAATTGAATCGATTTTTGAAGTGGAATTGAGTTTTCTAGGGTTTTTCTGGGGAATTTTGTATCAAGTGTTTTTATTAATTAATGATGAATTCAAAGAATTATATCAAGAGATGATTGTCATGAAATATAATTATTACCGACTTAAGCTCTAAAAATTATTTTTTCATTCAACTTCGATTTGTATATTACTCCGTAACTTTTTATAAATTTATCGAGGTAAATATCAAAACGTCAATATATACTCTGTATAATTTTACATTATTAAAATTAGAAAATTTTGACCAAATTGGAGTTGAATGAAGAGGTAACATTTAAGTTCGACGACAAATTCTAAAATAATATCGTTTCACGCGTAAAACAAATACGGAGTACTATATAATTGACTCACAAAAAAATAAAATAAACAAATAGTATATAATTATACATTGTCGTCATTTTATTTAATGCTTATGTAAATGAAGTGTTGAAAAATTTTAATGGTCATTTCATGCGTAAAACGGTTTCACAATAGATTTACTACAAAAATTTGACCCTTAAAAAGTCTGGAGGGCCAAAAGAAGAAAAAAGTTGAACAAAGTGAATAAAACCTAATTACTCCCTTCTGTCTCAATCATTTACGAATGAAGTGTGATTTATGATAATCATTGAAGTCAAAAAATATTTGAGCATATTGCTTACTCTAATATAAATTCTCGTATAAGAATTGTGTTGATAAAGTTACTCTCAAAAGATACTTTGGCCAAAAGTTAAACTTCTTTGACGAGTCCATGTAAAATCATTAGAGGTCATTCACAATTTAAGGACCAAATCTTTTAGAACCATTGATAATTTTACTTATGTTCTATGGCCAAAAGAATTGTTTGCCAAATTTAGGAACAAAGACATGACTATATAAACAAAAGGAATTATGATTTTAAAAGAGAGGAAGTAATTTCAACACGAAAGTTAAACACCTAAATTACATAATATCATCAAAAAGTATTCGTGCAGTATATTATTATGGGAGGAACAGAAGACGAAATGAAGCAAAAACACAAGGATAATGGGGAGGGCAAAGAAGGAGAAGACGGAAAGGACAAGGCTAAAAAGGACAAGAAGAAGAAAAAAGACGAAGAAAATGCTGATCAAGATAACGGTAAAGAAAAGGGCGAAGGAGGAAATAAGGACAAGAAGAAGGAGAAGGAGAAGAAGACGAAGAATCCAGAGGATAAGAAGGATCCTGCAAAACTCAAGCTCAAGCTCGAGAAACTCGATGCCAAGATTCGGGATTTGGCGGCCAAGAAGGAGGAGATTTTGAAGCTTCTTAATGAGGTTGAGAAGAAAAATGGTGTTAGTCCTAAGAAAGGCGATCATCCTACCGTTAAACAAGACTAAATTATATCACTACCGTTTCTTAAAGTTATATACAAAGTTTAGGGAGATAATTTTGATTATAAGTTTATTAAATTTAGGACGGATCATTTTCTAGTTATGTGATCTAGTGTAAATGAGAAGTCGTGTATACTCAACGTGGCACAAAAATCGCCATTGTATTTGTGACCACTCTTTCTTACCAAATACATGTATTAAACTATTAATGCTTCTATAGCTTCTAAGTACATCATTACTAATTGAGGGCATCTAAGCAATCATCTAAACTAATACAAACCCTAATCCCGGTACAACTTTCGACTAATTAAGATATTTGCATTCGACTTTCTTTAATAACGAGATATTTCAAATAAATGTAAAGAAATGGATGAAGCAAAAGTATATTGTTCACCCAAATATTCTTTTCTTTATAACCCTTGATTTAAAGATCTGTATTTGTAACGTTTAGCCCAAAAGAGGTAGTTCAAGAAGTTCAGACCACTTAAGATACACATGAGCCAGTAGAACCGGTCCAAATGATAATGGTTCAAGTTAGCCCCAATGAGCCACGGAGTATGTCCGGATGAACCCGTGACACGGTTAACCACGGACACAATCACCGAGCTTAGGTAGTACCCAACTGCAAGTGATGCCCATGAAAATGATGTAGCCAGTGATCTCATACTTGTGGGGGCTTCAGTGAAGAAAAAATCCATTAACCCGGCTAAACTAAACAGGTCGGCAGAGCCAAGAAACAGGTACTGAATCGCGATCCAAAGGAACGTCATGGGAAGTGGCTCGGTAGAGTTCACGAGGCCGAGCTCAGATGCGAGCCTCTTACGTTTCATTTCTACAAGAGATGCGACTGCCATGGCTACGATTGACATGACTAGGCCGAACCCGATTCTTTGCAAATGAGTTATGCCCAGTTCGGTTTTGGTTACTCGTCTTGCAAAGGGGAGGACAATGTGGTCGTAGACAGGGGCAAGAATCAAGATGAAGATGACAGGGAAAACAGGGAGCGACGCAGGGGGGACTTTGAAGGAGCCGAGTTTTGTGTTCATTGTCGCGGCTTGTTGAATTGAGAAGGTCGAGAGCTGAGCAAGGCAACAGTTGAGCATTATTGTTGAAGCAAATATAGGGATTGTTTTCACGACAATTTTGACTTCTTCCACTTGATCTGACGAGCGTTTTAGTTGGTGGATGTTGGCATCCTGCGTATTGGGTGATGCGGCATCAGTTTCCAGGGATCCGACGACTCTAGTCGTAGGGCTTGTTTCCATGTTCATAATGGCATTGCCTTGTTTCCTAGGGGCGAACTTGTTGGATATTGCTGCCATCGAAACCTGTTCAGAAGGGAAGAAATAAACACCTGAGTCGTGTAAATCAACATTACTCAAAATCGACTACAATGTCAAATGCGTATATTTTACAGAAAATTTCCACTTTTTTTTTTGTTCTGAAATGAAATATCGACGTGTCAGATAGGGTCATTGATAGGTGCTACTCAAGACACGTTTTCTCAAAATTACGCCTTCCTCGACACCAAAAATAAATAACACGGTTCTCCAAACAAAAGGCGTGTAATGGGAAATCATTAACAGACAGATAAGTTACCTTGAAAATAGTAGTGATTGGACTCCCTGCAGGAAGTTTGATCCTATACGTAGACGATCCCAAAAGAAATATAGGCACCGAGAGCAAGATGGTAAGGGTAGAAATTCCAAAACCCCACTGCCAACCGACATTATCCTCGATCCACACGACAAATGTAACAGCAATCAAAGCACCGCACGAGAGGCAAAAGACGAAATAGTTGAAGAAACTAGACCTTCTTTTCCTTCCATCTGTGGTGTTTTCATCAAACTGCTCGGCCCCGTGTGGCGGGAGCGAGCCTTTGATGCCTCCAACGCCAAGTGCAACTAGATACAGACCGATGAATAGTACTGCAGCTTTTGCGCCAGTGACTTCATCGCACGCATTGCTACTAACAGAACAAGGAGAAGGTTGCAGTGACGGTTTTTGAGCTTGTATGGTGAGTATCAACAGACCCTGCAGGTTAATGTGCAACACCATTAGTTCGTTAGCGACTTTTTCAAATGTAATCTAAAAGAATTACATAAAAACAATTATAAGAAGTTCGACTTTTTAGTTGACATTGATTGACCACTGAAATCAAACGCGGACAATATAAATTGGATGAAAGGAGTAGTTTGGTTTTGTTTCGTCTTATATCACGCAGTAAAAGAACGAGCTTTGACCTCATCAGAATAAAAGTGTTCTCAATGATAGGAAAAAGTACTTTAGTTTCTAGACGTAAAATTACTTGAAGAATGAAAGTTGAACTCTCCAAAAAGTTATTCAACAAAAAAGGACACATTCCTACACAGATGAACAGTTTACGACTTTACGTACACGATATTAGATCGGTTTGATAATTGATCTCATTATCATTTGCCGCAGTTTAATCATAGTTGTCGCCGGTGTTCAATCAAGGGAAATATAGCCTCAAAATCGTTCATGTATCAATGTCACAGACTCACGGCTGACGTGTAATATCACTGTTACATACAGAAGATAAGATTCTGGTCCTCAGAAAGCCACAACATCTCGTCAATTATAATTTTATTGTCTTTATCAAGCCATTAATTCAGAAAATTCGGTTGACGGTTAACTACAGACCCTAGACCCTAGCAACTGATGGTAAAATCCACATACATATGCTAGGAAAGTTTAAATTTACTAATTTGTGCACAAAATTTGTACTAATGCACGTAAAAATAACATGCACCACTTATAAAAGTTAGCTGGCAAAAAAAAAAAAAAAATAGTTAGTTTACCATGAACTCGATGATGGCACTGACAACGAATATGTGATAAGTCGTGAAGTAGGCGTCTGATAAGAAACCTCCAAGTAATGCAAGTAAGAAGGCGGTGCCCATGAAATTGGTGACGATAATTGCAGATTTTGAGGGAGAGAAATGCATGTACTTTGACAGGTACAATACCAAGTTGCTTGCATTTGCCAAGTATGCTAGGTTCTCCAGTATCTCCACAACTGAACATATCAACAACGGCATGATAATCAACACACGAATGAATGAATCTTATCAGTTTCGTGTTGACCATAAAAGTTGCGATTATCTTTGCATAAGACAGTCTCACAGACACGGCGAAAATCAACGTCATGAATATCAGCCGTAGTTAGCATTTCCAAACAAAGTTATATGAGACCGCAAAAGCACGTTCTTACTTTGACACGACATTTATACAGTGGGATTGTATTTTTACTTTCTACGAGTAGAAAATCTGATATAGTTAAAATTTTGGGGCTCATTTATACATGTACATGGCTTCTCAAATCCAATTTCCGTAAAATACATGAAAACGAAGCATTTTTTAGACATACATTTGGTTTTATTAAGGAATATAAAGTGTATGCTTAAGGAGAAAATTAAAGTACACACTACCTAAAACAAAAAATGCAGCAACAAGTCCACCATGACATGCCCTCAAAGCAGGCCTGTTCCTCCAATCCACGTAACCGTCCCATTTGCCGAGCCACTGTGATTCATCCTGCGCATCAGTGTCATGCAGATCAGTTAAAATGTGCGTCGATTTTTAACTAAAGCCTTAGGGGATTTGACAAGCAAACCAACCATTTTCGTTGGTAAGAAAACTTGTTCAATTCCGAGTTTGTGTTACAACTTGAGTTTCCTGCATTTGATTTTTTTATGAGTTGAACACAAGTTCGGGGTGACATAGTATTTATAGCAGTTTTAGGTTGAGTTATTATGAAGTGTAAAGAAAGGTCTAGACATCCAAGACAATGACTAGACATGACATGACCTTATTCCTTTTCGCTCGACCAATGCTTTGTGGTTAAGGCGTGGTAATAAGTTTCGGTCTTAAGTCATTACAGGTCATCACAACCTAATTTCAATAGTTGCGCTTATCTGCTCCTAGATTACCTCCAAAACCTCGATAACTCGGTCATAAATCAACCGTTTGGCCGCTTTCTGAAGATAACGAGTGAACACATTCAAAGGAAATACAAAGGACATATACAAAATACTTTATGCTTAAAACTTAAAACTTAAATTAGCCATCATCACACCCTTCGGGTAATCTTCAAAACCTCGATAACTCGGTCATTAATCTACCTATCTATCCATACTTATAAAAAAACGGTTGAACGAGTGTCCCTTTCAAGTGTGAGGTATTCAAACAAAAACAGGAACATGACCTATCTTAAACCACAAATCTCGTATACGCATTACAGCCTAATTTAAGTCACTGTGTTATAAATGTGGCCGATACAGCACCATTATCCGTCTGCAAAAGCGTGATAAATCGGTCATGGATCGACAGTCGTGGCCATGCTGTAAAACTAGAGTTAAAAGGAGTCTCTATCAAGTGTGAGGGCACTCAAACAAAAAACAGGACATCATAATATTAAATCACACCACAAATTATGTGATTAGTGTGTAGTGGAAATCACATCAAACCATTAATGAGGACATATTATATCCTTCAAGTGGTTAATGAACTAAGATTTATCCATTTGTGGATAATTAGGTTTACCAGATAAGGAAACAATGAAATCTGATTAGGTAAACCAAGAAATCAATAGATGTACTCGTAACGACGTATGATATACGACGTACGTAAGATTTACAAACTCACATAAAAATTAAAGGAAATAGTCCTTAATACGGAGTACTAAACTCCGTATTAAATAAAAATCTACGGAATAATATTATTACCTTATAAAAATCAAAATTTACTGTAACTATCTTAATTTTTCTTTTTAAATTATTACCTTATATAGCATTTTTCTTCTGCATTTTATTATCCATCCTAACTTCCGTTACTCCAATTCCGTTTACCTTCGATTTTTCGCTCTATATTTACCCCTCCTCCCAAATGCATACTCTATAAACACAAAAGAGAAAGTTCAAGTAGGCTCGGGTTCCAATATATGAGAAAATATTTCTGTAATTACACAAAGTTTAGCTAACGCTTTTATTTCTTACATCCTAAAATAACCAAATAATCTTTACAAATTAACACGAGTTCTACCAATTCACAAACTCGTAAAAAAACGGGTTAAAAAGATAAACAAATAAATAAAACCGAAAAAGTCAATTGTGAACCAACAAGGTCCAAAGTCAATTTAACAACTTAACAAGGGAATTGCTTGTGACATGGGGAAGTGGTGCGTGGTGTTAGTTGATTGCCTAGGACGGTATCAACGGGATGATTTGGACTTATCAATATGGTCTTCACATTCAAGACACTATAGACTTAAAGTAAAGTCTGAGATAAGACAGTTGTATGCTTACAACGACTAATAGATTTACACGACACCTCATTTGATGTAATGCAAAAATAAGATATTGAGTAATTTGTTGGCCGTTACATGCATACAACAGTCTTATAATAGAATTACTTTCTAATTATAAGTGAGGGTAAGACCAAAGAATATGGGTGAAGGGACAAATGCAAGTGGACATGTGACTTTAAATGCTCAAATTATATGATCAAGGTTCTTCAAGTTTATAGGTTACCTTTGTTTTTTTGTTTTTTCGGTTGACGAGGGGTTGAATTTCACCGAGCACTTGCAATACCCTGCAAATTATATGTGTCAGGTAAGTCATCCCTTAGGATGGCAGGTAACCGCCTGTCTTTGCTGACTCAGGGAGTCGGGATCTCGCAATTCTTACCTTTGCAAGCTTTGAAACACTCCTGAACTCCATTAGGCTGGAGACACTTGATTGATTATCTTTGTTTTATGATATCATGTCCTACATTTTTTTTTTTCATCGTCTACCCTTAAGAACTATACCTTTTTAGTAGTGGTACTACCACTAAGCTAATGTTAGTGTTAAAGATAATCATGCGTTTTATTTAACCTCTCGTGGCTTTACATCCTCCTCTTGGTTCACTATAGGGGCTATTTTTTCTATATCTCGTGACAATTACGATTAAATATTATCACATTTATCAGTAAAAATAGCAATGTAAAAGTTATTTATTTAGTTGAGTTCACGAGTCACACCCCTCCTTCCACTTCCGGTATTGGATATTCCAGTTCCGGCATAGTACACTCGCGTCACTATACCTTATCAATTTGACTCTCATACCTACTTTTCGAAAATGAACCCTCTAATAATTCTACTTATCGACTCATCACCTTATCCCTAATAAAATAACAAACTACTTATCGTACATGAAATGACAAAACAAGAGGAACTACGTACGACGACGACGGATTTTTCCCATCAATGTTCAGAATATTGGTGTGTCGATAGACGAGGCTTTTCACACTGACTTGTTTATCTATATATTGCCTCAAATTTGACCCTTAAACTAAGGCCATGTTCTTTTTCAACTTAAATTCAACTTTTATAAGAGTAGCTCGACATTACACGCATAAATTTACACATACAAAAATTAAGTTCAGCTCCTATAAGTTCAGTTCAGCTCCTATAAAATTAAAGCCGAAAAAAACATAAATACTCCTACTTCCTCCCAAGTTTAATTTCTCATCTCAACCACTAAATATAACTATAGAAAAAATAATATAAAAAATTATTCACAAGGTTATTTGTCTAGACACTTTTTTCATTATTATTAATGAAAATGACTTGGGATGTATTTCTAAAGTATATATACCACCATTATAACCTTTGTTACACTTGTATCTTTCAAAACATTTAATATGAAAGAGGTCCAATTTTCGTCTAATTCTAGACGAAAAATGAAGTTATATTACGAGCACATGCATTTGTGAAATTTATAGTTATCTTCTGTAGGAAGAGTGCATTTTAGGGGCCAAGAAAGTGATATGCATGTCCTTTTCCTTCACATATTTTCGATTTATAGCCATCCAAACTTTTTTTGATGACGAGGGGTTGAGTCCCCCGGTACATGCATTCCCGCACCACTATATGTACTATGTAAGCCACTCCATTTATTCTTTTTGGTTCCAGGTGGGGTTTGAGCCTGGGAACTCACACTTTGTGGAACACTTTCAGGTTAACCCAAATTTCACCTGGGTAACCACCACTTGGTTTAGCCATCCAACCTTCTTTACTCTATAATACGGAGTATTTTTTACTCCCTCTGTCTCAGTCATTTATTTACACTTTATTCAAATTCCCCTCGCAAAAAAGTCAAACTGTAAACAAATCACTAAAACAGAAGGAGTACTTAGTTTTAGTTTTTCCCAAGACAAATTATTTGTCTTAAATCTAAAATGGGTTAAACAGTACTACTACCTAGTAGAATATAAAAATAGATGAGGAAAACCTTTTACAAATTCAAAGACATTTTGTTTCTGTCATCTACCTACTTGAAGAGTTTTAAATTCGAGACGGATATATCTAATTTGAACAAGAATCATGTTGCGTTTTTTTTTTTTTTTAATTTCTTCGTTTAAATTGAATTTTATAGATTACAATAACCGACTATTAAAACCACTTGTTAATAAATTTTTAGAAATTCTTCAAGTTTGTCTTTTAAATATACACCTTATAAAAAAATTCAATTACCATATCGAGTTTTACCAATTAAATTTTCACCGCACTTTAAACTCATAAGTATATATTCAAATGACCTTATAATTCGTTATCTATAATACCTTATACTATTATGAACTGGTCCTATTGATTCAATCCTACCCATCTCATCGATATCGATCCAATACTATTGGGACTTAGGCTCTCATAAAACGGGTATATCCGTTTTATGCAAGAAACAGGTTAAATAGTTAAACTTTTAAATAGATAAAGATAGATTTTTTGTGTACTCATTCTTAAGTTCTCGCATAAACGTCTTCATCCGTTTTATGTCTATTATTTGACCCATACTAACCAAGTGCATTCAATAAGAGAAATTCATGAAAGACTCTCAAAACTCGCAGCGCAGTGAATCATGGCGCCCTCGACTCTTCCATGGACAACACAAAGCAAGCACCGTCATCCACGACACATACGACTGCAGATCGCAGTCGCCTTAATTCAACCTCTCGTAATTGAAAAAAAAAAGAATTGGTGTACTATTGATAGGTGTAGCTGCGAAAAAGGTACTAATCATTTGCCCAAGTTGCACCGACTAAAGTACAGTAAGCAAAAACTACATGCATCAATCTGTTTCATAAAACTAGCATGGTAGTACAGAACCACACCATCTATATTACTTAAGTCAGATTTGTGTCTATTTTCTCCATATTTAAAGCTTGATTAACTTAAAGGGAATTTCTATCTCCTGCAAATTAACATTTTCCATCTTTTGATAACTCACTTATAAATCACACAATTTGGCACCTCCCCACTTAAGTGTGTTCTTCAAAATTATGATCCTAAAATAGTGATCTAATTAACTCTTCTGAAAGAGTAGAGACCGATAAAAAGGAAAGATTAGTTAAATGACTAGTTTAAGACTACGATTGATGTTGGCGCTCTCCGACTCCTTTCATTTCTATAGCGCCACAACTTACGACTAGATAGAGCACTATAAAAGAGGCGTTAACGTGAGAATTCAAAACAACTCGAAAAAGCAAATCGAGTGTGTTTTTTTCCGTAAGATATGAAGCGTGCGAGTTCCGAACCCATTGACAAGACTTAAGGGGTTGGGGGAAGAATGTTCTAGTTTCCAAACAAGTTGGGGAGGGTATGTGGTCTGTGAGTGCCAAAAGATGTCATTTATGTCCCTCAAATGTTGTGTTTTCAGTACCAAACACAACCAATAACTGTAACTGTGTTATGCTGCACTCCCTACTACTCAAGTTATTAAGTGTCATTTGTGTGTAGTTTGTACCCCCTTCTCACTTTTAGGCCATTCACAGTGCTGCACAAGTGAGACTAGAACAATCATTGCTTATGACTCAATCTAATCAGTAGTTCTGTACCCTTTTCTGCTCAATAACTTCCGTTTAAATTCGGTACTATTTTACTACGAGAAGTTGCTATCGACCTTCTCTTTCCATCCTTCTTCAGTGTTTGGCCGTTTGCATTTGTTGTTGATATAAACCAAAATGTATTCTTATTTTATTAGTCTGTGAGAAAGAGGGTCAAATAGAAGGTTGGAAAGAGACTGTTGTTAGCATCATTTGCCACTACACTCTAGGAAAGCCCTTAATAAATGTCGGTATTTTTTCTAGACTGTGTTTTACACTATGGTTTACAGATCAAGGGTTGAGTTTACAGGATTAGAGCTTCAAAATTTAACCCTAAAATTTCAGATCCTCGGCTCATCCAACCATATGCCTTTTTGTACGGTACCAACAGTGGATGCCATGGTGTGCGGGTAAGAAGCACAGATATCGATGAAATAAGTAAAGGGCCACCAAAGGAAACAAAATCAGAAAACGCATGTCGGCATGTGATATGGAGTAACCGAGTAATATATTCACACTAGACGCAACTCGCCCATTCTTAACTAGGCTAAAGTCAAACAGGGTTCACTCGTGAGCGTGACCAATTCATACGAGAAATTATATCATAGTAGTTGTTAGCTAACTAGATGAAACTGGTCAGACTCAGGTTTCTATCGCGTTCACAGATAACTTTTCAAATAAGTTTCTATCGTTTTTGCGTGCAGATTCAATAACTCATTTTCACAATGGTAGAGTCTCCTAAACAAGCAAACCTCTTCAACATTTATAGGATCACCACATTCTATTATCGCCTCAGCAAGTTACTGTCTAAAATTGCTGGCTTCAAGCTAAGGAATTACAAACTGACTTCGGAACTCAAGGGATTACTAATGCAGATTTTAGTGCCACTTCATTTCAACGTCTTGGGGTGTTTTATCTTAATTGTTGACTATACTCAGAAGAAATCGATATTCGATATTTTAGGTAAAATTGTTTTGAGTATGTCTCTTTTATGAAAAGCGGATGCATGTACACGTTACTGGTATGGTCTAAAAACAATCACATAAAAAAAAAATAAAGAAAACTTACTTGTAGTAAGCAGATCATTTCGGACCAAACTATCAAGGTGATTCATTTTAGTCCACTCCTGAGCAAGTCAGTATCTTGAAAACTTAAAAAGCTCGTCAGCCCTTGAAAGTTGAAAGTATATACGTGCAGAACGAAATTGTTATATCCTGTAACACAGGTGCACCATAATAATCGTTCCAGAGCAGTCATCAACTTCAAAACTAAATAGTCATCTTAATCTGCCGCTGTTTTCAACTCAGTATGATTCATGAATTCCATGTTCTTCCCTTGGGACGATACAAGGCTGTGACCTGCAGTCTTCCTTAATTTTCTATTCTCCATTAATTGATGTATACTGCACGAATTATCCCAAATACCAGCGGAAGCATTTAAACGAGCCAGAGCAACATAACTAGAAGAATCTTCAACATTGAGGTCAAAAAGTTGCTTAGCGGCTAGGTTCCCGGAGGAGATATCGCCATAGACATTGGAAGCACCAGCAATTGCGCCCAAAAGAGAGGGACTTGGTTGAATTTTCATCTTCTGCATCAAACTTAATGCTTCATCTAATCGACCACCTCGTGCCAAGATATCTACCATGCATGAATAATGTTTTTCGTTCGGGGTAATTTTGTGCTTATCAAGCATTTCATTGAACGTGTCCCAACCTTCTTTAGTCAAACCCGTGTGGCTACAAGCAAACAAAAGAGACAAGAACGTAACGTCGTTTGGCTTGAGGCCTTCGTTTTCCATCTTACCATACAATGCTATTGCCTTGTGTGCCTGTCCGTGTTTGGCATATCCGTCGATTAGAGATGACCACGAAATTATATTCTTCTCTGCCATTTGATCAAAGGCACGATGTGCTTCATCAAGCTCTCCACATTTAGCATACATATCGATGAGCACGTTACCCACAGCAACGTCATACATTGGCACACACTTGAAGGCAAGGGCGTGAAGTTGCCTTCCAAAGTCCAAAGAAGACGAATTGGCACATACACTGAGCACAGTGCAGACCAGATAATCATCCACAGAGCTCCCACTTCGATATAATTCAATAAATAGACACAAAGCATCAATATAATGGTCACTATCACGTGCGAGCCCAGCAATCAAAGAAGTATAAAGTGTTACGTCTTTTAGCATCACACACTTAAATACATTGTAAGCAGACTTAATGCTGCCACATTTTGTGTATGCATCAACTAACTGTCTGCTCAACAGTAGAACTGATCCTAAACCATGCTGTAAGATAAAGCAATGTAGCTGTCTGACCATAGGAAGATGGATGCCGTGAGCACACGCAGTCAATAAAATTCCGAAAGTAAAGCAATCAGGCGTCATACCTACGAATTATCAGAAAACAAAGAAAGCATGTCAGATGTTTTACTAGCAACATAACAGTACAAAGACACGACCAAAACACCATGTGATCATATAAGCTCACCTTCTCTCAACATCAACTGAAACGTCGAAAACGAACGTTCTACAACCCCGAGAACCGAATACCCACCCATCATAGCATTCCAACAGACCAAATCCCTCTCAGACATCGACTGAAACACACAACTCGCATCGTCGATACTCCCACATTTCGAATACAAATTAACCAATGCACTCTGCACAAACACATTCCCACCAACCCTCCTCTTCTGCAAACACCCATGTATTTGTTTCCCGCTACTCAAACACCCCAACTTAGTACACGCTTTCAATACACTACCATAAGTAAACTGATTACCCTTTACACCCAAGTGATGCATTTTCCAGAAAATCATTAGGGCATCATTAAAGAGCCCATTTTGGGAATACCCAGATAACAAAGAAGTCCAAGATACAATATTTCGTTCAGGCATTTTATCGAACACCTTCTGTGCACTGCCCATGTCACGAATTTTAGCGTAGAACATGATCATTTTGTTGTTTAAAGCCAAGTTTTTGTCAAACCCATTAATGAATAAATAGGTGTGAATCAAACGACCTCGTTTAACAGCTTTTGAATCGATGAACAACTGAAGTAAATTCAAGTAAAATGAAGGGTCTGAAGGTACTGTGTTCCTGAATCTGGATTGCAGAGCTTTCACAAAACTGCCCATAACGGTTTTTTTTTTTTTTTTTTTTTTAATTAATGAAAATGTTTGAAAATTCGCAAAATATTGTGACAAAATAGGGTTTTAATTTAGACCGGTGGAGTTGGCCATGGGCTGGACTCGGGTCGGTTTGCTACCGGTTGGGCCTTCTTTTTCAGCTCCAACTCACTCCGTAGGGTCGGCAAGTAGGGCCGGGCCGGGCCGGGCTGTTGAACCTGAGTCCGACCCGGTAGTTAGAAATTTTGATTCAAGGGAGGGGCCCGATGGGCTGGGTCATGAAAATTGAGGCCTACAATCGCCCCATTACTTGGGCGGTCGGGGCGAACCCGTGATTGGCCGTGCCGTGCCAGGCTAATCAAGATCTAAACGTTTCTATTTTAATAGACATGAGTTTTCTAAAAGTATATCTTAATAAGAAAAAAAAAAATATATATCATTCTAGAAAACATAAAAGTCCGTATATAAATTGGTTGAATAAGAGAAGCAATGATGAATGAAGGTAATTTTTTTAGTCGAACTTGGTATAATATATATTGACTATTTTACGTTTTAAGCCGTAAATAAAAAAAAAAAAATATGATTAATAAATAAAAAACATATTCTATCGGAAATATTCAGTAGACATCAAAAACATTTTTATATGCATTTAATTTCTGATTTTGGGAAAAAAAAAATTTACATATGAAATATCTATTTAAAATAACATTTTTTTTTTCTCTTTAAAACACATTTTAGAAAAATCCTTTTATAAATTGCAAATATAAAAACTTATTGAGTATTGCCCTAAAGGGAGAGTGAAGAGACGAAATATAAGAAAGAAAAGTGTCCAAAAATCAAAGGGCATAATTTTTGAAAGTGTTGTTCATTGACAATAACATATTGGGTCCATTTAAACTTTAAGGGCACTTGAGGTTTTTAGCCCACTTTAGTATGTTCAACTTACATAGGTCCCCTTAACTTTTGCACCATTTGTCATATAAAACTTTTTCACATTCTTCGGATCCAAGAAATTTAAAGCAAGTTGAGCTGAACTTAGGGATTTTGGCTTGACTTATAAGAGTTGAGCTTAATTGGAACGAGTTTAAATCATACTGAAAAGAGACATAGCCTCCATCGATCACTTCTTGAAGCTTTCATGCATCGATTTGTTTTTCCAACGCTTGGCTTGTAAGTGTCGACGTGTGGCTATATACTTCACGCTTAGGATCTGTTCTTTCCAAATTTATTTTCAAATTTCATTTCGCGCCGGTCACTGGGCTCGCTTTAGTTGGCCTGGCCAAAGACAACTATATTATTTAATTGAACTTCATTCGATTCATTTCGATTCATTCGATTGATTCGATTCGATTCGATTCATTCATTTGATTCGATTCGATTCATTCGATTGATTCGATTCACTAAAAAGTTTGAAAGAACAGGTTCTAAGACCTTAGGCGCTACATGTGAGTGAACACATGACATCGTCAACTAAATTCCAAGGGTCACAAAAAATCAGAGTTGGTTAATACGTTATGGTCATAAAAAGTAAGTTCAATCAAGATACATTTCTTTTTTCTTATTTACCGAAAATTTCATGACCTAGTACTCTGGACGTATATACAAGTTATCGTATTACAAATACGGAGTATTTAGGAAAAACTATAATTGTACTAGCAGGGGCAAAAATAGGGCGTCGTAGTACTAAGAATCTAAGGTGACAAATCTAACAAATGTAATTTGAATTTTTTTTTTTTTTTTTTTTTTTTTTAATTAATACGAGTATATGCATCGGTGGCGAAACATGATTTTGAATCAACTAGAGACAAAATAATACGATTTCAAAGTATTATTCCATAGATCCAAATCTCTGAATTGCTACTATGATTTAAGAACATGTTAGTTTGTAATTACACCTCCAAAATATCTTGATTTCAGAGTATTATCCATTAAATATATAAATTGTTGTCTGTTTGATAATTATATCTGCCGTTGTAATTTAGTTTGAAACCTAAATTAACTTGACCTAGGCCCGACATGCAATATATTGACCCATATTTAACACGAAACTTGAGTTTACTCGACCTGATATAATTTTTCCCAACATTTATCTGCTCCAAATTTTTGCTAAAACACGACTTGAAACACTCCTATTTAATTTGATATTGTCTAATTTGACCAAAACAATAAATATAAATATTGTAACAAGATTTAGAAAACAACCTACATCAACCAAAAGTCGTCCTTATATTTATTGACCCGAAGTGATCCAACTCAAAATTGAACCGACCCCAATCCCAAAAAACCTAAGAAACCTAAAACTACGTGACACTCAAAAGTCAAAACCATCAATCCAATCAAACCTAATATATCAAATTTTCAATCAGACTTTAACTATGCGAGTAAGTATTTTGTGAGACGGTTTTACATTAATTTACACGACTTTAATATGATTAGAGAATATCCGAAATTATGTGTAATGTATTAGTGAAAATATCTAACTATTATAATTTTTCAATGAATAAAACTAGAGATATGATCACTGCAAAACACGCCTTAACAAATATATAAAAACAAATGCACAAAATAAAATTGAAGGAAGAGAGTAAAATTGTTAAGTGATAATTTTACCAATTTTGTACCCACATTTTAACTCTTAGTTAGTGGATTTTTGCAGTCTTATTTGTTTTTAGCTCATTTCCCATAAATTACAAATTTATCGACTTGATCAAATTTTATTTTATGTTAACCGATTTTTTCAAGACTTCGGTAATGCTTTTCGTTAATATATCTTGCAGGTACTGATCGTAGACATATTTAAGTCGAAGTTAAAGAAAGACGGGAAAATAAATTAAATCGAAACGAGTCAAACGAAAATAAATGAATCCAGGATCCAAACAAATTGAATTAATAATTAACACAGATACTTGTGTAAGACGGTCTTGCACAAGACCTTTTCAAAAATGAAAAACCCACAACTTGGCCCAACAAGGTAAAACCCATGAAACAACAATGAAAGGCAGAGAGGGTACGAAGCAAGTAGGGGAGCAAAGGGATAGACAGAGAAGTAGACGCACCGACCCAAATTCCTTCGGTTCTTTTCGTATTTTTCTCTCTATTTTACTTAGTTTAATTTTAATTAATCTTTAATCTTTAATTTATTACTATTTAAATTTATAATGTAAGTCAAGATTTGGTCTATTTTATTTCAACTATGTTGCTTGACATTAGTTTATTCTTATGTCTTAATTATTTATGACTTTATTTACTTTTTTATCTTTATTATTAGTTGTCATAGTTTAATGTTTGTGTTAATACGTAATACTTCAAACATCTTTAACAAAGAATTTAAAAAAAAAAAATCATTTTCATCTCTTTAATTCCATCCAAAATAGAAAACGAAACTCAATTTAACACTCCTTTCATCCCAAAATAATTATCCCCTTTTGATTTTTGAAAAATCCCAAAATAATTATCTCATTTGGAAAAATTACTAAATTACCCTTACGTCATCCTTGTTGTAAAATTTGTATTTGCTCAAGTTCTCTCACCCATATTAGTTTAGGGGTAAAATTGGAATTATAAGAAAATATTGTCAAAATTAAGAAAATATTGTCAATATTTTGGGATGGAGGAAGTATAAGGGAGTATGACTTAGGTTGGATTAGTTATGGATATCGAGTAATTTAATATTAGGGTTCAATTAATTCCTAAAATGATTTGGTGTAGAGATGAAAGTTGAGCTGGCACGACCCAACACGACACATGTCCCAAGTTGGTTTGGCCCATCTGTAACACAACCCGACACGAAACGAAACGAAACGAAATGGACATGCCAAAGCACGTGCCCTATGTGGGCACGACCCGGCTTAGACTTGCATGTTAGCCCGCCCCACTTGTGGTACGCCTCAAACCCGACTCAATTGACCCATTTAGGACCGCATTCTTTTGACTTTTTAATCGAATCAATTGAGTAATCAATCGAATCGAAATTGAATCGAATCGAATGCATTGATTTTATAACATATCATTGTGTTGAATCGAATCGAATCGAATTGAAATTGAATCGAATCGAATCGAAATTAAATCGAACTAAATCGAAATGTCTTTGAAAATAGTTCTGGAAAGAATGCGCCCTTAATCCCCACATCTTTTGACCATACTAGCAAGTGTCACTACTATATACTCACTCGTAAGTCGTAAGCACAATTTATAACCCCCCACTCTCCAATCAATACAACACAATTCCCGTACTTCCTCCTCCTCCTCCTCCATTGACTTCCACCACCGCAACAACCACCGCACACCACCGCAACAACCACCGCAGTGTTTTGAGTTTGAGTGAATATAAGTAAGTGATGATGGGTGTTTTAAACAGAAGGTCCCACACTTCCCACATCACTCAACTCATCATCACCAGCTTCTTCCGTCACAAGCTCTAAATCTTTTCTTCTTCTTCTTCTTCTTCTTCTTCTTCGTTTTGTTTTCGGTTTCAGTTTCGGTTTCGAAAGGTTGTGTGTTTTTTTTTTAATGGCGAATAGTGGTGTTAGAAGGGTTTTTGGTTCTCAACCTTTTTTCATTTCTGGGTCTTCTTCTTCTTCTTCTTCTTCTTCTTTTTTGGGTATTTATTCTTTTTCTCTTGCACTCCACCTGTTTGTTGATTTGCCTCTTTGAAATTTTATCACGTTTCGTTGTTTTCGTTAGCTCAGTAGGTCTACTGTGATACCGTCTTTTAATATAATTCACTTAAAAAGATAAAGAGTACTTTTTATTTTCAGTTCAATTCAGATAAATTCTCGTCGAATGAAAGATCATGACAACTAAGACGGTTTCATATGAAAATTTGTGGTGTCAGCTGCTTTAGTATTATTATTATATGTTTGCTGGTACTTCCTCTGACTCAATCATTTGTTTACACTTTCCACAAATTCCCACAAAAAGTTCAAACTGTAAACAATTCAATGGAACGGAGGGAATATATAAGATTGATTGATTTAGTTTTAAAAAAAGTTCCTTTTTGGGGTGATCTTTTGTCACCCAAAGTGGGTAAATTGTACTTGATTTTGACCATAATTGATTGTTATTCTTTTCTTTTCATAGCATATTGTGTCAATAAAAATGGTTTCAATTAAAGGGTACATGGAGTAAAGTTTGTTTGGTTCTCTATTGTGAAACAATAATCAAATTTTGATTTTTGATGTTGAAATTTTGCCAAAAATAAGCAACTATTTTGGTGTGTTTTTGACTCGAATTAGATTGTACGGATTACGGAATACGGTCCTAAATGAAGCTTCAAAGTTATCGTAAACGAACGTTCTACAACCCCGAGAACCGAATACCCACCCATCATAGCATTCCAACAGACCAAATCCCTCTCAGACATCGACTGAAACACACAACTCGCATCGTCGATACTCCCACATTTCGAATACAAATTAACCAATGCACTCTGCACAAACACATTCCCACCAACCCTCCTCTTCTGCAAACACCCATGTATTTGTTTCCCACTACTCAAACACCCCAACTTAGTACACGCTTTCAATACACTACCATAAGTAAACTGATTACCCTTTACACCCAAGTGATGCATTTTCCAGAAAATCATTAGGGCATCATTAAAGAGCCCATTTTGGGAATACCCAGATAACAAAGAAGTCCAAGATACAATATTTCGTTCAGGCATTTTATCGAACACCTTCTGTGCACTGCCCATGTCACGAATTTTAGCGTAGAACATGATCATTTTGTTGTTTAAAGCCAAGTTTTTGTCAAACCCATTAATGAATAAATAGGTGTGAATCAAACGACCTCGTTTAACAGCTTTTGAATCGATGAACAACTGAAGTAAATTCAAGTAAAATGAAGGGTCTGAAGGTACTGTGTTCCTCAATCTGGATTGCAGAGCTTTCACAAAACTGCCCATAACGGTTTTTTTTTTTTTTTTTTTTTTAATTAATGAAAATGTTTGAAAATTCGCAAAATATTGTGACAAAATAGGGTTTTAATTTAGACCGGTGGAGTTGGCCATGGGCTGGACTCGGGTCGGTTTGCTACCGGTTGGGCCTTCTTTTTCAGCTCCAACTCACTCCGTAGGGTCGGCAAGTAGGGCCGGGCCGGGCCGGGCTGTTGAACCTGAGTCCGACCCAGTAGTTAGAAATTTTGATTCAAGGGAGGGGCCCGATGGGCTGGGTCATGAAAATTGAGGCCTACAATCGCCCCATTACTTGGGGGCGAACCCGTGATTGGCCGTGCCGTGCCAGGCTAATCAAGATCTAAACGTTTCTATTTTAATAGACATGAGTTTTCTAAAAGTATATCTTAATAAGAAAAAAAAATATATATATCATTCTAGAAAACATAAAAGTCCGTATATAAATTGGTTGAATAAGAGAAGCAATGATGAATGAAGGTAATTTTTTTAGTCGAACTTGGTATAATATATATTGACTATTTTACGTTTTAAGCCGTAAATAAAAAAAAAAAAATATGATTAATAAATAAAAAACATATTCTATCGGAAATATTCAGTAGACATCAAAAACATTTTTATATGCATTTAATTTCTGATTTTGGGAAAAAAAAAATTTACATATGAAATATCTATTTAAAATAACATTTTTTTTTTCTCTTTAAAACACATTTTAGAAAAATCCTTTTATAAATTGCAAATATAAAAACTTATTGAGTATTGCCCTAAAGGGAGAGTGAAGAGACGAAATATAAGAAAGAAAAGTGTCCAAAAATCAAAGGGCATAATTTTTGAAAGTGTTGTTCATTGACAATAACATATTGGGTCCATTTAAACTTTAAGGGCACTTGAGGTTTTTAGCCCACTTTAGTATGTTCAACTTACATAGGTCCCCTTAACTTTTGCACCATTTGTCATATAAAACTTTTTCACATTCTTCGGATCCAAGAAATTTAAAGCAAGTTGAGCTGAACTTAGGGATTTTGGCTTGACTTATAAGAGTTGAAATTTAAGTGGAGCGAGTTTAAATCATACTGAAAAGAGACATAGCCTCCATCGATCACTTCTTGAAGCTTTCATGCATCGATTTGTTTTTCCAACGCTTGGCTTGTAAGTGTCGACGTGTGGCTATATACTTCACGCCAGGATGCATTCTTTCCAGAACATTTTCCATTTCATTTCAGTCGATTCATTTCGATTCGATTTAGTTCGATTCGATTCAACTATATTATTTAATTGAACTTCATTCGATTCATTTCGATTCATTCGATTCAATTCGATTCGATTCGATTCATTCATTTCGATTCGATTCGATTCATTCGATTGATTCGATTCAGCTCTAAAAAGTTTGAAAGAACAGGTTCTAAGACCTTAGGCTCTACATGTGAGTGAACACATGACATCGTCAACTAAATTCCAAGGGTCACAAAAAATCAGAGTTGGTTAATACGTTATGGTCATAAAAAGTAAGTTCAATCAAGATACATTTCTTTTTTCTTATTTACCGAAAATTTCATGACCTAGTACTCTGGACGTATATACAAGTTATCGTATTACAAATACGGAGTATTTAGGAAAAACTATAATTGTACTAGCAGGGGCAAAAATAGGGCGTCGTAGTACTAAGAATCTAAGGTGACAAATCTAACAAATGTAATTTGAATTTTTTTTTTTTTTTTTTTTTTTTTTAATTAATACGAGTATATGCATCGGTGGCGAAACATGATTTTGAATCAACTAGAGACAAAATAATACGATTTCAAAGTATTATTCCATAGATCCAAATCTCTGAATTGCTACTATGATTTAAGAACATGTTAGTTTGTAATTACACCTCCAAAATATCTTGATTTCAGAGTATTATCCATTAAATATATAAATTGTTGTCTGTTTGATAATTATATCTGCCGTTGTAATTTAGTTTGAAACCTAAATTAACTTGACCTAGGCCCGACATGCAATATATTGACCCATATTTAACACGAAACTTGAGTTTACTCGACCTGATATAATTTTTCCCAACATTTATCTGCTCCAAATTTTTGCTAAAACACGACTTGAAACACTCCTATTTAATTTGATATTGTCTAATTTGACCAAAACAATAAATATAAATATTGTAACAAGATTTAGAAAACAACCTACATCAACCAAAAGTCGTCCTTATATTTATTGACCCGAAGTGATCCAACTCAAAATTGAACCGACCCCAATCCCAAAAAACCTAAGAAACCTAAAACTACGTGACACTCAAAAGTCAAAACCATCAATCCAATCAAACCTAATATATCAAATTTTCAATCAGACCCAGAACTATGCGAGTAAGTATTTTGTGAGACGGTTTTACATTAATTTACACGACTTTAATATGATTAGAGAATATCCGAAATTATGTGTAATGTATTAGTGAAAATATCTAACTATTATAATTTTTCAATGAATAAAACTAGAGATATGATCACTGCAAAACATGCCTTGACAAATATATAAAAACAAATGCACAAAATAAAATTGAAGGAAGAGAGTAAAATTGTTAAGTGATAATTTTACCAATTTTGTACCCACATTTTAACTCTTAGTTAGTGGATTTTTGCAGTCTTATTTGTTTTTAGCTCATTTCCCATAAATTACAAATTTATCGACTTGATCAAATTTTATTTTATGTTAACCGATTTTTTCAAGACTTCGGTAATGCTTTTCGTTAATATATCTTGCAGGTACTGATCGTAGACATATTTAAGTCGAAGTTAAAGAAAGAAGGGAAAATAAATTAAATCGAAACGAGTCAAACGAAAATAAATGAATCCAGGATCCAAACAAATTGAATTAATAATTAACACAGATACTTGTGTAAGACGCTCTTGCTCAAGACCTTTTCAAAAATGAAAAACCCACAACTTGGCCCAACAAGGTAAAACCCATGAAACAACAATGAAAGGCAGAGAGGGTACGAAGCAAGTAGGGGAGCAAAGGGATAGACAGAGAAGTAGACGCACCGACCCAAATTCCTTCGGTTCTTTTCGTATTTTTCTCTCTATTTTACTTAGTTTAATTTTAATTAATCTTTAATCTTTAATTTATTACTATTTAAATTTATAATGTAAGTCAAGATTTGGTCTATTTTATTTCAACTATGTTGCTTGACATTAGTTTATTCTTATGTCTTAATTATTTATGACTTTATTTACTTTTTTATCTTTATTATTAGTTGTCATAGTTTAATGTTTGTGTTAATACGTAATACTTCAAACATCTTTAACAAAGAATTAAAAAAAAAAAATCATTTTCATCTCTTTAATTCCATCCAAAATAGAAAACGAAACTCAATTTAACACTCATTTCATCCCAAAATAATTATCCCCTTTTGGTTTTTGAAAAATCCCAAAATAATTATCTCATTTGGAAAAATTACTAAATTACCCTTACGTCATCCTTGTTGTAAAATTTGTATTTGCTCAAGTTCTCTCACCCATATTAGTTTAGGGGTAAAATTGAAATTATAAGAAAATATTGTCAATATTTTGGGATGGAAGAAGTATAAGGGAGTATGACTTAGGTTGGATTAATTATGGATATCGAGTAATTTAATATTAGGGTTCGACTAATTCCTAAAATGATTTGGTCTAGAGATGAAAGTTGAGCTAGCACGACCCAACACGACACATGTCCCAAGTTGGTACGGCCCACCTGTAACACAACCCGACACGAAACGAAACGAAATGGGCATGCCAAAGCACGTGCCCTATGTGGGCACGACCCGGCTTAGACTTGCATGTTAGCCCGCCCCACTTGTGGTACGCCTCAAACCCGACTCAATCAATTTAGGGACCGTTTCTTTTGACTTTTTAGAAATTTGGCCAGAATTGAGTTGGCCCAATCGAATCGAATCGAATCGAATCGAATCGAAATGAATGGAAATGAATGAATCGAATCGAAGCCCAGGCCGAATCGATTGATTTCTCTGTCATTGTCTTGGAATCGAAGCCCAGGCGAATGAATGAATCGAATCGAATCGAATGGTGAACTAAGCGAAATGTCTTTGAAAATAAGCTGGAAAGAACAGGTCCTTAATCCCCACATCTTTTGACCATACTAGCAAGTGTCACTACTATATACTCACTCGTAAGTCGTAAGCACAATTTATAACCCCCCACTCTCCAATCAATACAACACAATTCCCATACTTCCTCCTCCTCCTCCTCCTCCATTGACTTCCACCACCGCAACAACCACCGCACACCACCGCAACAACCACCGCAGTGTTTTGAGTTTGAGTGAATATAAGTAAGTGATGATGGGTGTTTTAAACAGAAGGTCCCACACTTCCCACATCACTCAACTCATCATCACCAGCTTCTTCCGTCACAAGCTCTAAATCTTTTCTTCTTCTTCTTCTTCTTCGTTTTGTTTTCGGTTTCAGTTTCGGTTTCGAAAGGTTGTGTGTTTTTTTTTAATGGCGAATAGTGGTGTTAGAAGGGTTTTTGGTTCTCAACCTTTTTTCATTTCTGGGTCTTCTTCTTCTTCTTCTTCTTTTTTGGGTATTTATTCTTTTTCTCTTGCACTCCACCTGTTTGTTGATTTGCCTCTTTGAAATTTTATCACGTTTCGTTGTTTTCGTTAGCTCAGTAGGTCTACTGTGATACCGTCTTTTAATATAATTCACTTAAAAAGATAAAGAGTACTTTTTATTTTCAGTTCAATTCAGATAAATTCTCGTCGAATGAAAGATCATGACAACTAAGACGGTTTCATATGAAAATTTGTGGTGTCAGCTGCTTTAGTATTATTATTATATGTTTGCTGGTACTTCCTCTGACTCAATCATTTGTTTACACTTTCCACAAATTCCCACAAAAAGTTCAAACTGTAAACAATTCAATGGAACGGAGCGAATATATAAGATTGATTGATTTAGTTTTAAAAAAAGGTCCTTTTTGGGGTGATCTTTTGTCACCCAAATTGGGTAAATTGTACTTGATTTTGACCATAATTGATTGTTATTCTTTTCTTTTCATAGCATATTGTGTCAATAAAAATGGTTTCAATTAAAGGGTACATGGAGTAAAGTTTGTTTGGTTCTCTATTGTGAAACAATAATCAAATTTTGATTTTTGATGTTGAAATTTTGCCAAAAATAAGCAATTATTTTGGTGTGTTTTTGACTCGAATTAGATTGTACGGATTACGGAATACGGTCCTAAATGAAGCTTCAAAGTTATCGTAAGGCCATTGTATGACATAAGGTCTTCTGTGAGACTGTCTGATCTTATCTTAATTATGTTATGATCTTGTATGACAGGATCGAGTTCGATGGTTAGCTTCGAAGATGTGTGTTGGGGAGGAAAAAGATCTTCGGGGAGGCCGTTCTTTTGCACGTACGATCAGGAAGACAATGGAGACGATGATTACGACGAGTTTCTACACCAACCCGAGAAGAAAAGGCGGATGACTATCGAGCAAGTTCAGTTCCTAGAGAAGAGCTTCGAGATGGATATTAAGCTTGAACCTGAGAGGAAAGCTCAGCTTGCTAAGGAACTCGGGTTGCAGCCTCGACAAATTGCGATTTGGTTTCAAAACCGACGGGCAAGGTGGAAAACTAAGCAAATGGAGAAGGATTTCGATGCTCTGCAAGCTAGTTATAATGGCCTGAAATCGGACTACGACAGTCTCGTTAAAGAGAAGGAGAAGCTAAAAGACGAGGTATACTATCCAAACAACGGAAATTACATCCCTTCAAGGGTTCTCATTATCGTTTTGTCGTGACTAAGTTTGCTGTTAAATCAGGTCGATAATTTGACAAGCAAACTGCAACTGAAGGAGCAAAAGCCATTTAATCAATCAAAAACAGTTCACCGAGAAACTGTTGTGGAATCCAATTCAGAGAGCGAGGAACGACGACATTTATCAGTCTTTGGGTACAACAAGCAAGAGGATCTAAGCTCTGCAAAAAGCGACGTGGTTGACTCAGACAGCCCTCATTACGTGGATCGAGGTGCCCCTTGCGCTTTTGAAGCAGACCAGTCTTCTCACGCCTTCACGGAAGTCAAAGACGTCGATCAGTCAGCAAACTTTGAGCTGTCAGGAGATGAGCATGCTCAACTGCTGTGGCCATACTGGGATATCAACCTGAAAATTCCCAACTCTTTGAATATGTAATTTAATTACTGCATGAATTAAGGAGTACTTTAAATTTATTTTTCATTATTTCACTGAACTTCTTTTGTACTGCAACACACTTGAAAATGAAACCGTTACATGCGTGAAAAGGTCAATAGAATTTGTCAGCATCTCACTGAGAATTTTTCACTGGCGGTTTTCCAGTGAATGAGACTATGTATTGTCGAACTTAGTTCCTTAGTACGTAATATACCATGACTTAATCTACATGGCCTGGCATTTCGTTAACCACTACATAACATTATCTTTCTGTCGTTATATTTTTGCGTCGATCAACATTACCCTAACAACAATTACAGACACTCGGTTATCAACATTACCCTAACAACAATTACAGACACTCGAACCGAGTCGTAATAATTATCCAAATATAAATACGGAGTATAATCTTATTAAAGGGGGGGTAAACTACAGTATTACCCCAAAAACTGGATAATGACAGTACAGACGTGAAACATGTGTAGGTGTCACAAGTGTGGCCCACTGGGCCACTGGCCCATCAAGTTAGTGACAACCCAACAGTCACCTGCTATGTGTCTTACTTCTCCACCACTTGGCGGTTTTCTGTCCACACGATCATGTCTCAGTTTCAAACGTGGATAAACTTAATTTTCCAATATATTCCTTCTAATTAACTCGATCCAAAATAATTTAAATTGATCTAAAAGAAAATGTGGATAAACTTAGTCTGGCAATGTGTTCATTCAAACTGACTCGATTTGAAATACTTTAAATTGATCTAACAGAAAATGTGGATAAACTTAGTCTGACGATGTGTTCGTTTAAACTGACTCGATTTGAAATACTTTAAATTGATCTAAAAGAAATATTAATGCGTTAAAACATGACTAAAGTATCATTGTAAAAATTGGTTCAAAATTTACACATTTTTAATCTTGAGGGGTAAAAAAATAAAAACAAAATTAACAAGCACTATAATAACAACGTGGCTGTAGTTTAGTGGTTAGAATTCTACGTTGTGGCCGTGGAGACCTGGGCTCGAATCCCAGCAGCCACATGTTTTTTTAAAATCAATTTTTTTAGATTTTTTTTTGCTTTAAATTAGTTACAATTTGTTATAAATTATCACTAATTATCTCCCCTTAAATAAAAATCACATTTTACCCGACACGCTCGAAAATGAATTATAGTTCCAAGTAACGTAAATTTCGCACGGTATGGTAAATTAGAACGACTACAACAACCTTTAATGAAACTCGCTCTTCTTCTATACAGATCAATCATAGTATGCACGTAAGGGATATGATTTACAGCTAATTAATGATTTCAATGACGATTTCCTGTACATATTTTCCGTGATGACGTACGTACAGAGGCTCTATATTCGCATGCATACACTAGCCAAAGCGATACAGGCAACGAGTTGGTTATCGTCGTGACTTGTTGACGACCCTTTGGAAGGCATCTCAAAATTGAATTTCTTGAAGACGGAAAAATTATGTAGCTCGCTTGCGCAATTGGTAGAGAGAAAGATAACGATGATAATCTCCGAGAAGGAGAATTTAGAACTTGAAATTCTCTTGCAAGTAGCTTACGATCTCTTGCTGCAATATCAATTACAAAGTCGAACAATTAGGTCAATATATAACAAAGTAGATAGCTAGCCTTGTATTAATGAGATTGAAATGAGAACTTACAATGAGAGAGATGATTATACACCCTGCGGCTCCGGGAAACAACGCGTACCAGAAATTCAAACCGTGGAATTTCGCTCCATCGATGAACAACAACGGCAAGCTTGCAGCTACATACACATCGTATAATAAGGTAACAATTATATAAACCACCTCGATTGAACAATCAAGTAAATTAAACTAAGCAAAAAGAATATATGTAAAAAGTACCGGGAGGATGGGTGGACTTGGTAGAGATCATGAAGGCGATAGAGGCGGCTAATGCCGTGCTTCTTGCAAGCCAACCGGGACCGAAAACCGAGAATGCTAACACTCCTATTGCTGCACACCCTATTTGAGCCAAGAACATATTGTACTTCTGCACATTTCATATTGTATATTGTCCAAATTAATATCCCTTGTTTATGCTGCGAAACCTAAACTCAATCATGGCAATTTATTCCGATGAATTTTCTAGAAATTGCATTCGCTAGATTATTATTACTTCCTTTCAAATTGTTGTCGAATCCATGGGCATGTCAAATTTACGTCAAAGTCAGTCGTTTGTTTACCTTTTATTTGACACAAAGGTCAAACTTCAAAGCTAAGAGATGCAAGATTGAATAGTTTTGGCTTCAAAGGCATTTACGAACAGAAAAAAGAAAATTGAACAAATTAAAAGACTAATATAATCAATAATAATGCCGCATAAGCATAACCGAAAAACAAATAACCAATATGATGAATCAATTATTTCGTGACGACAAGAATCTAGATGTGAATGAAACCTTCATATGACCATATCAAAGGTGAGTATCATGGCCTCAAGTTGGATTAGAAGTTGACTTGCTAATAAAAGTAATAATAATACTAACATAATTTGTCCACCAAAAAATAAAAAAATACTACGAGAACGTAATAACATCACTTGAAAGGGATAATGTGAAACCATAGACGGGTCTGGGACACACCCACAAATGGAAGAAGAAAGTCCGTTTCATAAGGCCTATTATTAAATTCAACAACGGGCCTGGGCCGCGCCCTTACAACGGGCCTGGGCCGCGCCCTTACGGAGGAGAAAGAGTCCACTTCATAAGACGAGAGGGTTCCACTCTAAAACCAATTGGCAATAGAGGGAGTAGCCCCTTGCCTTATAAACTAGTAAACTCTCTCCTCTTTTATCAATGTGGGATACTTCACAAGTGGGTTTTTATATCCCAACACCTATAGGGTGCGGGTTCCATCCCAAAACCAACTGTCAATGGGTGGAGTAACCTTTAGACTTTCATGATCGATATGAGACTCATATGTGAAATTTTCACAAACATTTTACGGTGCCTAATATCAAGAAGTATAATAGTCACCCTTAATGATTGTCTACAAATTGTTTGAAATATTGGTGAGTGAAATTTGTCAAAGTAGCTTTAGCTTTAACAATAGGTCGAAAATGACATTAAGTGACTACCAATATACCAATATACCAATATACCAATATATGTCCCTTTAACATCACATCATATATAGTGCTAGGAGTAAAATGGTAGCCACAAATATTGAGGTCCAAAACATAACAAGAGGTCACGGACTCACGGTATAATGAAACCGTTATATGCGTATAACGAGCTCTGTAACAACTACATATGATCATGCATGGTCTTTTAACCAAAAACATCGACGGAAGCATAAAAGTAGAGGAAATTAGAGACGTACTCGAGCAGCAGGAGATTTAGGAGTTATGAACAACACTGCGCACACCGCTCCTAAGGGTGCAACTGTTATCGACACTCCTCTTGTTGCTAGCATTTGATCCATCTTCCCTAGCATTGCCATGGCCGCAAATGCTCCTATATATCATCGTCGATCATTTCTAATGTTATTTAATTAAGTGTTTGACAAAATACACGCGAAGCTAATGTTTAAATGCAACTTAGGTTTGGTAGCATCATTTTTAGTTTCAACAATCATACGACATTAGCATGTTCAAATACATGAAAGACGATGAATTTACTTTTCAATATTATCATCCGAAAACCTGTAGTCCGCGGTACATTTAAAGAATAGGCAAATTTTTACTCAATGTTATACTCCGTAATTAATAGGTTTGCCAATTAAAATTACTTGAAATTAAGTAAACTATACTTTAAGTGCAATAAAACTCTAATTTAACCATGTCATCCATATATTAAGTGCTCCAAAAGCAAGAAATAAATTTTAGGTGTATTATTATAGGTTTTTCTAACATGCAATAGGCACATGCATGTTAAGAAATACAATTAAATATAACTAATCAATTGTTGCTCAAAAATGGCAAAAAAATGACTATTCAATAATTCTTTTCAACTTTGGTAATATGTACCAAGGAGAATCACCCATTCAATTACACTCGAGCACGCAAAGAAATCAACTCAGCTAGAAGCTTAAACTTAAGTTAAAGGTTAGATGCAGCATTGCATGTTATAGCCGTAAACATAAACTCAATCAAAAGTTCAAACTGATAGTTAAAATCCCAATATCGACTTTTTACACTCTACCTTAAACATAAACATAGGTCAATAACCTCATGTAATTACCATGTAGTATAATTTTTGTCCACACAAACAAAGAGTACTCCCTCTGTTCCACTGATTTGTTTACAGTTTGACTTTTTTTGTGAGGGGATATGAGTGAAGGGTAAACAAATGGCTAAGACAGAGAGAGTACAGCTATTCAACGGGGATAATAATTGCTGTATCTGACGAGCGTCAGATACAGAATTAGAAGAAAATTATTATCCCCGTTGAAATAATACAAAACAAAAATTGAAAATAAAAGGAAATTAAAGAGTATCTACCGAGGGAAGGCCAAAGAACATCACTAATACAAGGAGAAGGAGAAGCTTTATCAGGAGACCAAGTATGCCAAAGAGGTGCACCCACGTTATTTCCACTTGCTACCACCTTACATTTACTACTATTACTACTACTACTTCTACTATTATTATTATTATTATTATTATTATTATTATTATTATTATTATTATTATTATAAGTTTTACTTATTTTAGTAAGTAATGAGGAATTATAATAACTATGTCCAGAAACAATAGCTTTATAGTTTGATGACCCGTGTAATTCACGAGTTTTGGTATTTGTATTCAAAGGGGTTATGAAAGACAATGGTGGAGAAAATACAAGGGTTTTGGAGGTAACAAATTGAATCACCATTATATTAACAAGTAATATATGATATGTTTGTTATATACACAAGCAATCAAAGATATTTTTAAGGGCACTTTTCTTTCTATTTTTTTCTGTGAAAAGAAAGGTTTTAAAAACAAAATTCTTGTATTTGTATTGTAGGACGTGCCTTATAAATGCTCAAGAAGACATGAAAGAACATAAATGAAAGAAAGAAAGAGTATAATAAAAAAAAAAAAAAAAAAAAAAAAAAGTGACTGTTGAAGAATAAAAAAAACAAAGAGAAAAATTAAAGGGGTATAATTATGGTGTATGTTAAGAACTCTTTAGGAGGTCGAAAGGTCAGTGTGATAAATAGTGTGTTTCAGCATGTGGCCATACGATGCTATGTCCAGCTCATGCTCATACATTTGCATGCCTTCCTACTTGTATTATCTGACCCTATGTCCTTGTTCTTTACGGTTTAATTTAAACTCGTTTTAGTTCAATTTTGTGAAGAAAAGTTTCACGTGTAAGTTTTCACATGGACCAGGCTAATATGAATTGAATACTTCGTAAATTAAGGGACTACTCTTATTGTCAATTGATTTTGAGATAGATTCTCCTTCGGCTTGTGAAGTCGGGTGCGACTCAGGCTTGATGCATGAATCTAACAAACTTAGACTGATAAATGTCACCTCAACTTAGATAAATTCAGTTCTTATAAGTCAAGAAGAACATGCGGCCATATATCCTCCCTTCTAGGTTTATGCATGTATTATACGGAGTACATTTTTATTTGTGTTGGACCATGATTTGCTTGGCACTGCACGGTCCGACCAACATGATGAGCTTGGTCTAGCCCGCTTAAGTAACAGCTCGTGTTCTAGCCACAATTTTTAAGGCTGGGATTGTCGAGCCTCTCCTTTTATGCTAATTTATACTCCGTAATAATGGGTTGGACTCGGCCTGACCTGGGCCCGACACTCAAGCCAAACGGGCTAATTTTAGGTCAAGCAAAATAGGTTCGGCCAGCCCATCTAGGCACTACCCAACCCTTGGTCAGCTCTAGTCTCGAAAACATGATATAGCCATAATCTTATCATTACAGTAAATTTGGAAACTTTTATTTGAAATTGAATTTTAAAATAAGCTAATTTCAAAAGAAATCTTGAAATTTAGAATTGAAATTGATTAATCCTTCCTAATATCATTAATTAATTATGATATGTTTTGAGATTTGCGTTTTAAATTTAATTTTGAAGTTGGTTAAATTTTAGAAAAATTGAAAATTAGAACCAGATCAATTCATGTTTAATAAGAACTGTTGTAAGCATTTGATGAGTGAACCAGTTCAAATGTAAAGTACGTGTTATAGATTATTTTTTAGTATGTGAAAGATAAGGAGTTGAGACACATATGTGATGTTGTGTTTGGATTTCGGTATTGGGGCCGACAACGACTAGTTTAAATTAAGCAAAAATAAATTAAATTTTTTAGTGTCAACCCAAGTAAATTGTTCGATCTCAATATTTAGAGAAAATAAAGTTTTGCAAGTTTATTATTTTGAGTTCGATGAAATTTAAATTGTTTTAACTTCAAAATGACCTCTATTTATAAAAAATAATATAGAGTACCATATTAATATATTTTTTAGACATAAAAACTTTGCTTTCATCATATGTAAGATAAAAATGTGATCGAAAAAACCAAGTTTCTAGGGACATAAAATAAATAAAAAATAAACATGAGGACAATATTAATCAATATAATAATAATACTCCAATCTTTGAAGACTATGTTCAAATCTCAGTAACAAATAAAAGTATGATTAATCGTGCATATGAAGTTGTTTATTTAACTAAGTATGATTATAAAAGAGTTGACAAAAAAATTCATAGTAATTAATTACTTAATTACACCATTAGATAGATAATTGTATTAAATTTAAAGAGTAGGGTTTAGCATGCATTATCAATTAAGTGCTCCATGTGATTGCTCTAATTTTGTATTATATGGTTTTATAATAAAGTCGTAAGACTTGGGTACCCATGTGAAGTAACAATCAATGTTTCTCAAAAATAACGTTATTATAATTTGTCATTTTCTAGTATAAAAATTTGTACTGTAACTCCTGAGTAAGTTTTTACGAGTACGTTTATTTTAAATTTAGGCCATTAAATAATAATGAAGGGAAAGAAATTAAGATAATTGTCTCGTTGACATTAGATGGTAGACTGATACAGAGTAGTTTGTTTTAGCATTGGTTGTGCAAAAATTTGATAAGTTTGAAACAGATGAAAAATAGTTACCAAATTGGAAATTGTAAATATGTATTCCAAATTTATATCCTTAAACTAATCATTGAAAAACTTAACAACACAATATTAATGATTAGTTTATGGAAACAAATTTGAAATAAATATGATGATTAGTGAGTAATACGGAGTATTTGTTTTTCGTATTTAATATATATTTTTGAATTAATTAATTATTGATTGTTGTATTTAATATTTTTATTCCAAATGTAATCTTATTTAGAGGTTGTATCTTTCATTGTTCTTTTATTAATTAGAAGCTTTCTTTGCTAATATTTGGTGTGAGCTTTCAAATAATGATTGAATGGTGAGATGGACCATTCAAACTTAATGAAAAAAAAAGGGCCAAAGTTTAAGAATGGCCTAATATTAAAGTAAATTGTTTTGAATTTTCCATTCAAACTTAATGAAAGATGATAAAATAATACTCCGTAATTATGTGTGTATATATTTTATTCAAAATAAATGGTGAATCATGTATGTATATCCAATAACAATTTATCAATTGAACCAATATTACTTTACATTATTACTTTTGAATTAGTTTTTTTTTAGGTTAGTAATAAGGTAATAGTATTAAATTTATCAAGGTACCTTTTGTTTGGAAAAAAAAAAAAATAGTTTGTGATTTGATGTGAGATGAAAAAAGTAAGGTAAAAGTGGATTTTTTTTTTTTTTTTTTTTTATTTTATTTTGGTATAAAGTAAATTTACTACGGAGTAAAAAGAAAAATGTAAAGAATTAGATGGATCATCTAAAAATTGAAAATGTAAAGAATTGATTGAATTAAAAAATAAATACTATAAGTTGCAATTAAATGGAGTAGATACATTGAATCAAATATTCAGACCCAATCAGCTAATTTTAATCAAAAAACCGACTTGTATATACGTTTGACAAGTCCTAGAAGGCGTCCTTTTGTCGATATGGACATGAACATAATAAAGCTAGTACGACGGAGGGAAAGGTACTTGAACGACCAAGCATTAAATAAACTTCATTGATTCTAAAGAACGTTGGTGACTTAGCTCGTTTAAATACGTAGTCAATTCAATAGTAAACTATTATAGAAATAAAATTGACAAATTTAATTAATTTTGTTATAAACAAGTTGTTGAAAAATTTGCATGGTCCACCACTCTATTATCATGTGTAGCATATCTAATGGATTAATGACTAATTTCAGAAGACGCCTATGAAAAATAAAATGAACCGTACAAGTATCGCAAAAGACCATTTTATTGCCCCAAATGATACTCATAAGTTGATTTTCATCCCTTTATAATTTTGAGGTGTGTTCTCACGTTTTTGGCATATGTCATTTGTGTTAGTGGTTAAGGTAGGTGCTGACAAACCGTTAAAGTATATAATCGTTTTTTGGCGTTAAATCCATCGAACAAGGCTTTTAGTTGAGTTAGTTCACGGCGTGGTATTAGGCGCTTGTGACAAAAGATCGCGAGTTCGAATCGTTGAGGTAAGCGGGCGCGTAGTTCGTCAGCGACTTGAGGCGAAAGGGCGTTAGCGTGTGGCGTGTTAAGTATATAATCGATCTTGGGCGCTCGGCCAGTGAGCAAGGCTTTTGGTTGAGTTCGTTCCTGACACAAACAAATCAGGTCGGGTCGTGTTAGGTTCGTGTTTGCGAAACATGTAAACGAGTAACAAACTCTTCTTGGACACAAACCCGACCTGAATAAGTCTCGTGTCTTGTTCATGTTGATCCAAGTATATAGATAGGTCACCACTCACCAAGCCTCGGTTAAAACCCGTTAGTTTCATGTTGAGTGCGTGTTGTGCTTTTGTGTCATGTTTGCATTTGGATATAAGGTTGAGATTAATGTAATAAACGGGCGATATTCGTGTTTAGAGAGATCAACTGATGCCCGACCCAATTGAGTATCGTGTCATGTTCATGTCACCCCACCTAGTCAAATGCGTCTTTATATTCCAACCCCGACACGTTAATTAATTGGAACCTTGAAAAGAATTTGACGTAGGTGGGTTTCGCACCCGACAGTATAAATGGTACTCCGTAACTAGTAGGGCAGAAAATAGTATAACTAGTTTCCAAAAAAATAATAATTGTCACAATCGCAAAAGAAAATCGGGGAAATTATATTTCTGCGAAATAAAATTACCCGACACCTCTATCCCGTGCCCTAAATTGAAAAGAAATCCGAAAGTCTATTATGGAGTATTATTTTTAGGTCTCACGAAGTTTTCGATCGCTCTCAAAGTCACTTCATCCCACTAATATTATCCTCTTTTCAATTTGGTATAATCTTTGGAAAAATAATTACTCGAGAAAAAATTCGTCAAAGAAAACATAATAGCTCATATATCGGACAAAGGAAAATGAAAGGCGAAGACGGGATAATAGCTCATATAAGGGACTATACAAAAGCCACCGGCGGAAAAAGGTGGATGGATGGATGAGCGGAGGCATCAATGCAAATTTTTCATTTCCGAAACACCAAAAACAAGTTAAAAGAACAGAGATGGGGAAGTTGAGCGTAAAGCTAACTCACAACTACGCGCTGAACTAATCTTTACTTGCAGCAATATCGAAGCTTTTGGTATCCGATGGATATCAATCTACCCCGTCTTAGACTGTGTAGGCTCCTTGGATTGTCTCGATATCAAGACCCTTCAGCTTCACCACGGAATCCACGTGGCCTTTCAGCGTATGCAATTCCCTCAACCTAAAACACGATATGTAAACCAACACATGAGAACGAGTCCAATAGGGCTGAGCAAAACCGTATATACGATATGAATACGATACAGATTTCGAATATACGAGACCAATAGGACTGAACCAACACACGGTATGTACCTGGCCATTTCGGCTCTTCTCTTAGCTTCCTCGGCCATTTGGTTGAGATCATGGTAACTTGTTCGCTCGGTGAACATTGTGGCCTCGGGCATTTGCAAACCGTGAAGGGTTCGTTGTGCGTGTGCCCACTTCAGCTCACGTTCTTCCTTTCCGAAATCCTTTTTCTTAGTGAAAGCAATCTGTAGAAAGGCACGAGGCGAATAATCTCATCAAACACGACTAATCACTCCAACAAATTTTTTTTATATGAGTCGGTTTAACAAAGCACACGACGTACCCTTTGTTCAATGACGAGATCCCAAGCTCGTCCACTAAGAACATAGCGGATGAAGAATTTGATGAAATCGAGCGGGATATAAAAGATGAGATTGTAAAGCCAGATCACACCGGCCCAACCCCAGCCGATTCCCTCCACAGCAGCAAAAGCCCAATTTGCATACACGGCAATCACAGTAGCAATCTGCGGCGTGCAAAACCAGCATAAGAACGATGCAAACTAAGAATCGGAAAAAGTAGCACATAATTTCCTCTTGAGAGAATAGAACAATTAGGGCAAGTAGATGGTCTTAATTTTTTGCAACATTTTTCCGTTTGTCGATACTGTTCAGGAAATCTAGTTGGATCGATGAACTCCATAAATGTTTTCAAAAGAAATCGAGGGAATATTACAATGTTCTTTCAAATTTCTGCATTAAATACAATATCATGATTTTTATATATACGAATTAATAACTGAATCATTAGTAATATTGGAGAAATGAAGTTTCGTATTCACGATCATATATTCATATCCTAGCAAAATATATCCGTTTACCGTCAAATCGTCAATTTCAAAGCTAAAAAAAAAAATTAATATAAAAACAGAACCAAGATGATGAAAGAGATTACCAGCTGGGCAATTATAAAAGCGCCGACAAGAAACAGGCCTGGACGTTCAATAAACGACCAACTTCGAGATCGAGTAACAAAAATAAGCGCCTGACTAATTGTGCTGACTTGAAGGTATATTGCGGATGCAAGTTTGTGCGTGATCTCGTCAGCGGGTAGACCTGAGGACTTACCCAAGTGCGCAACTCCAAATATCCTCTGCAAAATATATATATAAATAATAAATATAGTAAAGAGCCTTCGGAAATATAAACAGGAAAAACAAAATGGAAACGTTCATTAAGATCTGCGCGTATACCGGGAAGAAATCGGTCTCGTATGCAGCCCAGAAAAATATGACGGTCATCATGGCCAAGTAGCTTCCGATGACGATTCCAGTGGCGAAAATCTCGGCTAGTTTCCAGCTATCTGGCATAGGAGACGGCTTCACTCTATCCTTTGATATGGTCATAATTGTACCTGAAATTTCCGGAAGAATATACGTCAGAACAAATTTTAACAAGATGATGCCACGACTCGATACATATACCATCCCTGGGAATTATGGATCAAATAGAAAGAGTGCTAGAAAAGCGTACCGTCATTGAGAATTGCGATAATCAGCACCATGAAGGGAGGGAAATCGAATTTCCATATGAGGGCCAGCAGCATGAAACCAAGCTGTCAAATCGGAAAGAAATTAGTCGATAAATTCTCCGTTCATAGCCAAACGCAACCCCCGTCAATAGACATATTAGCATTTACATCATTGAGATTTCATTATAGCTTACCACAATACGAATAGTAACTGAGACGGCATAAATCTGCAAAGATGAAATTTACAGGAAAAAAAAAATCAGTAAGATTAAAGCGAAGAAACACAATTAGGTAGTTTATTATAAGTTCTAATATCAGATAGCTTACTGTGTAATTTTTCATCCTCTGAAAGATAGCACGACTAGTTAAAACGGCACTGATGATAACACTTAAACCAGGCTCGGTGAGGACGATATCAGAAGCGCTACGAGCAGCGTCAGTTGCATCAGCTACCGCAATTCCAATATCAGCTTTCTTAAGCGCAGGGGCATCGTTGACACCATCGCCAGTCATCCCACAGATATGTTTCCTTGCTTGCAACCTCTTGACGATTTCATATTTGTGCTCTGGATGATATTACAAGGTCAAAAACCTTAATTAAATTGGCTTATGCTTGCTTAAGAAAACAGTAACGAAGTGTTTTATTTACCAGGAAAGACGCCAGCAAATCCGTCCGCCTTTTCGATTAGATCGTCAATCGGCAAGGAAGCAATCGACTCATCCTTGCTTTGGCCCAATAATGAAGACGATGGGTACATGTTGGTACCCATACCCAATCGACGGCCAGTTTCCTTGCCAATAGCCAGCTGATCACCTGATATCAAAAGACAATTCTTAGCCAAGACAGAAATTTCAACACGACGGAAGGAGAAAAGATGTTTGAAGTCGAAAGAGAGACATACCAGTGATCATTTTAACATTCACTCCGAGATTCAAAGCCCTTCTTATAGTTTCTGCACTGTCGTGTCGTGGAGGGTCGAAAAGAGGCATGAGGCCTATGAACTGCCAAGGGCCTCCTGGACTTTCTTTCACACCTTCCGGAACTTCCTGAAAACGAAGAACTGCAAGTCAGAATTCTTAAAAAAATTACTCCGTATTTCTTATCAGACATTCCAGTGTTTAGTGTAATAATAAAGGCAGATGCTCACTTGGTACGCTACTGCAAGTGAACGTAATCCTCGCTCAGCAAACTTATCGATGATAGCATGTACTCGCCTTTCGATATCTGACTTATTATGTGCAAGATTCAAGATCTGTGAACCATAAATAGCATGAGTAAGAAAAAGAAGACGAAATGTCGAACAACAGAAATGATTATTCAGTAATCAGATATCAAGTGTACCTGTTCAGGAGCACCTTTGCTGACACGATGCAGTTTGCCGTTGCTGTCAAAATAAGTCAGAGCTGTCCTTTTGTCAGTAGGATTGAAGGGCAAAAAGTGGATCTCTCGGATTCCAGCACGCGCCTACAGAAAATGAAGAAGCATAAGTCAAGATGCAGTTACAAAGGAGAAAGGATTCAAATAGATGATACGACAACCAACAAACCTCCTTAGGATCAGCAAGCATGTTAACAATGGCTGCATCAATTGCATCTTGGTTTTCTGTTCGAGATGCACGAGCTGCCATCAAAACAACTGTGTCGGCATCTACACCCTTAGCAAAAACCTGAAAATGCAATGAATTTTTTAGTAATTTAATAATATGAATCACACTAACAATCTAGCCTAGATATACAGATGTCGACAACTCACTTCAATCAAATTCTTGTCGACTGTGAGCTTATTCAACGTTAAAGTTCCAGTTTTGTCGCTGCAAAGTACATCCATACCAGCCATTTCCTCAATAGCCGTCATTCTTTTGGTGATGGCTCCCTGAATACGTAAAAGGCACGCTTAGACTTCAGCTAGAACAAAAGTTAACATCGCAGGCTACGAGAAAAAAAAAAAAAAACGAACCTGCTGAGCCAAACGATGGGAACCAATAGCCATAGTCACCGACAGAACAGTAGGCATGGCGATAGGAATTCCTCCAATGAGAAGGACAAGCAAATTGTCAATACCAGGACGATATGCACGTCGTTGAATAGTATACATGACGATAATTTCTACCAGCATTCCAACAGCAATCGAGCATATACAGAAATTTCCGATAGCAGTTAACACCTACCAAAACAAGCATTTCACAATGAATACGATGGTGGAAACAGGAAATACACAGCCAAATGACTCCCGGCGACTTATGACTTTTGAATTGTTACCTGCTGGAAATGACCAACTTGGTTAGTCGAGTCGACAAGGTGAGCAGCCTTCCCGAAAAATGTATGGACGCCAGTTGCGATGACGACAGCTTCAATTTCTCCTTGTTTACAGGTAGAACCAGAGTACACACCGTCGCCTGGGCCTTTTGTAACAGGGAGGGACTCACCAGTCAATGCAGACTGCAAAGGTCGCAATTTTAAATACGGAGTACATCTTTAACATATCCTTTAATAAGAGTATCTAATCAAATACTACCTTTTATATCGGTTATTAACTTACCTGGTCAATTTTCAAAGGATCCCCGTCCAAAAGACGAGCATCTGCTGGAACGATATCTCCGAGCTTAATACTTATAATGTCACCAGGAACCAAGACTGCCGCATCCTCCTCATTCCACCTCCCGTCTCGTAAAACCTAAACACGGCACGAATTAGGATTACACCATATGAAATAAGAAATGTTTATCTTAAAGAGTATAGTACACATGTAAACGGTACACCATCTATGCATACCTTTGCTTTCGGAGCCAAACGAGCCATGAGAGCGGCTGCTGCATTACCAGCATTGTTTTCTTCGATAAAACTGATAGTCGAGTTAATAATCAGCAACGTAATGATACCCACAAAATCTTGCCAGTCAGGAGGCTTATTCTGAGAGAAATCAGACGGAACGTCAGCGAATCTTCGAAGATAAATAAATACTCCGTAATATTAACTTCGAACGAATGTAAGACCGAAACAAAACTTGCGAATAAATGTTCTTACCCCTCCATTAGCAAGTGCGATAGCCATTATCGCGGCCGCTTCCATAACCCATGATAAAGGGTTCCACATAAACCCCAGAAATTTCAAGAATTTACTCTCCTGCAACACCCGAAATATAACTCCATGAGGAACAGAAAAAACAATGACTTCACACCATGTTCAACTCGTACATACTAACAAAAGATGCAAAATTTCCAAAAGTTCACAAATGTTTTACTTCGACACTTCAATTTGATGCCGTGTCCCGTGACTGACACTCGATGCCTCAACCCTACATTTCAAACTAAAAACATACTCCGACACGATTCTAAGTAACATAGCAACAGAAATGTAATCACACATGAATCTTCAAAAGTACTACCAATTCAACATTACAACAACACGTACATACTAACAAAAGATGCAAAATTTCCAAAAGTTCGCAAATGTTTTACTTCGACACTTCAATTTGATGTCGTGTCCCGTGACTGACACTCAATGCCTCAGCCCTACATTTCAAACTAAAAACATACTCCGACACGATTCTAAGTAACATAGCAACAGAAATGTAATCACACATAAATCTTCAAAAGTACTACCAATTCAACATTACAACAACAACAACAACAACAAAATAAAGTTTTAACAGCAATGAAAAAGGGAACATTATTAGCTATCACAATTCACACAGATGAAAAATGCAAGATTTCATAACATTTTAGCAAAGATTACATTGAATGCACAATTTAACAAATATCAAAAGAAAAATCACACTTTTAATGTAAAATTGGTGACAACAATAAAAAAGATGAAACCTTTTTCTCCTCAAGTTTATTAGGCCCAAAAATTTTCAATCTTTCTTCAGCAGCCTCACTAGTGAGACCATCTTTGCTACATCTTAAATTCTCAAACACTTCCTCAAGAGGTATATTCTCCTGCAAAAACACACAATCACATGTTTCAAATATAAAAAAATAAAACCGTCAACTAACATGAATCATCGTCTGAAACCGTCTATAAAAACTTTATAAAAAAAATATATAAGATCCAATACCAAATCAACAGCCTCTTTGAGCACTGCTTCAAGACCTTCAGAGTTTTCACCAGCCATTTTTGATGCACCAAACTTTCTCTCACTAAACTTTTCTCTCTCTAAACTTTTTTTTTTTTTGAACTCAAAGAGAATTTCTTCACCTTTTTTTTTTTTTTCTCACCTAAAAAAAATACCCAAAGTAAGTTGAAATCAAAAGGTACACCCTTTTAAATAAAAGAAAAAAGAAAAGCTGCAACAGAAAGACCATGAAAACATTAACAAATCCCAGAAATATAGCAGGGTTTGACAAAAACAATTAAAAATTTAAAATATTTACCCTAAAAAATCTCCAAAGTTCCTAACTTTTCTATAAAAAAATCCCTAATTTTATCAAAAATCAGGTGAAATTTGGCTTGAAAAAATGAAACTTACTCACAAAAAATGAAAAACACACCACTTCAATCAACTTATGTGACACACAACCTCTCTTATCCTCCCATAAATTTATTATTTTAATTAAATATTTTTGTTATTCTAATTTTATTATTATTATTGGAAAATACCAAAAAAAAAAAAAAAAAAAAAAAAAAAAAAAACAAATTGTTTTTAATATTTTTAAATTGATTTTAATGAAAATAGTGAAATGGGGAGAGAGATGAACCTACCAAAAACCCATGTGCTATAACCCAAATTCAATAAATGGTCCAATTAAATACAAATTCATTGGAAAATTATGTTTCTTGGTTTTTTTTTTTTTTTTTAATTGTTTGTATACATCAATCACAAAATCTTTTTTTTTTTTTTAATGTTATTTAACTTTTTCCCAGAATTAATTTATTATTTAATTAATGAAATCCACAGTATATACACTGCAGAAAGAACTGTTGGGTTAATCTAATGAAGAAAAAAAAAGGAATATAAAGAGCTGTTAAATTTGTCCACTTTTTTTTTTTTTTTTTTTTTTTTTTTTTTGGTTTGAATTAAAAAAATGAATTTTTTTTTGATCAAATAAAAACCTGAATAATTAACAAATGTTAATATTTGACGCATGAAACGTCAATTTGTCAGTGTGACTTGTGAAGTACAATTGTGTCTTCTCCGTACAAACGGAAATCATATTTATTATTTTTAGTGTCATTAATTATTAATTATTAATTTAATTCAATTTGGTGTTTGATTAATTTTTAAGTTTGATTAATTCTCTGTTTGGTTGTGTTAGGTAAACGAAAACGAAAATGAAAATGAAAACGAATACCTTGAAATGTAATTTCGTAATTGATTGAAATTTGAAAATATGGTTTGGGACTTGTAGAAATTTTGAAAGACGATTTTAATAAAATCGAGAATTTCGAAATGTAATCGACAAAGTTTGAGAGAAATAAAGTAAGAAATTTTATCGGAAATTTGAGAGTTATGAAAGATTTAGATGAAGTTGCTAAATCGGAATGAAAATTTTCAGTTCAAGTAACAAATTTAAATACTCTGAAATATGAATTACTGAATATATATTTATTATTGCATTTGTAGTCTAATAATAGGGCATAACTGCAGAACTAAATTTTGTAATAGAAGAATAATATGATCAACTTTAGGTTACATACGTTAAAAATATTTGACATAAAGCCTGAAATAGTTCTTGTTAGTTGAAATATAATGAGTGTGGAATTGTCAGAATCCAGATATATACCGTTTATATATTTGTTAACAAGCAATCACCCTAAATTTGAAAGTTGTTATCATTTACAATCTTTAATGCTTATCCCGTGTATCTTGCTTTTATGTAATCTCTATCCTAAATTACCATCAGCTTATCATCCGACAGTAATTATTACTCTCCCACTTTATTACTAGTTCATACTTCATACTCATTCAAAGATATACTGAAGTAGTATATACAATTTTACTACTCCGTATAAAATCTCACCTACTAGTCTATCGAGACAATACATTTACAACTTCATGTTTTCTTTTAAACGACGACAACCTCACTTTTTAGATATACTTTAACATGACATTATTTAAATTCCACGTAATTTTTTACCAAATAAAGGCTAAAAGTCCATCATTATTAAGCAATTCAAGCAATGCATATCCAAATACTCTAACTTGAAAAAGCAAAGAGCATGACACAACTCAAAAACTTAGCCAATATTAGTTTGCAATATTATTTGGCTTTATCATATGTCCATATATAAAGAGTCTTAAAAGAGATTCACTAGTGAATAAGTGGTAGAATGAGTGTACCATCACCTTGGCCATGTGGCACATGTATATTGCAAAAAATAAAGACACAAATAATCATTTAACGATAAAATGTTAAAATTAATATTATACCCGAAATTATTCTATAATAATAGTTAAAATAATTACTTTGATAACATATATTAGTATTAAAAGGTAGTTATATTTTTTCATGAGTAATGAATCATATATTCTCTATTTCTCAACGTAAACTTATTAAAAGAAAAATCAGTAATTCTTTTATAAGACGGTCTTACAATAAATTATACCCCTTTCATTCATATCCAATGACATCTCTTCCCTTTTTGACACTATTCATGTAGATAAATAATATTCGATATAACTTGTAATGTATAAATAAAAATATAGTCATGTGGGATCTTGTTTTATTCGTCTTGATAAGTGGAATATTGATATTAATTTTTTATATATTTTATACAATTTAGAACAATAGATATGTCATTACAAAATACGTCTCGATAAATATGAAAAAGTGAAGAATGCCTCTGGATTTTAGCGGAAAAAATTCCATCTAAGGTACTCGATTTATATACTTTTTGTAAGAGAGAAAATATAGAATCACAAGTGTAGTGTGTAGATATGTTCCAAATAATGCAAAATGACAGAGTATCACATTTAATCATCACATGAAATTTGTCCCACACAAAAACACACACATTATTATTAACTACTAATAGTTGCATAATGTTCGATCGTACCCTTTCGTACTACTTGTCCGTACTCTAGTATGGTATATTGGTACATCCAACTTGATCTCACTATTATTCAATCCATCCGTATCCTCTTTAGTGCATAGACATTAGGCATTTCAATATGCGTGTCTGTCTAGGTATTTCGACATGCGTGTTTGTATAGGCATTTCAAAAACTACTGTAAACAGTAACTTTTCGAAAGATTTGTTTTAAAACGTAATAAGACCTTCAATTAATGCTGTCTGATCAAATGAATAAGTTAGATGTCTAAACATATACAGTATTGTATAACAGCGAAGTAGAAATATTGCATTGATGTTACATTAACATTACATTACAATTACAAAACTAGTGGAAAATTTTTATCATACTAAAAATTTGGTTTGCTAATATACTTCGTATAAATTAAGTTTAGCTAAACACAAGACAATAATGAGTTCTCAACACTGTAAGTCTATAATATGGACGAAAACAACAAGCAATTACTGGAAGGAAATATCTATTGGGTATAGAGGGGGTAACTCGAAGGAAATTGCTATTTAACAGTTTTAAAATTTTAGTCATAAAAAATGATTATTTTATGACTATGTTAGGTATTTTGAGGTAAAACTATACGAATTTAAAATAAAATTATGAGACAAATATTATTGTATTTGTGCTCTGGTTTAAAATACAATTTCCTATCATTGTCCCAACGAGAAATACTAGCGTAGGATAAAACTTTCTTTAAGGAAAAACTTTCCAAAACCGAAATAAATGGGCAAGAAAGTGACTTAAAAACAAGACCAAAACAACACAAATATTTTGTTTAAATCGGGTTTGAAAAAATGGAAACTTATGTTTAAATATTTACCATTGAAGATGATTGAAAGGACCACATCAACTACTACTAAAGTCAAGCGAGTAAATTTCCTCACCAATATAACCTAAATAAAAGATAAGGAGATGTTTAACCAACTTAATTACGGTCGTTATATTATACTCATTATATACTGAAAATGTCTTGATCTAGTGGTCAAGACAAAGGTAGTATAGGTCACATGTTCGATTTTTCCTCCCCGTTATATTGGCTTTGTTCCCCTTACGAGTATTAACTAAAAACTATTTGTTAATATCTACAAAAAAAATTGGTCACATTTTAATCTCAATCTATCCGTTGTATGTGTTAGGTCTCACCATAGAATTGATGTCAACTACGTCATAAATCAACTAAATATGCTCTGTATAAAAATAGTTTTGGTTTTATGACAATACATATTTCGTGTAATCGGCCATATATTTTTAGAAATATTGTAAATTGAAAGTATTTCGAGAGACGAAAATAACCGATAGAATAAATAATATTCTCAAGTATAAAAACTTTGCATTATTTGCACAAAATTGATGGTGAGTCATAAGAGCAATTATTGGTAGGAGATTGTATTTTGATACTCTTTAAATTGTATGGAACCAAATGTAAAGATGAGAAAGCAATTGATTTGATTGCACAAATATTCATTGATATTTTATAATCCCCCTCATTTCTCAAATTGCTTACCTACTATTGTGTTATGTATCATGGGATAATGTCACAACATTTCATCAAAATATATATTCCTTCCGTTCCAGTGATTTGTTTACAGTTCGACTTTTTTGTGAGAAGAATTCGAGAGAAGTGTAAACAAATCACTGAAAAAAAAAATAGTAAGAAGAAATTGAGAAGAAATTCTAAACATCAAAGGGCTACCGAAAGGGCAACTTCAAATGGTGATACTCGGTTGTGAAAGAACATTTTTCATTAAAAAAAAAAGACGAGTTTTTAGATATAATGAAATGTGAACGCATTTAAGCTAATCGTGAACATTACTAAGAAAAAAGGGGACAATTTATGCATAAAAAAACTCATCTTTGAGTTCCTTAGTATGATGATAAAAACACTTCAAGGTCTCCTATTTTATTTCCAAATCACCAGTAGAAAAATTTAGACAGCTTTGATCATTCAACTCTATTTGTCGAAAAAAAACAAACTCGATAGAAAGAGTTTTGTTCCAAAACAAGGGTTGATGGCGACCAAACATGATCACAGCTCGACATTTCTGTATTCCAAGTTACGCAGTAAAACACAAGGAAATCTTAAACTAAAACTAAAGCCAGCGCAGCAAGAAATATCGTCACTGTTCAGCAAAGAATACAAACTAGCGGCGACAGCAACGCGCACAAAAATAGTGGTGAAAGAATTAACCGTATTCCTCTAGTTAGACTAGTATCTCGAACCACTCTAGGAGAATGCTAGGAATATAAACATGGAATCTCTTAGTGACGACAAAAATTACTAACCTATTCTCCTCGGTGGAATTCCCAGTTCATCAGTAGTCATCTCTCTAGTATTCACAGGTTGCATCTGTTCTGTATTTACACGTAGTAGCAGCAGCAGCAACACTCGGAAAATACTGTGTACCTTTACGAGATTCAACCTAAAACTCTACGTAAATCAGCCTTCTGTTCCTCGGTAAGCCTCGAAGGATATTTGACGTCAAATTTCACTCTCAAGTTTCCTTTCTTATGAGGTTCTTTAGATATCGGCATTCCTTGGTCAGGAATAATTACTTCATACCCTGGTTTGATGATATCATTAACCGGAAGCACGATATTTTTTCCATCGAGGGTTTTTATTTCAAGCTTCGTGCCAGTGAGCGATTCCAGAAGGGTTATCTCCTTATCTAACAATAAATCGTTACCGTCTCTCTTAAAGACAGCATGGGGTTTCTCGTCCACTACAAAGATAAGGTCGGATGGAATGATGCCAGGCTCTTGATTACCTTTCTCGGGGAAAGTGATCTTTGTACCCTTCTTCCACCCCGGTTTGATATCAATAATTAGTATCTCCTCCACAGTCCGAACCTTACTGCAATGAAAAGCACAATCAATTTAAAACGTCAGTATATTTGATTTGCAGCACAATGTAAAATATAAATATAGCAGGATTGCAGAAATGAAAAAGCAGTTGCCTATATGATGAAACGTAGCTCAAGAAAACGACTACGGCTTTCCAAAGAAAAAGAAGTTTAGTACAAGGTGAGACAATATATTTGTTGAGACATTATCAGCAAATCAGCAATATATTTTTTGTGTTAATAGTTTTCCGACACTCATACTCAACTTTGAGTAGCATAGGTTACCATTACTGAGTTAGCAAAAGGTAGCCGACAACCAAATCCATAGGCAACGGCCAAAGAGAGGTAAAAGAAAAGAGATACTCCGTACATTACATACATATATGAGGCAAGAGATAAAGGCGGAGACCTAGACTTGATATAGCAGCCGTATTGCTACAGAGCTTTTTTACTATGTGCTTAACAAAACGCAGCGATGATAAAGCATAGGGACATGCTGGTATATACCATTTGGTGTCCAATGTCTGGTTCTATTCTGACCAACGCCATGAGCAACTGAGTTGCAGATCATACGGTAAAGCCCTAAAGCTGAAAGCTTCAACGTCATGAGTTGCGAAATGCAGAAGAATAGTTCTATTACTTGCTCTATACTACCTTGATTTCGTACGAAAAGTATTGGGAAACATGTACATTTGCACATATTTCATACGCCAAATGTAATTGCAAAAAATTATCATAAGAGAGAGCCGAGAGGAGATGGGCACCATCAACACGGAAACCCAACTCAAATTTGAGATCCAAAGAAGCGAAGATGTAGAAAATTTATTACCTACATAATGTGGTAAGTTGCTTACCCACTCCCCACTCGTTCATTGTAACTTCCCATGGAATCTAATTCCTACATAATGTGGTAAGTTACTTACCCACTCCCCACTCGTTCATTGTAACTTCCCATTGAATCTAATTCCTACATGAGCAACCAAACGCTTTTGCCTAATTCACCCAGATTAGACAACAAAACTTAATTCGTAATTAAAGTTTCTTGATTCACCAAACAACTCCTTCGTATACAATTTTTAAAGTTAGCTCCCGAAGCATTAATTTTATATTACATTCACGACATCCCAATATTAATAAGGTGGCGTTTGGGAACCTACATTTCATTTTAAAATTTGGATTTGAAATTTAACATTTAGAAAGAAGAATTTGAAATGACATAGTATGAGGGTGTCATTTGAAATGGCCACATTCTGTGAAGCATTGGATTGCCTTTGGATTTTAATCAAATCCAAATCCAAATACTTGAGCTTCCCAAACAAGTAATTTTGTTCAAATTCAAATTTTAAAATGACGTCATGATTCCCAAACGCAACATTGGGTGAATACTATATAAGGATCCAAATTTAAGTTATTTTTAACTCATCTTAAATTAATATAGTGGGTAAAATAATACATAAGGATACAAATTTTTTTTAAAAAAAAAAAAAAAATCTAAAAAGGTGTTATTTTTAAGTTTCACATGATTTAATTCCAAAATAAATACTAGTTCATATGTTAATATGTATTATGAAAAGTCATACGGAGTATATAAATTTAAGGTAACTTAAAAAAAAACACCTTTTTATGATTTTTGTTTTAAAAATTGGATCCTTAACAACAATGCCACATTTCAATGCCGTACGCTCAGTAAAACAAGGGTGGTACGAGTTCAAAAGAGGGAGTAGCATAACAATTAGTTCACCCGCAATTGAGAAAAAATGGTCGTGCTGCCAGCCTTCCCAAAATTATACTCCGTAGAGCTTTAAGTACAACTCAACCAGATTCTCTAATAACTTATCACCCGACCGCTAAGGTCCTATAAGCAATTACCCGCTTGACTTTGGGCCACAAAACACATATTTAGTCACCTCTAATTATTTAAAAAAGACATCTTTAGTAAGATCTATCTCTACAACTTCAAAGAAATAAAACCGCTCGACGGTTTGATATCAGTAACCTTTTATTTGGAGTAAATTGTTGACCATGCTATGTTTACACCCTAAGACGGCTCATTCTTGGCTATCCCTACCATCGTCTCCATGCCAAAAACGCATGGTATAACTTCAGAAAATCAAAGGCCTTATCCTAGTAGTACCAAACCAATGTTGCATTGTACCGTGATTGAATTTATTCGGGGAATCGCATTACACAACGCCACATTGTACAAGAACAGCGAGTTTTGGCAACCTGATTCGGGAGTAAGTATTCGTATATTATGTTCCCGGACATATGCTTGTGTTCAGGGATCGGGGCCAATCAAATATTTAACAACACAAGTATTATCCACATAATTAACATACCATCTCATACCGAGAAAAACAATATGAATTTCTCGGAAATTCGCACTAACAATCTTCTATCCAATATGGTCCTAACTCCTAACTAATTACTATCACAGTAAAACTACTTTCAACCGTCCTTTACAACGACACATGATATCGAAAAACCAGCTCACTCAGTCAACCACAATGCATCAATACTTATCCACAATCAACAACATTACGAAACATATAACTTACAGAAATGCCATTAAAACTTCACAATGCCAAACATATTCAACCAAAAAAAAACTAACATCAACACGAAACAACTCGACAAAAACAAATTCGATAAAAATCATACCCTAAATTATCAGTAATAGTCCTAGAAATCTTCATCTTCTTCTTAGCACCTTTAAACAAATCCTCCAAACTACAAGGCAAACCGTTCTCCACCGGACCCGCTTTCCTCAACCCGCTTCCCTCACCGCCACCCGTACCCGTCTCACCATTCGACGTCCGAAAAAAACTCTTCCCTCTGCTCGCACTTCTCCCAGCATTCGCACCCGAACCCTCACCAAACAATTCCGCATAAATATCATCAGCATCACGCGGATTAAACCGAAACGACGCCGCATCATCCTGACGCCGCCGGCGCTGACTAGAACCGCCGTGCGCGGCGGAGGGAGGTGGCGGAACTTGGCCGGACTTCAGCGCTTCCTCGCCGTAAAGATCGTAGATCTGACGCTTCTGAGGATCGCTGAGAACATCGTAAGCTTCGGAAATTTGCTTGAATTTAGCTTCGGAGATGTTCTTGTTGTTAGGGTTTTTGTCGGGGTGATAGATCATTGCGAGACGACGGTATGATTTGCGGAGGTCGTCGTCGGTGGCGTTGCGGTTGACTTTGAGGATGTTGTAGTAATCCACGCCCATTTTTTTTGCGGCGGCGGAGGAATTAGGGTTTGTCGGAAATTGATTGGGGATTTTTTTTTAATTTTGATTTTGAATTTCTGGGGAGAAAGAAGAAGAGGGGGAAGAAGACGTGTGAGTATGTAAATTTGGGGATTGAATGGACGTGTTTGATTATTTTTAGTGGGGTCCGCTTTGTGTAGTTCTGAAGATACGGCCGTTTTTTTAGAGAAAAAAAAAACGACTTTTTTTAGTTTTTTTTTTTTTTTTTTTTCATGTCGTTTATATGTCCGTTTGCACTTGCAACGGTTTAAAAGACGGTAACTAAATTATATTGTGAACTTATTTTACTCGATGAGAATATATATCTCGTATAGTTTATTGGTCATATGTGTTGAGTAGTAGGTCCTCAGTAGTCAGTACTCAGTACTAACCATTTGGTCAAACTTATAGTTAAACTGTTGTACTCCTATTTGAAAATTTGTGAATACATCGGGCAACAATGCTTGAGTACATTGTTTCATTTCCACCTTTGTAAAGTCAAGTTTTGAGGAGTGATTTGCGAAAGTGGAGTTTTGTTAAAATAATTAGCATTTTGGATTGGAAATAAAAGTATTTAGGGTTATGGGGTCTGTGTAGGCTCAGATTATTTAAATCAAAAACCGTCATAGCGCGTTGCGCCATATGAGTTTGAGAGATTAAAACGAAATTTTAAAAAAACAAATGTGGAAAACTGCCATGTTAAATGTCGTTTTATACAAAATCTGCCACCATAAGTGGTGGTTTATGATGTCTCAGCACCCAAAACTGCTAGTTTAGGTGGCGATTTACTTGAATGGTAGTTTTAGTATAAAACCCTATCTAAGAAAGCGGTTGTGTTTTTTTTTTTTCTTTAATTTTCTTTTTATCACTCAAGCCCATTAAACACCACGCGCTATGGCGGTTTTTGGTTTTAATAATTCGGCCCTACATGGATCCCAGAACACTGAATACTTTTATTCCGATCCAAAACGCTAAAATTTTCTAACAAAAATCTATTTCACGAAATGGTTCAGTTTTGAGTAGTATTGTTACTCTTAAAACTATTTCAACCAAATTTCTAAAATTGACTATTGAGAGCTTAATAATAATTTTTACGCATATTTGTTCCTCACGTGAAGACGCGTGAACTGAAAGGGTAAATCATGCACAACACAACCCATATACTATGGGCTAGAAGCCTAGAAGAGTCCACATGTGTAAGTGAGAGACTTTTTAAAATTCGATATTTTAGAATTGTATTAGATTTGATATAAAAATTTAACGCGATCATTGAATTGTAATACGATTCTATTTTAATAGATTCAACCGAATATACGAAAGAACTCACTGCACAATTGATATATAACTTGAGTAATACAGTACATTACAGTTACACAGGCCAAAAATACCTTAAATCTATGCACAAATCTTATACTATAAACTGTCAAATACAAAACCACACCATAACAAATTACTACATTTACAAGGAATAAATTGAAACTTTTTTGTGCAAATATTATCTGAAACAAACCTTATTTCAGAAAACTCCTCAGTGCTCTTAACTTCCTGTGCAATGTGCTGCTATAAATACACTGTTTACTCTTGTCGACAAACGACGAGCGAGTTTCAGTGTCCAGTCGAAATTTCATTCTGATGAGCTGCTGATGACAAAGTGCTTGGTTGATTTGACAGTAGTCGATTCGACTACCATCAACAAGTATATAAAGATAATACGTTTTGGTCGTTAAAACGTCAAACCACAACAGATTGCCCGGTCATTCCATCTTGTAGCTGTAATGATCCGTCTTTCATCAAGTTCAAACTCAAACTCTTGAATCTTTCCCTCGAGTATTGTCGAGAAGCCTTTCTCCAATCAGTTCCCGTTTTCATCATTGCCACAAACTCTTCGTAACTTATACGACCATCCTAGAACACATAACACCAGCTTATCAAATCAAATGTCATGTACTTGCAGACTTGCAGTAATACAATTACGATTCACGAGTTAAATGTGTAAATAGACGAGGCGAGTATACCTTGTCAGCGTCAACTTCACGCATGATTTCGTTGAGAACCTCGGAATCAGTCTCACCAGTCTCATCAACCAAGCCGTCTCGCAGCTCATCCAACTCAATGTAGCCGCTTCCGTCTTTGTCAAAGTACAGGAACGCCTTATGGAAGTGCTCGTCGTTCTCCATTTTCTGCAAGTGGATTGTCACTGCCACAAACTCTCCGTAATCCAAGTACCCATTCCCATCAACATCGGCCTGAACACAACCAAAAGAAAACTGATCAGATTTCAAAAAGAACCAAGCACTATATCATCCCGTCTAAAAAAAAGTCGATTTTTGCAGAACGCTGTGAAAACGTACCACTTCCATGAGAAGCTTAATCTCTGCATCGCCAAGTTGAGAACCGACCTTTTTAAGTCCAGTTCTCAGTTCATCGTACGTAATTCTTCCATCGCGGTCAGTGTCCATAAGAGTAAACATATCTCTGATGATTTCGACCTCCTCGACTGATAAATGCTCAGCAATTACCTACAGCATTTAAAAGTTAAATTACTTCCTTCGTAAAAATCAGATGAACTAACTCGAGGCAGTAATAAGTACTAGCTAATTATTCCTTACCCTAAGCGCTTTCTTCTTGAATCGGTTCATTCCAGCAAACTGTTTAAGCCTCGACCTAACGATATCACCCAAAGGCACATTTGACGCTTTCTTTGCGTTTTGTATCCACGGATGTTCTACAAAAAAAAGACAGTCGTAAACTCAATTTCGATTAGTCAAGGCTAAAAACTACGAATAAGTTCTGCTCAAGAGAGTCTTGCAATAAGTCTGTTAGACACTTAGACTCACCGAGGACTTGCTGCGCAGTCAAACGCTTCTTCGGATCTTGCTCCAGCATTTGCTTGACGAGATTCTTAGCATTATCCGAGATTTGAGGCCACGGTTCACGCTTAAAATCAAGGTGCCCACGTAAAATTGCAAGCGCCACACCTTGTTCCGTCTCTGTAAATCGGGTCTGGTTAGTTTTGCCACGTCTAATCACGCTTTCCTAGGGACCTTATTTCCGTGTTCTATTAAAATTCGATGATAAAAAAAAGTACCTGCCCAAAAAGGAGGGACACCACAGAGGAGAATGTACAAAATAACACCAGCACTCCAAATATCAACCTCAGGTCCATAATTCCTCTTAAGTACCTCTGGTGCCATGTAATATGGACTACCTACTATTTCCGTGAACCGTTCCCCTGTACGAAAAGTCGATTGTTAATTAGTCATTCGTAATTTTAATCAAACGAGTAGCGATTCAAATTATTCGAGTGCCTTAACGCGTCTATGACAAAACGTACACAACTGATGTTTTCAGATGACCCATAATGAAGTGATATTACTAACGTAATTAGTAAGTTTACAAATACTGCGTAAAATCATCTTATTTACATAAAAGTACTCCGTATCATTTATCGTGACTATTATTAATGTCAAGTATGGGGTATGTATTAAAATTCATCGGATATGTCCGTCATCTGACATGAGACTCATTGTAGATTAAAAGGGTAAAATAATCATATTACTCCGTAACTTTAAAACCAATTTCAGTCGATACTAAATCGAAGGGAAATTTTGAGACTTTTAAAAACCAATAATTAGATTACCAAATTAAGAAAAAATTTAAGGGAAAAGATAAACTGTAAACATATAAAGAAAGTGTAAACACCAATTTAGAGTGTGACCAAATAATAGTAGTGACTAGTGACTACCTTCCCACCAACCATTAGAAAGAAATATACCAAATCAAAAAGTCACACCAAACAATTTCAACAACCCAACTCACAATTCCTTGACTACTTCACTAAATATAGTATAAGGGGTCGTTTGGTTGAATATGGGAAGATAAAGTGAGCGGAAAGATTAGATTTATGTGAAATTGTAATTTACGTGAATTGTATAAAACTCGTTTGGTTGCTATGCGAGAAGTGAATTCATGTGGGAAGTTATACTGGACCTAGGTAAGTAACTTCCTACGTTAGATAGGAAGTGAAACTTAAGTTAATTCATGAAAAGTTTCATTTCCCATAAATTGAAGAGGCAACCAAACAACCCCTAAATCAATATATTTAATTTTATTAATTAAAAAGCATAATTCTTCATCAACACCCCTTTAAACATAGCACCTCAAAATATTACTCCGTAATATAATTCTAAGCACATAGAGAAATCGTTAATTCGTAACACTTATATGCCTATGACAAAACTATATAACTCGAAAATTATGACTTACTTCTACAATTATACTAACTACTGTTCCATTTTAATATAACTTTATTGTATGCATACGCATGAATAATCAAACCTAAACCTGTAGACCGTGTGTTCTAATAAATAAAACTTTACATATTATATAAAAATTCAAATTAAATATGGGCCTTAATACACTAACGTTCTCATCATCTTATTTTTGTTTACCCGATCAAACAATTCAAAATATTTCAGACAAGACCGTCTCACAGAAAACTTACCGGGTCGAAAAAACACAGAGAGACCAAAATCAATAGCCTTCAAAGGAGAATTCTCCTTTTTATTAGCAAACAAAAAATTCTCAGGTTTAAGGTCTCTATGAATAACACCATTAGCATGACACATCCTAACCACCTCCGCAACCGTCTTCGCCACGGTGGCAGCCGCGCGTTCAGAGTAATGCCCACGCGCCACAATCCGGTCAAACAGTTCCCCACCCTCACAAAGCTCCATCACCAAATGAACCGCCTCATTATCCTCATAAACCGCCTTCAACCGGACAATATTCGGGTGAACCGGCAACGTGCTCATTATCGCAACTTCCCTTCTAACGTCCTCAACGTCGACCGCGGTTCGTAGTTTTCGTTTCGATATTGACTTGACCGCGAGTTTCTCTTTGTTTTCCCGGTCCGTACATAGGTAGGTTACGCCAAACTCGCCACGACCGAGCTCGCGACCGATCACGTATTTGTCCCCTATACGGGGACCCACCGAGGGGAGGTCTTTTAAGACCTTTATCGGGGCGGGTTGGGTTTGGGTTAATGAATACGGGTTGGGTCGGGTTTTCTTAATGTTTTTTTTGTTATTGTTATTACGCGGGGTGGAGGGTTTTTGTTTCGCTAGCTCCTCCGGTCGTATACAAGCGTTACAGTTTCCCATGACGAATTACGATTATTAATTACGATTTACGAATCGTATGTATTAAAGCTAATTGACCATGAGAAATGAGATAATAATAGAGGGGAACAAAAATTGATATTAGAGGAAAATGTGAGAAATGGTAAGTGAGTTTGATGAGGAGGTATTCAAAAGAAGTTGGTGGCAATGATTATTTATTTGATAAAAATTAAAAATTGAAATTAAAATTATGGGATTTTTATATTATAAGATTTGAGAAAAAAGTTAGATTAGAGGGTGTTGTCAAAATTATGAGAGGAAGTTGGATATTTCTTTTTTAATTTTTTTCTAATTTGTATTTGGTGGGAATGAAGAAAAAGTATGCTCTTTTGAAAATTAGTTGATGTTTAAAGTAAGGGAGGACATAATATAGTGATTGAATGTGTAGGTTAGAAACTTAGAATGGATATTTAGTTGGATTTAATAAAAATATATTGTTTTTAATTTATGGTGTATAGGGTGTTTATAGGATATAAATAAAATGGTAGGTGTAGAGTAGAATCGTAGAATAATGAGGTTAAATTTATGTAAATATCATCAGCTCTTTTAACTCTTCAAGCATGAGACAGCTTTATAAAAATACTCCGTGGTTACTAAATTATTTGGGTGATTTTTTTGGTGGGGACAGTTTTACAGAAGTCTTACTACGTAAATATTGTTTTGTAAAAAGGTTTTTTACTTGATATTACTCTGTACTATATATGTTACCCACTGTCCCACTTCATTTCACAATTATCTTACTCCGTAATTATCAATTTGTTGAATAGAAATATCACTCTTTTATTCTCATATGCAAAATTTCTACTGCGTCGTATTTTTTATCATTTTTACCACTAATTTTATCAACATAATTTATTTTGTTTTACTTCTAAACCATCTCCACAATCAAATTTTGTTAATACAATGGGAAGAAAAAAATGGAATAAATTATAACTTGTGAGTTACGGAGTACTTTATTACTCATTAATTGACATTTACATAAGAATTTAAAAGTTAGGACTTTATTAATTTTGGGTAGTGACATGTAACCGATTTTGGACCTAAAATCGGGTACCATTCTACAATGGTGGTAAAACGTTGTTCGGTTCACTTTAACTTTTCACGAATCACGACATCCTATCACTATTTGATCAGGCCGTCATGGCTTTATTTTATTATCATCTAGTTAGTAAATATAATGGAATAGTAAATACAAAAATTGTCGTTAATCTACCAAGTAAATAAAACACGTGTTATATGATCAAGAATTACAAAAAAAATAATTTTAATAAAATTGTTATATGATTGATCTCATTTTAATACGTCACGGTTACAAGTTTATTGCGGAGTACACAAATTGTATTTGGTACACTATGTGGAAGTAGCATTGAATAATAATTGTAGAATTAGATTCACTAATCATTATCAATAATTGTACTCATAATTTAAACTTATACGTATAATAGTAGGTCGATAAAGTGTCACATTATGATATTAAGTTTTGATATCATCATCTCACATAATTAATGTAATTTCTGCAGATTAAAGAGATAATATCATAAATTTATTCATGAGAAGATAATATCACCACCGTTTTACTCAGTGCGCACCTAAGGTAGCGGCGGCGGATTTCCTACGTTATATATAAAAAAAATTATTTACATAATTATGAGATTAAGGAGAAGATTAGGTTGATGGTTTGGGTGTAAATTGTGCAAAAATAAAAAATAAAAAATAAGTGGAGTAGCTAGAAGCTTAGAACACGTCAAAGAAAGAAAGACATGTTACAATTTTTAAACATTTATTGAAAGTCAATGTTACCGATAAACAGTCTAATCATATAAGTTTGTTTATTTTGGCTGATGTATTGCATTTACACTTAAAATATGATATGAAATTATGTGCTTAAATAATTCTTGCATTATCCAACTTTAGAAAATAAAACAAATTCACAGAGTGAAAATAAATGAGTATGAATTGAATGTGAATGCTTTGTACGAGAAATAAAATCGTTAAATTGCATAAATTATTTTAGATTAAATTGGATATATAAAAATGTTAAATTAGCACTAGATCGATAAAAGTAATAACACGTGTAGAGTCCAAGGGCCCGACAATATTCTAGAGGGGGGGTGAATAGAGGATTGGACCTCTTAAAAATTTTACAACGGAAATATTAAAAGCGAGAATGTAAATGCGTAAAGTAAATAACACAAGGATTTAACGTGGTTCGGCCCAATTGAAAAGCCTACATCCACCCCTTCTTCTTATTAATTATTTATCAAGAGCACCTACTCCTACTAAATTTTACAATAAATAATTAACAAACACTAGAGATCTACTCCGACCTTAGTGTGAAGCTATTCTTTTCAACTCGAAATTAATCTCTAACAAGGTGATTATTTTTCTCGTTACAAGTCTCTCAACAAAATGAAAATACAATTCAATTGTTTGCAGAGACTTATCGTAACTATGCACTTTTAAAGATAAGAGTTAAAACAAAAGTACGGTTTAAAAGTTCTTTCAAAATCAAACAAGTATTTTGCAAAATTAATTGAAGAATACGGCCTTGACTCACTGGCCAAAAATGTTTTGCAAAACTATAAAATTCGAAACGTTTGAAAGACTTAGATTATATTAGAAATGTATATATGATATTCTTGGATCATCATTTTGCAAAGTAGATGGAGAGTACTTATAGTACTCGTTAAAATGATATTATTTACTACAATATTATTTTGTTATTACTTGCTAAATAAGAAGATAATATTATCAAAATAATATTGTTTGCAAAAGATATTCTAAGCTCCCTAATTAAAAGATTAAATTGGATTGTAAAATATAATTAGGAAGATACTTTTGGATTGCTTGTTCTCCAAGAATGAACCTAGACAAGGTAATCTAATTGGGAGATACAAGATATATTACAATATATTATTTTGAGAATTATCTTTCAAAAAATATTAGAAAAACCGAAAATATGAAAGAGTAATTGAAAAGAATAATTTCGGCCATATTAGAAAATAGCAAAGATGATTTCTTCAAAATAAAATATTGTATAGAGTATGGTTTTAAAGGAAGAGAATTATCATAAAGAATATTTTGTAAGATTACAATGTATGAGAATTATTTTGCACATCTTTTACAATTAGGGTTGCATATATTTTACCAAGTAAAATATACCCAAATCTAATTCTAAGATGAGTAAGGATATTCTCACACATTATAATAAAAATATGGAAAACTTTTTAACACAAGATAATTCTTTAGAAAATGTTGAAAAAGATATTTAGAAAATATTTAGATAAAATATTTTATAGTACTAATGTTACTACAACATGCAAGCATGTTATTATAACATTACTACTAAGATTTGAAGTGCATAGCTTCGTTAAGTCACTTTACAAATTTAGTCCTAAAGTCTTGACTTGATACGAAGCTCGTCTTTCTCATCTTCATCTTCCTCCTTTGTATTTCGAATCCTACACTTCACGAGCTCAACCATACGACCAAGTGATATACGATATAGAAATAAATAACTTGACAATATCAAAACTAAACGTGGAGTCAACAAATTCCCCCTTTTTGATGATGTCAAGTCCTCTAAGATTTATTTCTATGGTCGTTCCCCCTCAAACCAATATCATCTCAAAAGATGATGAATCACAAGTGAAGGCTATATTTTACTTATCGTGTTCCAACCAAAAGACCATTAGTGATATATAGAACAAAAACGCTCGAGAGAGAACAAAAATTGAAAACAACGATAATGAGATAAAACCACGATTATGCAACCAAATCTTAGGTGTTCTTCCCCCTCTTGACGTCATCGAAAAGGTTTAGGACTAGAATAATACCAAACTGTAAGCACACATACGCAATATATATTAAGCACACATCGAATTTATTATCAAGTAAGCAACAACAGTAGCCGTACTTGATCCAAAACGCTAGCAACGAAAATAGAAATAGTTTAGGAGGGCTACACACACATAATAGCCGAATAAAGCAAACACACAAAAGCAAATTGTTTTGGAAAAGATTAACCCTAGGATGACTAATAAGAGGATGGCTGAATAACAATGGTTAGGTTAAGATCAATGAGCAGCCCAAAAAAAAACAGCACTCCAAACAAACGTCCTCAAGAACTCAAACATGGTGATTTAGTTGAAGGAGGTAAACGGTTCGATTCACTTGATCCGTGATGGTGCGCAGGCGATCCACGATCTCTGCCAGCCTTTGAGATGGAGGATTCACGTGGGCTTTGAAAAGATCAACCACCTGCCCCACATTCTTGCCAAGAGTGTCTCCATTAGTGTTGATGCGCTTGATATCTTCCTCAATGTTGGTGACACGATCCCTGACCTTCCCGAGCTTATAATCCACACTAAACAAGGACGTCATTATATCATCCTTAACCTTCTCAAGGTCATTCGCAAGCCCAAGCAGTTTTTCTTCAATTCTCACAGCCTCACCCTGCACTCCCTCGGTTTTAACTTCAGGAACAGTTTTATCACCCTCCACTTTGACCTTAGCACACCCACTTTCCACCTTAGTTTCAAGAGTCTCTAACTTACCTTCATACGATTTTCCAAAGCCTCAAGACGAGAAATCATTAAGGCCTGGAGCTCACCCATGAGCTCCTCGGTTCTCCCAACATCAACTCTCACTCCACCACTGTTCTCACTTGGCTCACCCACCTTTTCTTTCCCTGGTCGCTGCCTTGGTGTGTTTATCACATCCACACCTTCCAAATTCATACGGCGAAGCAACACGGTGTTCATCATATCTGTTGGGGTACGAGTAAGAGTGTTTTTACTGACCACTCCCTTATTTTTCAACAACTTAGAGAGCCACATTCCATATGGAATCACAAGGGTGGGCGAAGTACGAGAGATAGTCAGTTTTTCAAGAGATGCACTGATATGGGAAAATATAAACAATGGCAGATTTACCTTATCACCGTGAAGAAGGTGATACAAAACACGATTTTCATGAGCATCTACTCTTTGCGTACCGCCCTTCTTGGGAATAATGGTGGCATGCATAAAATTCATGAGAAAGCGAGACAAAGGACTTAACTTTGAGACCAATACCTCGTCAGAAAGCTTAACCTCGGGATCGAGGAAGGTTTTGTACGCCAACTGCTCATCCTCATGTAGCCCAGTCCACTTAGCCCCTGAAAACACTTCTACTCCCTCGCATGGAATGCCCCATGCTTCACCGAACTCTTCCATCGTGATCTTGATGGCCTTATCCCCAAAGTTGGCACATAGTACTCTGTTTTCGATGCGCAGAGTGGCCCAGAATTGAGCAAGTTGCACCGGATAGAGCACATGGGTTCCGTCTAGAAACTCCTTCCACCCTTGATACGCTAAGATGGCGCTGAAATCCTTAAGATTATCAAGTTCATCGTACCAGGAGATAGGATAAACACGACTTAAATGAAGAGGATAGCGAAGCACCAAGCATGCACGGTAAAACTCCTTTTGCTTGAGACGGGTTTCCTCCACCGCCTCGAGTATAGGCTTGTTCTCAGTGAGAACAAGCTGTTCATGAGTGGGGGTTGAAGTTTCTGGATCAGTTTTTACTCGTTTCCCTGTGCCTTCCCCATCAGAGGACATGGGTGATGATGAACGGGACGAATCTGATGATGACAAAACCATGGTTGTAGCTCGAGTTCTCACGGTCCGTTTGGGAGGAGTGTTAGCTTTCTTTGGAGCCATTGATTTTGATGGTTTTGGTTTGAAGTTGGGTAGGTTGGATGGAGTGAATAAGAGAGGAGAGAGATGATAAATGTGTGGTAAAAAGAAGGGGTAAAGTTGACGGGTGAAAGGTGAGGTAGATGGGTGATTAAATAGGGGGTAAGAAAGCAAGGGTTTTGATAGGGTGAAAGGGAGGTGCGTGGAAGGCTAGGGTAGTCTAGGTAAATAAGTTATGGTAAGTATAATTATTATCAACTTGGAAATCTTATAATATGTGATAACAATATTGTGTGAGCAAGATATGCAAGATTTTTGAATGACTTATTTTGCAAGGCAAAAGATTAGTATATTAGGATAAATATTAAGGTAAGTTTATTTGGATATTGTGTGCATAAATAAGATCCTATAATATTCTATTCTGTGCAAAGATTATACCATAATATATGTAGAAGTGATCTCATTAAGAAAGCATAAATAATAATAAAAGAATGATTATTTATACAAGATACGAGAGGAAATAATCCTAATCGTGGAGTAATGAGATCGTGACATATGGTATAAGAATAATCAAGGGAATAAAATACGAATACCGTTGAGCTAACTAAAATAAACTAGAATGCACCCAATTTTGAAAGCATATAGAATTTCACAGTTTAATACGGACACAGTCTCAAAACCAAATCTAGTCAATCATAGAAGAAATCACACGGCCGAAAATCAATCACAAATCAAGCCAATTTCAAGACGTAATTTCTCAAATCGTTCCCTGGCTAAGGGTTTTGTAAAAATATCAGCTTTTTGATCTTCGGTTGGACAAAAGATTAGTTCAATATTACCTTTTTCTACATGATCTCTCAAAAAATGATGACGGATATCGATGTGTTTGGTCCGAGAATGCATGGCCGGGTTCTTAGATATAGCTATGGTACTAACATTATCACAATAAATAGGTACGCTATCGAAAACTACCCCATAATCATGTAATTGTTGTTTAAGCCAAAGTAGTTGAGAACATACCAAAGATGCTGCAATATACTCACTTTCCGTTGTATATAATGCAACCGTAGCTTGTTTCTTTGAACCCCATGATACTATACCGGACCCTAGAAATGTAGCCGTACCCGAAGTGCTTTTTCGGTCGATTGAGCATCCCCCATAATCCGCATCTGAATAACCTTTAAGATCAAAATTGTCATACATAGGATAAAACAAATATAGATTAATTGTACCAATTAAGTATCTTAAAATACGCTTGACTGCCACAAGATGAGATTCCTTAGGGTTTGCTTGAAACCTAGCACATACGCACACACTTTGCATAATATCGGGCCGACTTGCCGTGAGATATAAAAGAGAGCCAATCATGCCTCTATACATAGTCTCATCCACAGCCTTACCATGCTCATCCTTGTCGAGCTTGGTTGTTGTTGCCATAGGGGTGGAGATAACCTTACCATTCTCCATACCATACTTTTTGAGCAACTCCTTTATGTATTTTTGTTGATGTATCATAATGCCTTCCGTAGTTTGCTTGATTTGTAGACCTAAGAAGAAACTTAATTCTCCCATCATACTCATTTCAAATTCAGATTGCATTAGGTCTGAAAAATAACTACACAAACTTTCATTAGTAGCACCAAAAATAATATCATCAACATAAACTTGAACAATTAAAATATCCAACCCCTTGGTTTTCAAAAATAAGGTTTTATCGACAGTGCCTCGTTTGAAATCATTTTTAAGTAAAAACTGAGATAAACGATCATACCATGCCCTAGGGGCTTGTTTTAAACCATAAAGTGCTTTGTCGAGGAAATAAACATGGTTTGGAAATTCATTACTTTGAAAACCGGGGGGTTGCTCAACATATACTTCCTCTTTCAAATAGCCATTAAGAAAGGCGGTCTTAACATCCATTTGATAGAGTTTAAACCCTTTGTGAGCGGCAAAGGCAATTAGTAATCTAATCGCTTCTAAACGGGCTACCGGTGCGAAGGTTTCGTCGAAATCAATGCCTTCTTGTTGGTTATAGCCTTGCACCACTAGCCTTGCCTTATTCCTCACAATGGCTCCCGAATCGTCAAGTTTATTTCTAAAAACCCAACGAGTACCAATAACTTTACGATTCGGAGGCCTAGGTACCAAGTGCCAAACTTTGTTTTTCTCAAATTGTCGTAACTCATCTTGCATTGCAACTATCCAATCGGAATCGGTTAGTGCGACTTTGATGTTGTTAGGTTCAATGGTAGAGAGAAACGAGTTTAGCACACAGTAATTATTCATGATGGACTTACGCGTTTGTATACCTTTGTTGTAGTCGCTAAGTATCGCATCCGTGGGATGAGAACTTTGATGTTTCCATTTCTTGAGCGTCATTGGAACATTGTTCGGATTTTCATCTGATGTTACCTTAACATTGTCCGTAACGTCAGATGTTCCCCCTGAATTCAAGCCAGATGTTTCTGTTGATGTTACCTTAACATCTGCTTCCAAAGAGTTTTTCGTGGATTCTTTAGAGTTAGATGATGAAGGAGTATTAACATCATCTTTAACTTGAGTCTCGTCCATGTTTGACTTTTGAGCCTTTTCGGCGTCGGTTCCAATAATTTGTTGTTCATCATTTTCGTCCTCTAATTTCGGGTAAGTCTTTACGAGTAAGCCAGAAATCTGGATCTTCCTCTTCTTCCAAGTCATCCCCTTCATATTGTTCGAGAGTGTCATTTTCATCAAAAACGACATGTATGCTTTCTTCTACGCACATGGTTCGCTTGTTATACACACAATATGCTTTGCTACGATTAGAATAACCCAAGAGAACACCTTCATCACTACGAGGATCAAACTTTCCCAATCTATTTTTACCATTATTGTGTATAAAACATTTACTTCCAAAACATCGTAGATGGGATATGTTTGGTTTTCTTCCTCTTAGTAGTTCGTAAGGGGTTTTCTTTAGGATTGGTCTAATCATAGCTCGGTTGTGTATGTAACATGCGGTATTCACGGCTTCTGCCCAAAAGTTTCTAGGCAAACTGCTACAAAGTAACATTGTGCGTGACATTTCTTCTATGGTTCGATTCATCGTTTCAACGACTCCATTTTGTTGAGGGGTCCTAGAGGCCGAGAAGTTGTGATCGATACCATTCTCTCGACAATATTCAATGAAGGCTTGGTTATCGAACTCGGTACCATGATCCGTCCTAATAGATATGAGATTATGCGAATACTTGTTTTGAGCTAATTTTATCAAGCACACAAATTCATCAAAGGTATGATCTTTGGAGCTTAAGAAAATTGGCCAAACAAATCTCGAATAATCGTCTACTAAAACAAAGACGTACCTAGCACCGGCTCTACTACTCACTCTCATTGGTCCACATAAATCCATATGAACTAATTCAAGTGGCTTGGAAGTGCTTACCACATTTTTAGACTTGAACGATGATCTCACGTGTTTACAACGTATGCACGTGCCACACAACTTATTGGTGTCAAACTTTACGGAGGGAAGTCCTTCAACAAGTTCCAATCTTTTCAACCTTTTTAGGCAATGTGTGTTGATATGGCCAAATCTCTTGTGCCATAAAGAGTGATCGTTCGTGACTGCACTCATACACGTGAGGGATGTAGAAGGAATACTATCTATGTCTACGACATAGACATAATTCTTTCTTCTTCCTTCAAGTATAACATGGCTAGATCCTTCACGAAGGATTCGACACACACTTGGATGAAACACAACTTTGTTCCCACGATCACACAATTGTGAGATACTTAGAAGATTATGCTTAAGCCCTCGTACAAGTAATACGTTGTCAATTGAGTGTGTTTTGGAGATTCCAACTCGACCAATTCCAATGGTCTTTCCTTTCCCATTGTCTCCAAACGTCACACTCCCACCTTCATATGTTTCAAGTGAGAGGAATTTGCTTTTATCTCCCGTCATGTGCCTCGAGCAACCACTATCCAAGTACCATTGGTTGCTTCCTCTCACTTCTTCCTACAAAGATTCACTTTGGTGATTTAGGTACCCACACAAAGTTGGGTCCTCTTCTATTAGTTAAATCGGGAAGTAAATCTTTACGAATCCAAACACGTTTAACAATATACTTACGTTTATGATTATAGTACAAGTTAGGATCAAAAGATTCATACTTCTTCTTAGTGGTTTCATGATTACATTGAGTTTTGGGTTTAGACATGTTATCATAACTAGACTTGACATAATCCGTATTTCTTTTATAATGCAAGTCACGTTTTTTACATGAATTGACATAATGACCCGTTTTTCCACAAAAGTTACAAATTTTATATTCGGGAAGACCAACATACTGTCTTTTGCGAAAATCACGGTTAGTGGGCTCGTTCATTTTCTTAACGTGTTCTACGCGACATCTAGTTTGATAACCTAAACCTTCTTTATGGTGTCGATTAGATTGTTGAGTTAAAAAGTTAAGGACTTCTTGACTAGCTTCCCATTTCTTACTGACATTGAAAGCTTCTTTTAATTTCTCATTAAGTTCTTCCTTTTCTTTACTCAATTTTTCACAATTATTACATGACTCGACCTCTTTACTTATGGTGGATTCCTTTTTACTCAACTCGGATTGAAGATCAACAATTTTCTTAATGAACGAAGACTTCATGACTTTAAAGCTAGATTGTTGTTGAATAAGTTCATTAGTGAGGTTATTTACTTGGTTATCTAACAATTTGACCTTTTCTTCAAGTTCATGATTTCGTTTAACACATGATGATGTTACTGTAACATCCTCCAAAGCTGGAATATCCTCTTCAGATGTTAGGTTAACCTCATCTAGAGTTTCCTTTATCTGGTCAGATGTTGGAGTAACACTGACTGGAGGTTCATCCACTTCGGGTGATGGTATGGTAACATCATCTCGTGTTAGACTAACATCACCGAACGAACTTTCAGAATTTTCAGAGTTTATGGACGAGTTATCGTCTTCGGAAGCGTAATCAGAGTCAAGATCATACTTGCCCCAGTCTAAGTTTGGCGTAGGCTCAACATATGTGTCAAAATTTTGTTTTGAGACTTTTGGTGAGCTTACGTTCTTCTTAGAGCGAAGTTTTTTGACCTTTTCACTTAGAGAACAATTGTCATCTTCAAGGTTTTTAATATAAGTCTCTTGATTAACACAAGTATTATAAACACCTTCAAAAATCTCAAGAAGTCTATCTTTAGATAGCTTTAAAAATTTATTCTTGACTTTATCGAAAGTTACCTCAATTTTTTCATCCGAATCAGCTTTTCCCATTAAGCATAGGTCTTTGTGAGACCTTCCTTTTGTTGATTCAACGCCATACGTGCTTAGGCACACGTTGGCTTCCTCTTCCTCCTCGGTTTCTTCATCCGTATCAACCTCAAGATCTCCCCATCCATCGGAGGCTAGCATAGCCGTTTTGTACGTGTTCTTAGCCTTCTCACGTTTGGCTTTGTTTTTGATCTTTGCCCAAGTAGGACAATCTTTGATAATGTGAGTGGTCTCTCCACACTTATAACATCCCTTGTTTGAATTTTTTGTTTTAAAGGGTTTAAAATTTTTACTCACATTTTTAGAAGAATTAAAACCAAACTTTTTACTGTTGAACCTTTTCACAAATAATCCTATTTCATCATCCGACTTCTCATCATCACTGGACTCGGCTTGAAGAGCTATCCCTTTGTTTTTGATTGGTTCTATGTGCCCTTTGTTGAGTGTTAACTCATGGGCCATCAAAGATCCAATCAAGTTATCATAGGAAAGTTTGGATAGATCTTTAGCTTCCTCTATCGCAGTGATTTTGGGTTGCCATTTATCGGTTAGGCTCCGAAGGACCTTATTGACAATGTCCTCGGTTGAGTATACTTTGCCTAAATTCTTTAACTCATTAATTATACTAGTAAATCGATCAGACATGTCACTGATGTTTTCATTTTTCTCCATATGAAACATCTCGTACTGATGAGTTAATAAATTTTGCCGACACTTTTTAACTTGGGATGTTCCTTCATAGGAAGCCTCAAGACTATCCCAAATTTCTTTCGCACTTGCAGATGATGAAAAACGATTAGAGATTTCTTTGGTTAAACCTTTTTGCAACATAGTTAAAGCTTTAAAATTCTTTTGAGCAACTTTAAAATCTTTCTCATCATAGTCATCTTCTTACTTTTCAGTTTTCTCATCAGTAGAGAGTATAGCAATGGGTCCTTTGACTATGATTCTCCAACATTCAAAATCGACTCCTTTTATGTGATTTCTCATTTGGTTTTTCCAATGACTATAATCCTTACCATCAAAGATAGGATATTTTACCATATCACTTGAATCCATTTTTTAAGAAACAATCAAATAGGCCGAGATATTGAAAAAGAGATAAATAAACAAAATGTCAAAACTTTAGAGTATTGGATCCTCTTTAGCGGTAAAGCTATCAAGAGCACGAGGCTCTGATGCCAATTGTAGAGTCCAAGGGCCCGACAATACTCTAGAGGGGGGGTGAATAGAGGATTGGACCTCTTAAAATTTTTACAACGGAAATATTAAAAGCGAGAATGTAAATGCGTAAAGTAAATAACACAAGGATTTAACGTGGTTCGGCCCAATTGAAAAGCCTACATCCACCCCTTCTTCTTATTAATTATTTATCAAGAGCACCTACTCCGGCCTAGCTTACAATAAATAATTAACAAACACTAGAGATCTACTCCGACCTTAGTGTGAAGCTATTCTTTTTCAACTCGAGAAATTAATCTCTAACAAGGTGATTATTTTTCTCGTTACAAGTCTCTCAACAAAATGAAAATACAATTCAATTGTCTAGAGAGACTTATCGTAACTATGCACTTTTAAAGATAAGAGTTAAAACAAAAAGTACACGGTTTAAAAGTTCTTTCAAAATTAAACAAGTATTTTGCAAAATTAATTGAAGAATACGGCCTTGACTCACGGTCAAAAATGTTTTGCAAAACTATAAAATTCGAAACGTTTGAAAGACTTAGATTATATTAGAAATGTATATATGATATTCTTGGATCATCATTTTGCAAAGTAGATGGAGAGTACTTATAGTACTCGTTAAAATGATATTACTTACTACAATATTATTTTGTTATTACTTGCTAAATAAGAAGATAATATTATCAAAATAATATTGTTTGCAAAAGATATTCTAAGCTCCCTAATTAAAAGATTAAATTGGATTGTAAAATATAATTAAGAAGATACTTTTGGATTGCTTGTTCTCCAAGAATGAACCTAGACAAGGTAATCTAATTGGGAGATACAAGATATATTACAATATATTATTTTGAGAATTATCTTTCAAAAAATATTAGAAAAACCGAAAATATGAAAGAGTAATTGAAAAGAATAATTTCGGCCATATTAGAAAATAGCAAAGATGATTTCTTCAAAATAAAATATTGTATAGAGTATGGTTTTAAAGGAAGAGAATTATCATAAAGAATATTTTGTAAGATTACAATGTATGAGAATTATTTTGCACATCTTTTACAATTAGGGTTGCATATATTTTACCAAGTAAAATATACCCAAATCTAATTCTAAGATGAGTAAGGATATTCTCACACATTATAATAAAAATATGGAAAACTTTTAACACAAGATAATTCTTTAGAAAATGTTGCAAAAGATATTTAGAAAATATTTAGATAAAATATTTTATAGTACTAATGTTACTACAACATGCAAGCATGTTATTATAACATTACTACTAAGATTTGAAGTGCATAGCTTCGTTAAGTCACTTTACAAATTTAGTCCTAAAGTCTTGACTTGATACGAAGCTCGTCTTTCTCATCTTCATCTTCCTCCTTTGTATTTCGAATCCTACACTTCACGAGCTCAACCATACGACCAAGTGATATACGATATAGAAATAAATAACTTGACAATATCAAAACTAAACGTGGAGTCAACAACACGCTATATAAAAAGAAAAAGAGCTTTACAACAAATTATTTAAAGCATATCGTGAAAATATATGGTGCAGATAGGAGTGTTTTATCAGGACTGTCAAAGGATAATATAGTCTTTATCAAAGCTTACGCTTTTGTTAATTATCTTTTAACTAATAGAAATTGAATGTTTCAGATTGGCGTGTTTTATAAAATTGATATAGGTTTTTCGATGTTAAAAACTCACTATGTACATGTGCGTAATCACTGATAAGCACAAACAATAAAGCTTCTAATTCATTTTCATCATTTCAACTGTTAACCAAATATTTGAAAGATCCTTTTATTGTCATTACTTAATCGCGACGAAATAGAAATTTATATCTTTTAATTAGCTACATTTTTTGCACAAAAGATGAATTCCAAACTAATGAACGTACATACACTAAGCTACCTAACTCGAACCGTCGAACGTATATAGTCAGTTATCATAACTCTTAAACTGTGTCACGTTCGGAGTACATAAACAGCTAAATATTTTTTCCAGATTTACCTGAATCTCATAATATAACCCAAGCTCCTACGAATTAATTAGTGTAGTATAGTTTCGTAATTTCTAAACTTAATAGAAATCAATTACGGGTTATTATTTAATCTTTTTCATTGCAAAGATCAAGATGTATGTTGAATTGATCTTAGACGCGTTTTTCCCCTGAAAATATCATGAAAATTGACATGCTAGAATCAAAAGAATGGTCTTATGTACATATTTACAATTTACAAAAGGTCACATACATAGAAGATTCTATAGATAAAAGTCAACATGTATAAAGTCACAAGATGAAGAAAATATATATAGTGTTTTATTTTCGAAATAGTCAAACATCTTCCAGAAAAAGAAAAGACTAATAATAAATTACGGAGTATAAATTATAAATAAATTAATAATGTTTTGTTTTAGTTGAAGTTGTTTACCTGCGTAAACTTCCATCCAAAGCGTGCAAAACCTTTGACCGCTGACCTTGACCATTTATTTAGTCAAACACCATTTGTTGTAAAACGAGTCTCCAAATAATCAAGGATTTTGAGTTATGTTTATCGTATATTTTAGATTGAAATTATTTGAACTGAATCAAAAACGTAATTTTTCACATTATATAAAAAAAATACAAATATAAAGTTAGATTAAATTGAACTAAAACTAAGTAACCCGTATGATAAAATGGACATGATTATGTACAGTATAATATAGAGTGGTGTATACGAAAAAAATGTTGAGAAATATGCTGAAGTAATACAAATTACGTTATTTTAGCTAATAACGATAGAGAATATATTGTGAAAAAAAAAAAATCAATCAAGGTGAGACATGTTGATGTTCAGATTATTGTACTCCGTACATACCAAAAGGATTTTTCTAATTTATGCCCATGAAAAATTATTGGCATATTCTCCCTCAATTCATGAAAAATAAATTCAAATTTTTTTTTTTCCATCTTTACATGAGTGGAAAATGAAAAAAATTTAATCTTGTTCTCCCTTATTCTATGCGCTGTGGGCATAACCGCATAAGATAGAAAACTCGATACTAAAATACTGGATAAATTTTGTTGTCTTTATTTAAAATTGTATCGTTTCACCAACTCATTATAGAATATGATTAATAATTACAAAAAAGCGTTAAGAGGATAATATGTAAATAATATGAGTCACTTATTTATTTATTTTTAGTGAAGTGGTTGAATTTTGAAACTACATATAAAATGATGTTGTAGGTAGTACTTTCATTTGTCGAATGTATACAAATGAAATTTTTAAAAATTTGATGAAGTGTGACCCCATTTTAATTTATTTGATTAGCACTCTGTGTGCGTATCAACTTTATTTGTACTTCCTCCGTGGATCCAGTGAATTGTTAACGTTTTTATTTTCTGAGGAGAATATGAAACAAACGTTAACAATTGACTGAGATAGAAGGAATATTACTTTGCATTGTAGATTTGTAGTACTTAATTAAATTTGTGACATTTTGGATTATGACAAACTACTACCAAAACCACAAGATTAAATTGTTAAGGCTTAGGCTACCTAATGTTATTGGTTTATTGTGTTTTGTTGGGAAATAATATAGAGCATGCATTAGCATAATATTACATGGTGAGACTTCAATTTTAATCAATAATTTATTTTTTCCTTAGATTAATTTATCTAGGAACGTTACGAGTTTTACATATAACGTATCTATACGTCGTATAAACTTTTTTTTTTTGTGTGTGAGATTAGCTATATTTATTTTTTCGTTGGTTTGTTTTTCTCCCGGGTTGCATAGTCACTTAGTCAGTATACGAGTTATATCGTGCTTCATCGCATGACATCGTTATGAAGAATCTACCTACCTGCGATGTTTCGATATAATCACACGCGTAAGTTGAGCAGATTTATACCATTAAACATATATACTCAAGCCAAACTATCGACTCAATGATGACTTGTAAAATTCACCCCTAAACAAAGCACCATACATACATAAAACCAATTTTAGTTAGAGTGATTATGCAATCAATAGATTCAAATAATATAGTCATATTTCTTTCCTAAAGTCCTTTTTTTTTTGGTTTCCCAACCGATATCCGAACCCATTTGGGCCGACTAATTCGGTTTCGGAGCGTGTCCCGGGGTTAAGGTTTTAAACCCCTCCCAACGCGCTTGCGGGGGATCGAACCGCAGTTTCTTTCCTAAAGTCTTTAAGACATAATTCTAATAATAACTCTCAACTTAATAACATGCAAATAAAAGGCCCTACAACTATTAGGTATACCCTGGAAAGTTTAAGTAAAAGGTCCTCCTATAAATCAAACTTACTCATTATATTATATTATAATTAAAAAATGAATTAAAACGTGAGCTCATTATTATTATTAAGGCTTTATAATCATGGGCTTCCAAGTGAAAACGCTTTTATTGCTTTAATCTCACTTTACAGCCAATTTACTTCCCTTTTTAGGGTACCTTTTATGTGCTTTTAATAGAGGCGGCCACGGGCCGGGCTGGGCCGAGCCAGCTCACTACGAATTGGGCCTCGTATTCAAGGCCCTTAACCAGCTTGTGGAAGTGGCGGGCCGGGCCACAAAAATAAGGTCCGGGCTCGGCCCGTTGCATGGAAGGGTCGGGCTGGGCTGTTTCGGGCCATAAAAATCAGGCCCATCAGGCGGGTCGGCCCGGGCTGGTTAGCTCTAGCTCTTACCACCTAATCAAACACGGGTTTGGGTCAGACGTAGGCTAGACCTATCTAATAATCTAATATAACGTGATCTTTTATTTATAGAAAAGTGAGTATCAAACGGAAGCTCCGCGTTCAAGGTCGCACATCGAATAAGAGAACAAGAATTGAGTTATTTAGAAGTTAAAGGAGTTATTTTACTGATTGTCAATTGATTTTGAAATGAAACCTAATCTGGTTTGTGAAACGACAAGTACGACCAAAACCTGATCCATGAATATAACACGGTATCATACCTGTCACTCTGTCAGGAACCAAACCATCTAAAAGCTTAAGCCGATGGTATCGGACCTGATGGTGTGGCCCATGATCAAACCCATGACAAGCTGGGCCGTAATTGTATGGGCTATATGGCCCATGATCTTAAGGTTGTGGCCCATTTGTCCATTTTTTTATGAGGTCCATCAACTCCAACTTTTTGGGCCTGCTAATCGTCTTGATCATTAATATGCGTTTGGGTAATTGGGCTTGGGTCGTTTATATTTGGGCTTTTTCGTACGATGTACTTCCAATCTTCCATAACATCTAAGCTAATGGTAATCATTATTAACCATATTGTGGCCACTATTTACCGTACAAAAGTGGTCACGTTTTAGTCAACGATAGTTACAAATATCATATATATAAATATATAATCACATTCAGTTTTAATAAAAGACGATCTTTCACAAAATTTACTCAGAACTGAAAAAACATATGAATACAATAATGTCCCCTTCATGTATTATAAAAATATCAAGAACCAAAGGCTTAAAAGGAATTTGAAGTTAGGAAAAAGTCAATGAGAGGGCTTTTATAAATAGGAAAGTAGGGCCTCCAAAATGTGTTTGGATTATCATGTGGGAACATTTTGGACGCTTGGAGAACAAGCCACAACTCCCCGAAAACCTAATTAAATTTGGGCCTCGTATACTACACCCACTCACTACTTGCCACGTCCCCTCTTAAGTACTCCGTCTCTAAGGGCGCGATCGAGTTTTTCATCCTCCCACGTAAATGGTATTATCCCGCAAAAACGAGAGAGAAAAGAAATTTAATTGTAGAGTGACCGTCAATACGTAATAATGTCAAATATTGGAATGAATGAGTGGAGTAACTACATTATATTTCCTGGTAAATCAATCAATCAATCTTTTATACAGTAACTTTATACACAAATTCTTGAATGAAACGATCTGAAAATAAGTTTATTATTGTGAGACCCTCACAAAAGGCAGTTTCTCACAATGTGAGACGGTTTCACGTAAGATCTACTGAACTTTATAAGCATTACTTTCCATAATTTAAGACATTATTATTTTCTTGTTGTCTAAATTTTTTATTAGTATGAAGTCTACTCTTTTTAGTGTGTCTTTTCATTAAAGAAATCACTTTAGTCTAAAATTTCTCAATTAAAAACAAAAAAATTTCTTAATTGAACTTTGTAAAAGATTGCGGAGTTAAGAAAAATAAAATGAGCATATCTGTTAATTGTTTTTAGAGTAAATTGTTAATTACAACCTTAGAATTTTTTTATTTTTATTTTTTTTATTATTATTTTTTTTTTATCAATTACTCCGTATAACCTTATAATTTTTTTTTCCTTTTTAAATTATAACCTTATTTCTGGTTAATTTTGTGTAAACTAACCATTATACCCCTCATTTAATCGGTTTCTTTGTTTAAACTCTTACCCTTTTACTCTTCTACAAATAATTGCAATGGAGAGAAAAAGTTTAATTTTAGAATAGAATAAGTTAAGGTTAGGTGCTTACCATAAATAACAAATAACAAATACGTGTAATCAAATATCAAGGGTAATTTCGTCATAAAGTTTAAGCTTTGAGTGGAAAATTCGAATTTTTTTAAATTTTGGCACTTATTAGAGTCGGAGCTCATATTTGCCTGCAATTTGTGAATGGGGTCAACTTTTTGGCTGTAATTTAATTTGTTTTTTTATAAGGCTATAATTAATGAAGATTGAGTTTAATACGCCTGCAATTAACAATTTACTCTTTTTTTTTAGTTACATTAATACTCCCGCTGACATTGGACGGTAAAAATCTTCATTCTACTCCGTAGATTAATCTTTCGAACATAAAAAGTGTATCACTTTATTCATTGTACGGGTACATCATTACCTTTTATAACATAGAAATATTTTAGATAATTTTGTCACAAAAACTCTACTTATCTCAAATTTTATCCAAAAATAAATACAGAGTACTAACATTAACATTAACATTAACATTAATATTAACAATCTAATGGATAATACGGAGTACTAACCCGCAATTGTTACCTAAAAAAGGTGAGAATCTGATCCTTACTAAAAAAAAAAAAAAACGTGATTATTAAAGTAATAGAAAAAGGAAAAAAAAAAAAAAAAAAAAAGAAGAAAAAAAAAAGTAGGGCAAGATTTACAATAAAAAAAAAAAAGTGACTTGAAGAAAAAGGCAGCTAAAAAAAAAAAACAGCCTCTTCACATTTGTTTGGAGAAAACTCTTCCAAGTTGACTCCTCCAAACAACAACAACAACAACAACAACAACAATATTTAGCCGCCTTCTTCTGTTTGTGTTTTCTGTTGTTGTTGTTGTACTTTCACTACTTCTTATTTTTCTGGTAATTTCTTTGATTAATTGATTTATTTACTTCTTTTATTGTCATATGATTTGCCTTAATACACTCACATTACTCTGTTTATTTTGACATTTGATTCATGTATTTTTGACTTTTTTATGTATGAAAGTTTCAATCTTTGATTCAAATTTTTTGTGATTTTTTTGGTTGTTATTTTGACTGTTATGATTAGTATGTATGAAAGTTTCAATCTTTGATGCAAAGTTTCAATCTTTCTGTTTGTTTTGTGTTTGATTTGTAATGGGGTTTCTTGATTTATTTATTTATTTTTAATTTTCTGTGATGGGTTTTTGTTTTGGTTCAAAAAGTCTTAGAAAAGACGGTCTTTTTACCTTCATTTATTGTCGGTCTTACAATTTGGGAGTGTAAGACGGTCTTTTATAAGACTTACATTTACGGGTTTGAATTAATTTAGGGACTTTTGTAGTCACAAGTGTTTGATTTACTGATTAGTGTCATGTGGTTGTGTAACTCAGGATCAATTATTTATGTTAGAACAATGGAATTCGAAGAAGACGGTCGTTGGTAGAAGCTGATTTTTATCGAAAGCTGCAATCAACATATCTTGTTAATTGTTTGTGTTCTTTTCCCTTCCATTGTCCTTGTTTCTCTTCTTTTTCCGTTTGATTTTATTCTAATTTCTGTTGGATTTCGGGGGATTTCTGTTGCGTAGTTTATTTTCGATGTATGCTGTTAGAACTCTTCATCCCTACTTTAATTTCCTGGTTTCTTTCTGTTTTCATTTTAGTCGACCATTCATAGGTTGCGCAGAATTTAGTAGAATGCGCAGATTTTAGCTAGCGTAGCTTGGAAAATGGTAGTCAATGGAGCTTAAATTTAGTCTAAATTTGTGAAAAGTAGCTGAATAGACATAAAATTAAGTTCAAAAGAATAAGGCCGTAGTCAACAAGGGACATTAAACTTTTCACGTCGATGCTCAATAGTTATACACAAATGACGATGATTTCTTTCAAGAAAACGTATTGGATGCTTCAAATTAGTTTCCAATAAATGAATGTACCATGGGAACACGCTATTCACGTTCTCGTCTCCTAGAATGCCTTGTACTCTTGTAAGATTACGTAGCTTCATGCACATAGCATTAGGCAATTTTGTTAAATATTCTTTTCGTGACACGACACACTTGTTTCTGTTTCTTAAATCTTCCTGTGGTGTCTTTCTCGTTGCAGGATTATTAATTCAATACTGAAATAATGCTGAGGGCGAAGCAGATCAGTAACCTATCAAACTGTGCTAGAACAATACTATACAGCGGGTCTAGATGTAACGCACCTGATGGCGGCTCATGTTCCTGCACCGACGATGAAAAATGCTCCTCGAGGAGACATACTACGTTGCTCCAAAAAACGTTAGGTGTTGGGTCGAAAGACCCTACCAGGGCATATAACAAGCCCAACAGTATAAACCGGTCGACTTCTCGCTCACAGGTCTTGGTAAAATCCTCCGATTGTGTGAGCTATGCAGCCTGTACAGATATTGATGAAACTGATGTCACGCAGTCGTCAATTCACGTGACAGATCAGTTGGTTAAGGCAGGTATTGCTGCTGTAGGTTTTATATCAGATGTCGTAAATTATAAAGTTCCCTTGAAAGATGGAAGTGGAACAGATTATCCCGCCCAAAATTATGTGGTCGGTCAAACAAGACACCGCGTGAGTGTCAAGCCATCGTCCGTAAACCCCGTCGAGAGCAATGACGTTTCAATTGTACACGAGAAATCTTCTGCAAAGACGGAGGTTCCTACGACTGCACCGTCAAGTTATCATGAGACAAGAAGTAAAGTTCATAGCCATGTGAAAGTCGAGAATACTCAGAGTGTATCATCCGAGAGGAAAACCTATGAAGGGTCTCGGACAGAAAAGATTTATCATCCGCAGAAATCGAGATCCTACGCTAGTCAGTCTACAGCACAAGGAAGCGCTAATGTACAGGCGCCAAGAACGTCTGGTGGAATTCCGCATCACACCAACAACCGTCAGAGGGAGTTAAAATCTCAAATTGGAGTTGCTCCATTTGTTAGGCAGTTTTCTAACAACGGCCACGTTGTCGAAAATGTTTCCAATGTGTTACGAAGGCTGAAATGGAGCCCTGCGACTGAAGTGACTCTCAATAATCTCAAATTATCGATGGACGCTTATCAGGCAAATCAGGTGTTGAAGCAAATTCCTGACTGTGTTGTTGCACTTGGGTTTTTCAACTGGTTGAAATCTCAACCCGGATTTAGGCACGACGGTCACACTTACACTACTATGGTCGGAATTCTTGGTCGTGCCAAAAAGTTCAATTTAATCAATGTTTTACTTGATCAGATGGTGAGAGATGGGTGCAAGCCTAATGTCGTCACCTATAACAGACTCATTCACAGTTATGGCCGTGCAAACTTTCTTAATGAAGCAGTCAATGTTTTCCATCAGATGCAGGAAGTCGGTTGTGAACCAGACCGAGTCACGTACTGTACACTAATTGATATCCATGCGAAAGCGGGATTTCTCGACGTTGCCCTGCACATGTACCAGAACATGCAGGAGGCTGGCCTTTCTCCCGACACATTTACGTACAGCGTGATGATCAACTGCTTGGGGAAAGCAGGTCATCTCGATTCTGCCCATAAACTCTTCTGTGAGATGATTAATCAGGGATGTGTCCCGAACCTAGTCACGTACAATATCATGATTGCGTTGCAAGCCAAAGCCAGGAACTACCCAGTCGCGTTACAGATCTACCGCGACATGCAAAACGCGGGGTATGAGCCTGACACAGTGACGTACAGTATAGTGATGGAAGTTCTTGGACATTGTGGATATCTCGAGGAGGTCGAAGTAGTTTTTACGGAGATGAATAGCAAGGGGTGGGTCCCCGACGAGCATGTTTATGGTCTTCTTGTCGACTTATGGGGGAAAAGTGGAAATGCCGATAAAGCCCTTCATTGGTATTTGTCGATGCTTAAAGCCGGTGTTTGCCCTAACATCCCGACTTGCAACTCGTTGCTAAGCGCTTTCCTACGAGCGCACCGATTTTCCGATGCATATAACTTGCTACAAGACATGGTTCAAATGGGCCTTAAACCGTCTCTCCAAACTTACACTTTGCTTCTTAGCTACTGCACAGACGCAAAATCGTCGTTTGATATGGGCTTTTGTGGCCAGCTGATGGCCATCACGGGCCACCCGGCCCATATGTTCCTCTTGACAATGCCGTCAGCGGGTCCTGACGGGAAAAACATACGAGACCACGCTGGGCGTTTTTTCGATCTGATGCACAGCGAGGACAGGGAGAGCAAACGAGGACTCGTTGACGCTGTCGTCGACTTTCTCCACAAATCAGGCCTAAAGGAAGAAGCGGGGTCCGTGTGGGAGGTGGCCGCGGTAAAAAACGTGTACCCTGACGCAGTCAGGGAGAAGAGTTCGTGCTACTGGCTAATAAACCTCCACGTCATGTCAGACGGTACTGCAGTCACCGCTTTGTCAAGAACACTCGCTTTGTTCCGACGACAGTTGCTCGTCTCGGGTGTCGGGCCGAGCCGTATTGATATTGTCACTGGGTGGGGCCGTCGGAGTAGAGTGACGGGCTCATCTTTGGTCAGGCAGGCCGTTCAGGAGCTGCTGAACCTTTTTAGCTTCCCCTTTTTCACAGAGAACGGGAATTCTGGCTGTTTCGTGGGATGTGGTGAGCCGCTAAACAGGTGGCTACAGCAACCCTGTGTTGAGAGGATGCATCTACTGTAGCCTCTATAATAATAAATTTAGGCGGTTACTCTCGCTGTTTTTTTTGTAGCTCACATATGATGAGTTGGCTCATTTTTGTGGTGTTTTAGAGCGAGTAGCATTTGTTTTCTAAGTTTGCTAGGTCGGGTTCACTTCCGCTCAAACGGTCGTTTAGAGTTTAGAAAGTACCTATTGTCGGAAGGTGTTCTAGTTGAGCTGGCAGTGTAGCGGAGGGGCCGATGATTACGTTGTGTTAATTTATGATTTTTGTAAAGTTTTGCACTTCTTCTGTAATACTAGAATTTATGTTATTTTGGCAGTTACACATTTATACAGTGTAGTTTTTGCTTTATTGTAATTTTCATTCAGGTTGTTTGGAATATGAGGGTGTGTTACGGAGTAGTATTTACAATGGTGAAACACTAGTTTGCTTTTTTATTTTCAGGTGGTCAAATAGTACGAGGCATATTGAAAAAATTAAAAAAATTCACCAAAAAAGTCAACTAAAAATGCGGTGAGCGTGGATCGAACACGCGACCTTCAGATCTTCAGTCTGACGCTCTCCCAACTGAGCTATCCCCGCTTGTTGATATATAGGTTGGATAATAAATAAATATATAATGAGTACGGAGTATTTAATAGGCGACTGAACGAACTGTCTCCTCATGTTTTGTACCTTATTTATGTCTTATAATATTTTTGGGTATTTAAGAAACTGGTTTTTAATAAAAGTGAGGAACTTTGTATCCATTTCACTTCGTATCCAAATATGGTGTCTCTAGATTTACCAGAAAATGGGGGGAAAAAAAAGGCACGTATGACGTATCCGTAACCCTAATAGGTGACAGACATCACTTTATCACAAAACAGCTTGCTTGAACCAGAGAATCCGACGTTACTGACGAGGAAATTGCTCAACCCTCATTTATGGCTGTGCAATTAAACATGTTCCCCCTCGTCCCCTTGTCGGGAGGCGCACTACCTCCGCGAGATCATTCTGTTGCTGTTGCAGTTGCAGTTGTTTAATCAGTAAGTACTTGCTATGCGGCGACTGCGTGAAACGACTTTACACAAGTATTTGTCGTGATTTATAACTACGTGACGTAGGTGTGGTCATAGTACTCCCAAGTTGAATTTAAGCAATTAACGATACAGAATCAAATGATGATCCAAGAAAGAGATGACGGCAAGTCGGCTTAGTGTTGAGAAAGTTCGGGCCGAAAGTCCCTGCTACCTCCTCATCAGTTGATCCACGACGGTAACACAGTCTCATTCAATCCTGTGCTGAATGCAAATTCCAAAGAATAAAATGCAGACGAAATGGCTTCAAATGACTGCTATTTATAAGCCAAGCCAAGCCAATGCCCAGGGTAATTCACAGCAGCAGGTTGTGTCGACGTTGTTCGGAGGCTACGGTTCTTTTCTAAAGTCGATCAGTGAAGACCATAACTCTGAAAACATTATGCTTGCTACGCAAGAATTATTGTTAACAGGCAGTAATATATTCCTTACCGCTTTTCTCTGAAATACTAACGGAAAGCAATGCAGATACTATACAAAACCTAAGCGACAGGATAAATTAACACCGAGAAAGAGGATTAAGCACCGTATATAGTCACAGCAAGCCACTTCACAGGAACCAACAACTCAAGAGAGGATTTTCAGAAGTAGGAGGATAAGCACCATTGTTCTCGTACTAGTGATGACAGACAAGCGTACGAATATTAATAAGGTACTACTTCAAGCCACTGCATAAAATTTGATTGCATGCATATTGAACGTATTGATCGACTGATGATTTCTCCATGCTCAGTGCTCTCGTATAACCGAGAACATTACGTGAATTAACAACAAAACAGTAGACACGAACAAAAACAAAGAAGGATGTCACATCACGGGAAATAAAAAACGACGCAAAACAGAAAAACAAAGATGTTGAGAGTAATTTGAAATGCTCACTAAATCAAGCAAATCTTCCACGAAAATACACACATTTCTAACCATAAAACTGGCTACATCTAAGTGACTTTTCTATCATATGGAGTCACTCTTTTTATCATTTACGACGGTGACAATCTTACAGAGGTAAAGGAGCTATAGATAATTTAAGGCGCTCAAACTGCCTAGTTATTTGCCTATTCACACATTAGTAATTAAATGGAAGGGTTAGTATCGGTCAAACTACACAACGTGTACATTTTAGGATAGTGACATTTACCGTCCCACACTTTGAAACGATGTTGACGATTCATAAAAGTCTGGTATTGTACGAGCCACAGAGCGGGCACTTGTGATACAGCCAATGGAAGGGAGCTGTACCTTTCTTGGCACAATCGTTGCACAATATGGCCTGAAGAATTCGAAATTGTAGGAGTCATAAATATAATCGACGTGATAAAATGTAAAATAGACTATTACTTGCTGGATATTGCAAACAAACCTGAGTCTTGCCGCTGTACTCGTCTGGCATTTTCTCTTCTGCCAAGAGTGCATCCAACATTTTGAAATACACCTGTAGAAAAACATTCTTCTATTATAGAGCTGAAATGAATATCCAACAAACAGCGTAAAACTCCTCTCATCGGACAGAACTTTCACTCATCTTATCCGCATTATGGGGAAACTTACAAGGTCAAACATGTATGTTCATAGTCATTGAAATACTACGAGTAACATTTCAACACTGAAGGAGGGCCAAAGACCAAATTCTACACAACACTAAAACTCAGAAATAAACGAGAATAAGCCTTAACGACAAACCTGCATGTCCCCAAGTGATTTGCTGCAAATCGGACACGTATATTTCATGCAAGTGTAGTCCTGACCATCACACAATATAATCAGGTACGTTTTTCCAACTATATAGAGAACAGCGGAGCTAGTAGAGTTCCAAGTACCTGAAAGCAGGTTGAGTGCATCACATGACCACAATTTAAGGACTTGACGGGATTGGTTGATGTAAACAAATCCTCCTGGCATATGGGGCACTTGTCTTCTATGCATTTTTCGATGCATTTGTGCACCGAAAGAGATCGTCCCATGCACGCATTGCATTTCATGCAATGGAAGTAGTCGATCCCTAGCCCTTTTCCAACCCGACATAAGTTACAGTACGGGCAGTGGTAGATTTCCCTGTCAAATGAGTATATATATTGTGAAGATGTGCACTGAATACTTTAGCTAATACTTTGAATAACGTGTAACCACTCGAGAGTCACAACAAAACTGTCTTCTAAGCATTAAGTTACTACATTAAAATGTCTGGCATTTGTTTTCTGATTGCACAAGTGTTTAACAAACAAGGGCGTGTAGGACATGTAAGGCAAAATGCCGGGTTACAAAAGATCTTACGTAGGTGGTGAGCCAAACAAAGTCCCAACTTTCTCGCAACACAAAAGGTATACTCGACTTTTTTATCGAAGCTATGTGGAGTAGGTGACAAAAGGTTAAAGCAACTTACTACATGGAGTAAATGTAACATATCAATGAACTAAGAAAGTAAACCAATAATGAAATTAAGAGATAGGAAGATCAGGAAAGCGGAGTAACTGTACCTCTCATTGTCAAACAATCGACAAATTCTGCAATAATATCTTGCCATGGAATACTCATTACAAGAGGGAGTTGAGCAAACGCGCCCAATAGGCTGAATTTGTAAGCACTTCATGCACATCATTTGAGTAATGGATTTTCTGCAGACAACAAGCTCATCTTTGAGGATATAGAGCTTTCGGAAGCAAGTAAAAGGTCAGTAGCTAATACTCCCTCCATTTCAACCAGTTAACATTGTTGGCACACTTTTTTGAGGGTAAGAAGTGGGCTTATGGGGTTAAATGGTTGAAATATAGGGGAGTATCATATACAAATAATACCTTTCCATCACATGATCAGAGATCTCTTCGTCATGGCAACGCCTGCAAGTGAAAATCCGATTGCAGCAACTTGCAACTAGCTTACAGTTCTGTTTGTAGTGTTTGCAACCAAATACAAAGCCCTTAGTGTCCCGATACGAAGGGAATTGGCCTGGAAGTTTCCCAGGCTCACATGTGATTACATCACCTGAATCAAAATATAGTTCTGCTTCAAGACATTGACTGCAAATTGAAAGAATACAAAATCAATAGACGTCAGTCAGCATAAAAACAAACAGAAAGATAGAGTTCCTGCAGGTTCATATTAAGAGAAGCAAATGGTCATTCTGGGTGAAGAACGGCAGGAAATTTGCAAAAATGGAAGGTCATAGCGTGTTGGAAGAGGATAACAATAGGCAAGATGGAAATTATTTTATAACGACGTCTACAAGTCGTTATCCAAAAACTACATATTAATTTATCTTACTTTTCTAGCCGCCACATGAAATGGTTTTTTAAGCTTCATTGATTTTCAGTCCAATCAAAGCTAGAGACATTTATGCCACAAAAAATCTCGCAACTCTTGTAATTCATCAGAACAAGATAACAGAAGGAAACTGAATGAAATAGTAAATTAACCTTGTCGAAATGTTATGGTTAACACGTGCCTTTGCTTGAAGGTCCAACCAGGAGTTGTGCAACAGCATTTTAGTTGCAGCTGCCGATTCATCTTCACTAATAAGTAAGTGCTTGGTTTGTTGGTTCACCTCTTGAACTGGGCTTGAAAACTTGCAGTCGTCATCAATATATTCGTCCTTTTGATCTTCCTCCTTTTTCTTCTTGAAGACCCTTGCATATTCCAAAGATATGTGTTTCTGAGTGTAAACATCCATATCATTCGATTTTGCAACTACACGAGCTGCTGCCTTGGAATCATTATTAATTGACTCAGATCTTGTAGCACTGAGATTCTCTCTCCAATCAAGAGAGCCATCTCTTGAAGGATATTTGGCGGCAGTATCCATGAAGTTCACTGATGACGGACAAGTAGCTAGCTCCTCTGACGCACCAAAGTCGTCTTTGTTCATACCTTCCCACCATTCTCCTAGCCATTCACTGAACTTTGTGTAATGTGTAGCCTTAATCCAATAGCTCATCATAGCTTGTTGCTCCTCTAACGTTAAGTAGGCCATAAGCCATTCTATCATTTGTTGTAGAATTTGTGCCCTTGTTCGTCCTAGCATATATCCCAAAATCTTAACTTGTTCCTCTATTGAAAAATACTCTCTAAACAAAGGCCAAAGTTCTGTCTCTTCACGAAGAATGTGATCTTCCAATATCTTCTTCAGTGATTTGCAGCTATCTTCCAGCTGTAAGCACAGAAGATGATACTTCATCAACTCCTGATCAACTGAATCAACTTCTGTACCAGAAAGTTTGTGATACAATGAAGACATCTCATCTAAGATTCTCGAAACTCTTTTAAAGCATTCTGCTTGCATTTCGTGATCAATGGAGTAAGATTGAGTAAGGTTTCGAGCATTCGGATTTGCCTCCAATACTGGGAACGCTACTTTATCCTCTGTTTCACTGTGAAGTTCATATAAAGATCTCACAAACTCGAAGTGCTGAGTGAACTCCATAAGAAGTCCCAAATTTTTGGATAGCTTAGGCGCATCAAGGACCAACAACTCAAGGTCCTTCTTTATGGCTTTATGAAAATAATATATGTGGTCCATTGGCATCGGCTCAAGGATATTGTGGGTAATGCCTTGACTAGGATCACCAGAAAGGGAATCATCCATATTTGTTGAACTCGAAGAAAACATGAATAAGTCTGTTCCACTGGTTCTACTCACAGACGGGGGAAAAAATTTCTTCGAGCTACCAACAGAATTAGGGCTCTTGTTCTCTAGGTTATTACAGGGATCTTTCTCGTTCCTATTAAAATCTAATGTATATGGCATGGTCCTACTGAAAACCTCCTGCAAGTTCTCCCTATCGGTTTTGCCAGAATAACCAGAGCGGACCCATTCTTTCAAAAGTAATGCAAAGGGTTTATCAAGAGCTATGGATTGCTCAATACCGTTTAGAACCGAGTTCAATATATCTTTGGATAGGTGAGAAGAAAACCATGAGATCACACACTTAAGCAGTCCGAGGGGTAGTATACACAGGCTCCTAATCAGAAGCTTCTGCTGGGATTCGTGGTTGTATTTTCCGCTGATGAGGGGAAACACCTGATAAAAAAGCAAAAAGTGAAAGCGTTGTGATTAGGGTCATAGGCACAGTGAAAGCAGCAACAATTATTAGTGCCATGAAAAATCCTAGTAGAATTTTGCTGCACAAACTGTAAGCAACTACGGAGTATTTAATATTTGAATCTGATGATCAATTTCACAAATCACATTTTACGAAATTAGCTTGACCAAGAAAGCAACAAAACAACCAGATTATTACCTCTGATTCTTGAAAAGACAAGTGCTCAGTAGTTACCAATGCAAGATTCTCCACTCTACAACATAGCTTTTCTAGAAAAGCAGGTTCAGTCAAATTGACATCATTTGCATCATTGAGAAAGTTCTGAAGTCTCCTAACTTCATTTTTGTGAAGCAACGGTCTGTGCAGCGGTAACGTTTGTTGTAAAGAGGCGTCTTCTAACAAAGGATAGAACATTTTTTCCAATATGTTACTGCAAACAAAATCTATGTTTAATCAAAGCTGAAAAAATGTTGGCAACCTGACAAATTAATCAAGAGGTTAAGTGACTGAATTGTTGAACGGATGTCAGTGTAATGGACAGAAAGCTACCTATAATATATCAGCACCTCATTCAAAAATTTAATTTGAACAATAACTGATGTGAAACTTGAATTTTTCTTTAGTCTTCCTTGATTTAGTGTGTTTAATATTGCTTGGAATTCAGATCTTATAGCAGCATGCCAGAGCAATAATCCATCTATTGGACCCTTCTCAATTATCTCGAAATCCTGCACCTCGTTAAAGGATTTCTTAAGCAGACAAAGGTTGGACAATTCTGTCAGATTATCATGTTCTTGATGACACTTGCAACTGTCACGGGATTTTTGACCAGCTTTATTAATCCATGAGTTCAACAACTGTAACAGAAAATTGCAACTGCTAAGGTTAGAAATTTTGCTATCTACGGCAAAGAAGAACTGTGTTCTGTGTAGGACTAAAAATGATACCTCTTTCAAAGTGCATTTATCTTCTGTTAAGATACTATTTACACAGCCTTTTAGATCTAATTGCTCCTCTGGAGAAAGTGAACTGGCTAACCATCGGAAAAGATCCTCCAAAAGCATCACAGGGAAGTTACAGATGAATTGCCAAACTAGGGAAGCTTGCTCTTCATGGGAGAAATTTCTCATCAGTAGCGGGAATACCTGACATAAATGGTACAATAAAAATCTACAACATATAACATAAACACCTCCCTTCCGCCCCATCAAACAGATCACGTATTTGCTGTTGCCATTCACGGAGACATAAACTAATATGGTATTCACTTAACATACCCGGATTTTGTATTTATGTCAAACGTATTAGTCATAAGGAGGCTTGTTTTTGTGTTATCGATTTCATCTATCATACAATGTCCTGTAGATGACGCACTTGTGGAGTTACAGGAAGTCCTATTTACACAACTTCACCGCTAAAAGCCTTACATGTACAACACAAAAAGGGATATCATGGACCTGAAATTGAACCCAAACGATTTTCGTACTCAACTGATATCCAACATTCCCAATTTACTTACTTGTTTTTCTTCTTTAGCCATATGCTGACATATTGAGTCCCGAAGTGTACTGATTTGAAAAGTAACTTCTTGGAGCTCTTGAGTAGAATTTGCGAGTTTGTCAATTATAACATTTAAACACGAGACTATAGCATCAAACATAGAATCTGTGCTACTGTGCTGCATGTAATATGTACATGCAATGTTCTCCACACGTGCATCCAATGCCAGAAATATCACCTGGGTCAATATACGTAGGATTAATCATCTAAAACATACGGAGTACAAACTATGAATGTGCAGTGTAGTTTTCATGGATTTATTCGCAGCAGTAGCAAGACTAACAACTACGGATCTTCATGAACCAGTACTCAGTATAATAAGCATTAAAACATACTACCAAAACAAGCAAGTAATGTACATCAATCAACATCATTGACAATGGAGTAATTGTTACTGTTATTGCAGCTGACATTGCTCAACAAAGTCAACCTCTAATTTCGAAGATGATTTAACAAAGCCTGAAATTGTTTTCTAACAAGTTGACTTTACCTTGGTCAGCTGGTATAATAATAGGCTCTAATCACTATAATATGGCAAACTTCATTACATGATAATGAGGTCCCTAAGAAAATGTCGACTTCATTAAATGTAGGATGGCAGGAGGCTTCATCCCAAAAATCTATTGGCAATGGGTGGAGTGACACTTTAGTTTATAAGCTAGATAATTCTCTTATACCTCACCGATGTGGTACCTTACATGTGGAGGTTCTTCACAATTCAGATGAGAAGATTTTTAAATCGCAAACTATCTTGCACTCAGTAATAATCAAGAACTATAAATATCATGTAACAAAATACGGAGTAATAATCAAGAACCATATTTCAAGATAAATACGCACGTGTTATTAGTGATCAGGGTTACAGGTTCAAATCTCAGCACCCCTCTTTTCTAAATTAGTTCAAACTTGTCAATTTACGGGGAAATTGGTCGATCTAGTAATGATTTTTGATGATTAATGTATAAAACTATATTGTTATGTATAAAATCAAAAGGTAAACATACGACTAAAACATGTAGTTATTCCACCAAAATCAAGGGAATCAATGACCCTAGCCCTCTCCCTCCATCAGACCGTCACTAGTTCTTACCGTCTAATACCAAAATATTTAAACATCTATTTTAGATATTGGTCATATACAATTGTCTTTCGCCGTAAATAAAATCTATCTAGATTTTCAAAATGTTTCGAAAGATGTAGCTTTGCCCTAAATATAATAAGTTTGATCTTAAATGGATACATACTACTCCACACTACGGCGGAATTCTATCAAGATTCTCATTTCCTAAATTATACATCACAATTCGCAAATTATCCTAAAATACTTCAGTAACTACTATTCCCATTGTTCCAATGAATTGTTAACATTTACTTTATTTTGTGAGGGGAAAATAAAGTAAATGTTAACAATTGACTGGGACATAGGGAGTAACTGACTGCAATACGACATACGATGAACAGAGATTTTTACATTACATCATACACCAAAATTCCACAATTAACTAGCAATTGCTGCATAATTACAGTAATAATCACTTACATAACGAGCATAATTAACGATTTTGACAACACACATATCAAAAGACATAATACGACAAACAGAGATTTCTACTTCACAATTTGCTTAACTAAATTGTAGTCGAAGCACAATTACATCAACAATCGCATAACATTATCAATAACCGGCGTAATTAACAACAATTATACCTCAATTTCAGCAACACAAACGAAGAACATAGATTTCTACTTCAGAATTACATCAACAAACACAACATAGTATTATCAATAACAGGCATAATTAACAACAATTATACCTCAATTCCAGCAACACAAACGAAGAACAGAGATTTCTACTTCAAAATTACAGTAATTAATCAGTAAGGAAAAAACAATTACAATTTTAATCACAAATTATTACCTCAGCTTCAGCAATACAGTGATATTTATACACACTCCTCAAGAACTCAACCTTTTTCCTAAGCTCAACAACCTTCGTTTTCCGGTCGTCTGCACCGCACGCGCCGGCGACTTCGCCGACGACGCGCTTCAACTCTGCGAGCTCCCGCCGAAACGCGGCGTGGAGCATCACCAGCAGGCTCACCGGAGCTCCGGAACTCCGGCGACTTTCCGACGAAGGCGGAGAGTTGCTTCTAGAACATTCTGGAACTTCGGTGATTTCTCTCATGTTATTTTAGAAGAGTAGAGTGGAGAGAGAAAACGAGAGAAAAAGAAGAGAGAGAAGAAGGAAGGCATGGAAGAAGAAAACACGACATTTATATAGTGGTAATCTTTATACGTATACGTAGTATTTCGTATATTATACTCTGTAGTATGACTCTATCATTTGACATTTGTCACCGTCGGTTGATATGCGAGACAAATCATATTTTTTTGTCATTTTTTTACGGTCAATAATTTACATTTACATTTATTTTATTTTCTTTTCATATAATAAAAGTAAAAAAAAAAAAGTATAAATAATGGGTTACTGCTTGCAAGGGTGTGACCTAATGGTTAAAATATGGTAAAATTTTCATGGGTCTTAGGTTCGCTTCTAGGTCTGAGAGTATGCCTAATAGATCACGAACCTTAATGGTTTGTAGACTATAAATGTGGCTTTCGGGGTTTCTGCAGTCTTGAGAGAATCGAAATAATTTATTACCAGGCCATATTGTTTCATCTAAAAATTTGTACAGAGAATTGAGATATTTCTCGTTATAAAGAAAGTGCCAATATGTTCTTTTTCTAACCAAGAGTCGAGGAAGTGTCTACTAGCCAGGTGTAAGTAAATTTGTTAATATTATGCCCAACAATCAAATTATTGGTTAGAAAAATGGAAATTTGGGCACGTAAACACTAAGTTTAGAGGTATTGTATGAACAAACTTCAGTCATAGGGTACAATGTGTAATTTAACAAAGTTTAAGAGTGTCATAGAAAATATCCTAATTTAAATGCTAGTCTTTTTATTTTAATAATAATTTATGTCTCACTTTTTAGAAAACACATTTACAATGTATTTAGGTCTATCTTTCAAATTATTACTCCGTACTCTTCAGCATCAACATTAACATGTTCTTTTCATTCAAAATGATTGAAAAATTAATAAAATAATGTTAAATAATTAAGCAAGTGTTACAAATTAAATGATATTTTCTTATCACCTAAATATCAAAATCTATTATAATCTTTACAAAATTAATCATAAATTATAAAATTATAAGCTTTGACATTTTAATTGTTCTCATAATAGCGAATCAACAAAATCTCACACGAAAAAGTTACCGAGTATTACATATTTTATATAGTAAAACCAAAATATTAATTTATAATCACTTTTAAGGGTACTAAAAAATTTAGTTATATTTAATAGTAATTATCACAAAAATGGTATTTTCTCTGTCTCAATCATTTGTTTACACTTCTCTCAAATTTCCCTCACAAAAAAGTTAAAATATAAACAATTCACTGGAACGGGAGGGAGTATAAAAACTATATAATCGAGTACAAATAAAGCTGACTTATAATAACTTATTATGAGATTTGACTCCCGTACGAATATGTGAACTTAAAATACTACCCAACTTGATTTTAATAGCTTGGCTAGAACCCTAGACAATAAATCAAATTGGAATAATTAAAACCAAAATTTAATCATTGTTTTTTGTACGGAGTAGTTTATAGTGCGTAATTGTGTAGGAGTGTTTAGTAATGTGTGTGATTATATTTGGAAGAAATAAAGCCATAAGCTCATAATGTCGAGCAAAAAGTTTGATATGTGACTAAGAGTGATTAAGACGTTATAACTAAATAACTATTTGCCAATTATTAAATGAGATTTGGCTGCTCACTTATACGCAAGGGTGTGTTTGACCGTTGACTAATAATTTTTGGAGAACTTTTTCCCAAGTTAATATTTACGAAGTATATTAGAATAATATTTTCTTTAATCATTTAATTGTATACATTTAATTAAAATCATTCTTTAACGGGTCTGTATTTTGTATGTGTTCTTTCTATTATTTTGGGTTTTGGTTATTCCATACCCCTAGCGTCTCTTATGTATAAACTAGTGTAGATCCCGTGCATCAATGCACGGTAACTATAGATATTATTGTTTTTAATTAATAAAATTATAAGTAATAAATCAATTGAAAAATAGTAAAATTGTTAATTTATATATGATATTAAAGTGTACATTTACTCATTTAGTAACAAATAAACATAGGTTTTAAATAACAAACATATATGAAGTGCATAAATTTTATTTTCTAAAACTTTATGTACAAAATTTCGGTAAAACATTTATTTTTTATTAGATTAAACAAAATGAAAAGTAAAAAATATAATATTTAGTTTAGGAAAAATAATTTTTTAACAAAGCTAAAATAAATATTAAAGATACACATATTCTAAATTGAAAGTGGAGTTATAGTGCAATAATACATTAAGTACTTACGGAGTAGTATTCAATTCTAATACGTAATTAAACGAAAAGTAAAATATTAAAATAATAAATCATAAATATTAAATAATAAAGTTAGGATAAATATACTATAAAAATATAAGATTTTATTATTTTATGCATAATATTAATGTGAATATGATTATTGAGTAATGATAATTGTAAGTAATGAATCTAGACTTAAAAATATATCATAGCAAAGTATAATATATCTAGACTTAAATGAATAATAAACGGAATTATCTTTGATAATTATTGGCAAAGAAATTTAAAATGTACTTTGTATACAATTGATGTGGAAGGAAGGAGTATATAACTTTGATAACCTTTCTAATATATTCCTGTAATTGTTAGTTGAAACGTAAAACATTTAATCTTTTAGAATGATCAAATTTAATTAGTCGTATAACAATTTTATAATGAATTGTTATTCCCTCTAATTTAGTCATTTAATTACCTTTATATTTTTGGGCCGAAACAAATATAGATGTTTTCATATTGACGTACGTAGGTCGTACAACTATCGACTTCCATTCTAATTGGTTTTAACGTATTAAAGCATAATTTTATGTGAAGAAAATTGTCAATATGTGTCTCTTTTAAAAATAAACAGATTAAAAAAAATGAAATATTAAATTAAAATATATAACATGTCTACAATATAAAAACTAACCTAGCCTAGATACTCTACGTTAGGGGTGTGCATAAATAACCGAACCGAAATAACCGAACCGTTTAACCGATAACCGTGCCTTTTATCGGTTCGGTTAACCGTACCGTTAAAAATTAACGGTACGGTTAACCGTACCGTTACAAATAGCGGTTAACGGTACGGTAACGGTTAGCATTTTTGGTGATAACGGTTAACCGATTAACCGTTAAGAAAATTTTAAAATTTAAAAAAAAAAAATGCGAAAAAGAGGGAGTAAGTAACTTGTATAGCCTTTATTCTTCTAAAGTTACTCTTCTTACTTCTTTTAAAAAAACTTAAACCCTAGATCTACAATTTCACATTCATCCTCTTCAATTTTTTGGAACACAATGTTAATTTTTCACAAGTTACAATCAAGCATTCACAAATCAATAAATTCAATAATAGTTGAACTTTGGTTATTTTATGGTTTTTTATTATATAATCGGGACTTTTTTATGTAAATGTTTAAATAATGTTGAATGCTTTGTTGTTAAATTGTACTCGATGAAACATGGACATCTTAAATTTAGCCAGTTATTAAAACCGTTCAATATTTTGTCATGTTTTTACGTAGCTAGTATTTTTTTAGAAATTGTAGAATTAAAAGAAAAATGTAACATAGTGGTTAACGGTTAACCGGTTAACCGTACCGTTATAATGGTTAACCGAACCGTTAATAACCGTTTCTTAACGGTAGGTAATGGTTACTGTTTTGGCATAACCGTTATCACGGTTAACCGTTATCCTTAACGGTTCGGTTACCATAACCATTAATGCACACCCCTACTCTACGTTGATTTGTGGAAATTAATACTCCCTGTTGTCATAAATTATCAATGTTACCACGACAATGAGAAAAAAAAAAAAAAACAAATGCAAAATGAGATGCCTACGAAATGTATGATCAAATTGTACGGATGCGCGCACTAAGTGATGGTCACGTTAATTATCGTTTATTATCTCCCATTTAATTTTTGGGTGAGTCAGATCTTACAATAAATTATTATAAAACTATTTTATTTGTATTCGATTATAAGTTTTTGTATCATTTTAATGATAATTATGATTAATAGTCACTACTACTCCATAGTCCAATAACTATCAATCATAAAAAATATAGTTAATCATATACAAAAAAAGTACCACATATAATTACCATAATAAACACTTTCTTAGTTATGTGAATGTGAGAGTTGTTCACTTATAAACGTTTCACACCGTGGAGTTGTTCACTTTTACAAAATTTAAGGTTTGTTAACTTTACATATAAGTCTCACATTAATTATAAATGTGAAAGTTGTTCACTTTTAAAAAGTCTAAAGATTATTAATTTTCTTATTGCAAATTGGTTTTAGTATAAAACTCTTTAGGCCTATAAAGTGAGCTATACCTACGAGTATTTCAAATATAGTTAACAAATTAAGTGCATAAAGTTTCAAGAATTAAGGTAAATGGTTTTTATTGTACATTATTTATCTTATCAAATACGGAGTATGTGTTAGTTTGACTGATTTATAATATCAAAAATAATTACGTTACATAATTAATTAGTTCTATTTTAATTAAATTTCAGTTATTTATGATTTCATACCTATTAAAATTCCCCTAAAATATTAGAATGAGTAGACAATGAGTAATTCCATGCTTATAATGTCGCAAATTTAGTCTTTGGTAAACACAATCATCACAAAAATGACGATAATAAGGCCAAATCATGTAATGATACGCGTATTATTATTATTTTATAATGGTCGTCATTCCTACATGGAGTATTGTCGATCTTTGTAATAACGTCAAGATTCACGTTGCTTCAACATTAACACGTCCTCATTAAATATTGCCATGTCTACGGTATAATACATTACTTCGACATTCATACAATATATATTATTTGAAATCGATCTCGTGTCTCCTTTTACAATGAAATCATTCGTATATTTATTTGTTGATTGACCCGAGTACGTATTGCTTGTCATAACAAAATTACTAATTCGATTTCTAAAATATATGAGGTCAAGTGATGCAGACAGGAGGCTATACACAGGATCACAACTCACAAGTCGTACGTGTACTAACCCCTCCAGCCCCTCCACTTAGGGCGGGTTTGAATTTTGATAGCCACATTTGCTCCACCTTATCTGAAATATACGCGATGGAACATTCGCTTTTATCTACCCCACTAACATTTGTAAATTCGTTGGCTAATGTATAAAAAGTTATACTCCGTAGATTGATTTGAAATATATATTCTTATTGTTTCGTCTTAACTAACTTAATATGATATACGGAGTGATATAATATTACTAGGGACCTAGGGTTAACTTAAAACTCACATCATATATAATCAAAATGGTTTAAACATTACCAAATTCTTATCCATGAAGAAATTAAGAGTATATTGAATTTCAAAGGAGGAGGTCTTAAATGAAAGAGGTTAGTAAAATGAAAATTAATTTTGGAGTGACGAAATGAGTATTTTGTACTGTTTTAAAATATACTAGCTAGTCACATACGGTTGGGGAAAAGGAAAATTATAGAAGGTGAAAGTTTTTGATGGAAATTGATTTAATATAATTTCTCCTTCACTCAGAAGAAAAATATGTGGATCGTTTTTATTTTTATACAAGAAAATCACAAATTTTTATGAGACGTGCTCACAATAACGTTATTGTGAACCTTTTTTGATCAAATGTTTTAATTTGATTTATAGCCTAAGCTTGATGGTAGATAGATAGCCAGCAAAATTATAACTTTAACCCAAAAATCAAAATTGTATATATAAGAGAAATTAAAATGTAAAAACAATATATACCGAAAAACTCAAATATAAATTGAGAAAAAAATAATTCAAAACACTACCTTGTAGACTATGCATATATTAACCAATCCAATAATCTAGATTTGAATAAAGGAACTACTCCCTTACAAAAAAAAAATTCATAACTAAATGTATAATCTCATAATAAATTTGTCGTAAGATCTTATAAATTCGTGCACGAAGAGTAATTAATAGATTTATTTATTTTTGTCTATATTTAAAATGTGAACGACGATCTCATAAAAGACTTTACTATTTACTATAATATAGGTCACCCTATATTAATTTGGAATAAACTTTATTTCTATATCGCAAATTTCCAAATAAAAAAAAAAAAAAAGTGCAAACATCAAGTAATTTTTCACAAATTTCCATATATCTGTATTATTGTCAAAAAAAAAATTAAAAAAAATTAAAAACTTATATACGGAGTATATATATGGATTTTATATATTTAATTTCAGTTGTTTAAACCCTAATTAGAGTTTTAAACCCTCCAGTAACAAAAAAAGAAAAGCATTCAACAATGGTTAAAATGCGGCAAAAAACGTCGACACTTGAAAAGTGGACTGAACTAAAACCCTTAGAATTACTCCTGTTTGTTTTTTCTATGGTTAAATATTATATACCATCTGAGCTTCGTCGGTTTATATATCGGTACGCTCGACAATTTCTCGAGTTTATGTCTCCATACATTCATCTATACATCGACGAGTACTCAAACGGTCAATGTTACGCGACAAATTGGGTGTACAATCGCGTCCGTGCTTATCTTTCCCATCACGGGTGCAAAAACTCCACTTGCTTTCGACTAGACGCTCCTGCACGAGGAAAGCGTGCGTTGAAAGTGAGTGACGGTGAGGAGATTGTAGACCGGTTTAAGGGCGTCAAGGTCTGGTGGGTTTGGACAGTGGTCGAGTCACGGACATCAAAAGACTATAAATATAACGCGTATAAGTTGATATTTCATAGGAAGTATAAGGAACTTATTTCCGGGGAATACTTGGATTATGTCATCGAGGAAGGGAAGACGATTAGCGAGAAAAACAGGACTAGGAGGTTGTACATGAACAGGAGTATTGAATCACATCACGAAACAAAGGTCTCGTGGACCAGCGTGACTTTTGATCATCCCGCGAATTTTGAAAATTTGGCCATGGACCCAATTAAAAAGCGAGAGATTGTCGAGGATTTGATGTGGTTTAGTAAAAGCAAGGATTTCTACGCTAGGGTTGGGAAAGCGTGGAAGCGTGGCTACTTGTTGTATGGCCCTCCAGGTACCGGTAAATCAACAATGATCGCGGCAATGGCTAATTTGTTAGGGTACGACGTTTATGATCTTGAGTTGACAGCTGTCGGTAGCAACGAGGACCTTAGGAGGCTTCTTATTGGTACCGGGAAAAAGTCACTTATCGCGATTGAGGACATTGATTGCACACTCGAGATTACTCATAAAAGAGACGACCTTTCAAAGAGCACTGCCACTAGTACTAGTACTAATACTACTACTAGTACTAGTACTAAAGAGGGTCTTAAAAAAGGGAAGAAGAGAACCGTAACATTGTCGGGGTTGTTGAATTTTATAGACGGGATATGTTCGGCCCTAGAAGGGGAGAGGGTTATCGTGTTTACAACGAACTCGTTGGCTAAATTGGACCCCGCCTTAATTAGGGCAGGGCGAATGGACAAGCACATAGAAATGTCATATTGTTGTTTTGAAGGGTTTAAGGTACTTGCAAAGAAGTACTTGTTGGTTGAAACACACCCTAAGTTTGAGGTAATTAAAGGGTTGTTTGAGGTGACTAAGATGACCCCGGCCGACGTTGGGGAGTGTTTGATGCCTAAGGTCCCGAATGAGGAGGATGTCGAGGGGTGTCTCGAGAGGCTCATTTGTGCGCTTGAGAAAGCTCGGGATGATCAAGTCGCCATGGCGAAAGCGGCTGAGCTTAAAAACGAGGAGAAGGAGGAGGAGGAGGAGGAAGAGGTGTCGAAACAACAAGAGTAGATAATTCAGAAACAAGTACTGATGTAGTTCATTCCATTCGTTTTTGTTAGTTATAAATTTCATTGTTTGGGGATATGTCGTGAAAACGTTAAATACGTACGATAAAATGTTTAAGATGTCAGTGGCGCACGTCTGAAAATGGTGATCTATAATAATTCTATGCATCTTCTTTGAATCTTCGTGCTTTATAATTGTGTTGCATTAATCCAAAGACTCTTATACGACACGGTTATACGAAGTTGCTTATATTACTTATGTGATACACACAGGTTTAAATCGTCTTCATTTAAAATTAAAATTACTTGGAAAGTAGTCGAGGCAATCAGAAGTCACATTACAGAGTTGAACCGACAATAACATGTTTCGGACTTACTTGACTACGCTAACTAGGTTACTTAGACTCCGCTACAAGCATCGGACGTAACTAATTTGTGAAAAATGAAACGTCGACTGTCAAACACGTGACACAACGTATCCGACTAATAAATACTTAAATCCCGTACTAATTACTACCTTACGAAACATAAACACACACGATTAATTCACAAATTAACCTAAAATAAAACCGTCTAATCGACCATCTTCGTCTCTGCTTCCTCTGCCTTATTCATCTTCATCTTAACATCCTCAAGTTCACAAATGAGGTTCCTGATACACTTCTCTGCATTATCTTCAGGGTTTTTCGGCATGAGGTTCTCTGCAACATCGGCTGGAGTAACCATAACCTCGTTCAGCAACGTCTTCACTTCCTCGAACAAACCAAACTCATCATCCTCCTCAACAGACAAATAGTTCTTCGCAAGCATCCTAAACCCTTCGAAACTACAATACGACATCTCGATATGCTTGTCCATCCTCCCCCTACGAACCAAAGCAGGATCAAGTTTCTCGACATGATTTGTCGTAAAAACAATAATCCTTTCTCCTCCACAGCTAGACCATATACCGTCAATAAAATTAAGCAACCCCGAAAGCGTAACCTTACTATTATTATATTTACCTCCACAATCATTTTCATTATTACTTTTCACCTTCTCCTTACCACTTTCATTTTCACTCCCCTTTTCGGCCTCTTCCTCACTCTTCTTCCTTTGACCAGTCAAGTTAAGAGAACAGTCGATATCCTCGATCACAATAATCGACTTCCCCGTGGTTTCAATCAGAAGCCTCCTAAGCTCGGTGTTGTCCTTCACCGCAGTTAACTCGAGATCATACACGTCGTACTTGAGCAAATTGGCCATTGCAGCGATCAATGTCGACTTTCCGGTCCCTGGAGGTCCGTAGAGTAAATACCCTCTTTTCCAAGCTTTACCAGTTCTTGCATAGTAGTCTTTACTCTTACTAAACTTCACGAGATCGTCGATAATTTCTCGTTTCTTCTCGGAATCCATAGCGATTGTGTCGAATGATGCAGGGTGTTCAAATTTAATATAACTCCACATAGTGCTACTAAAATACGAGTACCTTCCAACATTCGTGTAAAGTCGTCTCACTCGATTTTTCATACGAAATTCCTTCCCACTTTTCACCACATGCTTCAGATAATCATCAGTCACAATTTTCCTGTGACTCTGGTGAAATGTGAGCTTATAGTACTTCAACTCTTTCTCAGAAGAACTTTGCTCTGACGACGAAGACGACGACGAAGACTTTGTTCGTAACCTTTGTAGGACCCACTTGATTTTGACCCCCTTAAACTCATCCTTGACTTGCTCATATTCATCCAAAGCCAAGACGACGTTGTTCCCGTCTTGTCCAACCTCAGCAGTGAGCCGCTTAGCGGTCATGTTAGAAAGCGAGGCGAGATACGATTGGATGGAAATGTAGGCTTCGCTTCTCTTAAGACGGTCACCAGAGTACTCGAAGATTTTGACCTCGACGTTGGGGAGAAAGCGAGAGCAAACCTTACCTAGTTGCTTCTCGACGAAGCTACGAAGCTCGCTAGGAATGTACTCCCTCAACATTGCCCATATGAACATGAAACTTGCTAGTGATGAAGCTATGTTTGTGAATAATTCTAGCATTGCGCTTGGTGATGTAGACATGTTTTTGGTGTATAGAGAGTATAGTGGGAGTTTTGAGAAGGGCAACATTTTTTTTGCTTGTTTCATTCACTTTGTTTGGGGTCTGATTTATAGGGACTCTTCGACACGGTGTCGTGTCTTACAGGTCTCCAAGTGTTGGGCACGGTTATTTCCTGCTACATTTTTAGTTTTTTTCGGGTCTAAACACGTGACACAACACCTAAGTGAAGTGTAACAGTAACATACGGAGTATATTATTAGGATCACATATGTAAGGGCAAATAAGTCATTTCCCTACCTAAAACCGAAAAAATTAACGGTTTTCATAACCTAAGGCCCCGGTTGAATTTGGTACCATAGTTAAAATGTCACATGACACGGCAGCTAATTGAAGTGTCAGAGTAACATAGATTACGAGGATCACATCTGTAAGGCCATAAATAAAACTATAAAAGTCATTTCCCTACCTAATACGGAAAATTTAACAGTTTAAATAAAACTTAAGGCCGCAATTGAATTCTCGGTACCATAGTTCAAAGACGAGAAATATAATATAATATAACGTAGAATTCGGAAAAACAGAAAGGTATGTCATGCATAATGCATGACATTAAATTATTGGTACCAAATAATATAAGGACCAAAGTAGATGGTATGGAGGAGATATGGGGGTTGGTATTTGCCAGAGATCATGTCAGTCTTCTAAGCTTGTAAGTGAGTTTTGTGTGTTCAACAAGAGATCTCAGACTTCAGAGGAGAATATCACAAGTTTAACATTTACAAGCAAATATTCATGAGGACAATGACATGGAGTTATTGTTTTTAGTACCGAGTTTTGTTACTGTCTCATTCTGTTTCAGTTATTTGTTTACATTTTAATTTGAAAATGAAAATAAAATTTCAACGGTTTTCAGTAAATGATTAATTGAAAGAATGTATTAGCATCAAAATGTTGCGTATACAATATAAAATTATCAGTAATGGAAACCCCGAATCTAAAACTCTTCGGCATCATAAGATCTCGTCGTAAAAAATGATAGTTATCACGTAGTAGCAGTTTCGCATCTGGTGATCGCAGACTTGAGAGTGGTTTGAAAAACAGGCCTAGACGGTGACAAAACAAGCTCTTTCCAAGGTGAGCCAGAGTGAGTTAGAGGGGTTCTATCCTTGTGAAGTTGGTAAATCGACTCAGCGTCTTCGTTGAGTTCGCTCAATATTGTTAGGCATTTTATTTCGTCGACGTCTACTAGTAATCTACTTGCCACATCCTTCCATGCTATCAACTGCATTATTATCATTTGAATAAGTTTATCACGGTGTAGATCTGGCAAATGGGTCATTATTTCCAATGCCGAGAAAAAGAAAGGAAAAACGAGCGTACCCTGGGGGGACCGCCTATGGCGCTGGTGCAGTAAAGGCGGGCGTTGTCGACGAGCTGGCAATAATGTGTGAAGGAACTTGCAAATCTCTTGTGAGACTTGAGTTGCGACTCCACTCTCACAGCCCTTTTCACTATAATTGCTCTCCTGTTGTTTAGTCAGTTCAGTTCAGTTTACTTCAGTCAGGTAAATTCAATTACGATATATGAGTGACCGAGTATATATTACCTGATACCTCTAACAACAGCGATGTAAGCGTCACAAACGACACCAACAAGCTCGATTCTATAAGGCTTCCTATCCTTGTCTTGCTTGTGATCATGATGATAATCAGGCACTTTTTCCCAATAGTTCTCGGTGATACTACCGTCCTCTGCGACCTTATACCCTACACCCATGCGATACCTCGACTTATGAACGTTTCGAGCCATTTCTACGGTTTGCTCCACAAACGGTGCCCACGATAACGTTCCGTCCATTATCACATCCCTCCCCTCGTTTAACGCTGTTACTAATAGTGACGATGCTGCATCCGTTGATGACTGGTGTACCTGCTCATATGTAGTCATTTACGAACATTTTTCAATACATTACCCTTAGTAATTAAGGAATCGACGAATGAATAACCGAGTTAAAGCTAGGCCAATTTTAATTAAATGTTTCGGTCGACATCGCCTTCTAAATCACTGTATTAAATTGTACAATCTCAAGAATGGAAAACTAAAATTGAATAAAATGTACAACTTCATTGTATTATTAGTCAATGATAATACGTTATCTTTGTCATATTCATGCACGTTTTCACTACAATTAAACATGAGTCAACCGTTATGATATGCAAATCTTTTACAATTGTTTCATCAATTTGAAATTATTGGACACCAATTCACCAAACCTTATAATTGCATTTAAGCTTATAATATCACAAGAAATTGGTAGAATTTGGCCTAATTATATCAATTTTTTAATTATTAGTGTGTTCAAATTAAAATTATTATTTGTACACCAAGTCACCAACCATTAGACAAATTACAAAAATTGGCTAATTTGATTTTAATTTCATATGTTACTGATTAGTGATAATTATAGAAATTGTTAGATTCATGCATCGAGTCTGGATCACGCTCTTCGAAAGATGAGAGCACTCCAGAAACCAAAAGATGTGGGACCTTCTCTTGTAAAGTATTTTAGCTATCTTTTACTCAATCTATATGGGACCTTATACGTGGAGTTTTTCCCTCACCGAAATTTACAGAACTAATGTATGAAATTTACGACATGTACACGTTTAAATTTGATGACGAGTCGAGAAGTAATTTAAAGGATGCAGAAAAAAAGGGTACCAGTTCAGCAGTTTGGAGCATGTCACCGTGATGACCACTAGAGCTAAGGGCTCTATATATCACGTCCGTTTCTTTAAACGCATCCGCTTCCACTACCACCACATCCGACGCCACTCCTGACCAAAATGGCCTGCATAATTGCGCATTGTTATCTACCGTCTCGTTTAAATGTCGTTTTTAAATAATCTACTCATATTTGATAGTCTCTCTTTCTTCTCTCACAATCGAATAAACAACTATTTGTCATATAAAATAGTAATATTTTAAAGTTAATTAAGTATATAAACCTAATTAATGACATTACGGAGTATATTATCAAATTGATTACAAAGTCATTTATGTTAGCGTATTCAACGCGTTATAAATTACGGGCTGGTCTATAGGCGTGCTAGAATTTGTAAATGAGCTTTCATTTGAAGTTGAAACGGAGCCTTAAAAAGTCATTTTACCACAATAAGATTGAGGACTAGTCTTGCTTATTTAATTTAGACGTTCAGTCTAAAAAGGGTTATAAAAAAATAGAATCTTACTCGAGCAGGATGTCTTTAAGGACGGTGCTTTTACCGGCACCCATGCCGCCACCCATGAGGAGGAGCACCGGACTACGTTTGTTGTGGGCCATTGGCACCATGACCTCCGTGCATTTCGACGCACTTTTACTCCGGCCACCAATGGCCCTCATCTCCTCCAATAATGTTGAGAACACTCTTGTCACCTTCAAATTCTTCTCTACCCTTTCAAATCTTTGTTTCCTACATTCCACATTTACCTTTTTAGACGTATATTAAAAACAATTTTATTTTTAAATTTATAAACAATTTCCGCCGATAATTGTAAAACATAAACACCTATTAATTTATGTTCAAAAAAAAATACCTATTAATTTAAGTCTCAATTTAGACATTTAAGGTGATATCTCAAATTGCATTTAGCCAATAAATTCAACTACTCAGACCTCAGTTACGATGATCATCTAATTAAAAGTTAAAGAAATTACTCTGTATTTTTTTTTTAAATTATTGATTTAATACTAGTTGTACTCCGTATTAATATATTGTGAAATTTAATACAGGAACGTCATTTTTTATACTAGAAAATTATTGTAAAATCTTTATCCTTCGAAGTGATAATAATCGAAAATTGTTCTCTTAAATTATAATGCATGCTTGATTATTAATGATGTACGTAATTGCTAACGCATTATACATTTGTTAGGTTGGCCGTAAAGTTTGTCGGGTTATATATACTTAATTAGGCACTCTTAATTTATTATTGATAGTCGGTAGATAGAGTTCTACCACATCGTTCGTGTTATGCATTTTTTTTTTTTTTTTTATGAGTTGACCGTCTAAGCAACACATAGGTCACATACTAAATTGATTTTTGTAAAATAGTACCACATGATAAAATTTATAAGAACAACATAATACGGAGTACTACGAATAAATTAAAATATTTTTATAGTAATAAGTGAAATGAAAAAGTATTTTTCATCATCACAGGAAAAATCTACGTAAAATGTTTGTTATTCCGAATTACAAATAACTATTTTCTCCGTTTCAGTGAATTGTTTACAGTTTGACTTTTTTGTAAGGGCGATTTAAAAGAAGTGTAAACAAATGACTGAAACAAAGAAAGTAGTTGCTCACCATGTAGCTGCCATCACAATGTCTTTGAACTTTGATTTTCTCTGAACATCTTCTTTGCCTAATACCTTCATTTTTGAAATAAAAAATAATGACATTGACATTTGACATCAATAAAAATTAAATCGACGAGGCTGTTGTAAGACCGTCTTACTGACAATACCTATATTAACGCAAAAAAAGACCCTTATATTAAAAATGTGACCTTATAATTCTTATTATTATATATATACGGAGTACATTGTAAAGTTATAATAAGACAGTTTCATCGAAGAGTTTGTATAATTGATTACCAGGCTAATCATGGACGAAGTTTCGGTCCAATGAAATGAAAAGTAACTTAGAATGCACGTATCGATTTCTTCGATTAATTTGACGTAAAGAGATTCAGCATCGGGTTCATTAGACAAATACTCAAAAATACTACTTTCACATCCTTCTGTTTTCTTCAAGTAATCGTTTGCCAATTTGCATAATTGTGGACACTTGTTCGGATCTTCGAACCCGATTTGCCTCGCTACATATACACCAATTAAAATAAAAACACAAAATCGTGAGCAATTCAAATTCGATATTATTATATATACGAAGTATATTATATCTGATGTATGGACTATGGAGTATAGTTTTTCTAGTTAAAATCGCAATAATTTTGTGTAAAAGACGTTGCATAATTCAATTTTATTGTTTACGGGTAAGATAATCCGATTAGTATCGAATGTGTTATTACCCTTCAATTCTTGATCTATTATGAAATTACCGTCTTAACGATGAAAACCAACATAATGATTTTCACTTTTTATGTTACGGAGTACTATTTAACTTCGTATATATGCACGTATAGGTAGTGGTATAAATGGAATAACACGTAACAAAATAAGAAGACTGTCCTACAACTGTTACAGAGTACACAATTATTATGTTGTAAGACACATATATTCAAAATTTATTGTGTTATAGACTTATAGTTTATGAATAGAACAGTCTCTTTATTTTCGACAGTAAATTATACCGATGACAATTAACTGAAACAGAAGACGAACAAAAGAATTTTGAAGGAATGAAGGAAGAAAGAAAAGATACCAACATAATGAGAGAATCTTTCAAGTCTTGAAATTCTTCCTGAACCATTTTTGTTCACCTGTGGAACTATTTTGTCATCCATTTAAAAATTTATATTTATATCAAATAAAAAGTTAATTGTTGTTGTTTTGTTTTTCATTCAAGAAGAAAAAATTGCATGACTTTTTATTTCATGAATGTAACGACCAAAATATGAAGAAGATATAGATTGAGATGATTAGTTTGTTGAAATGTAATTAATTAAAAGTCAATGATTTATTTGATATTATGATCATCATTAAGTTGTTGTTGTTGTTGTTGTTTGATATTTTTATTGAAAACAATAATACATTTCAAATTTATGATAAAGATTAAAGAAGTAAACAAGAGAAGTCACTACTTTTAGTTTTTATGGTTGTGGACTACCACTAACTCTTAACATTCTCGTTTTAAAATTATACTAATATAATACTTCCTCCGTTCCAATAAGTTGTATACGTTGCTTTATGCATGTACATCAATACTCGTTTTGTTTTGTATTCTCGAAAATTTTAAAATTTTGATATTAATAATGTGCTTGATAAGACAATTAAAACAAGATCACACATGACTGTTTTTTATTTTGTATGTTAAAAGTTATATCGAAGATTCTACACACTTATGAATAGTGTCTAAAAAGTGAAACGTATACAATCTACTGGAATGGAGGAAGTATATAATTATATAAATACCTTTGAATGAAATGAAAAACAATCTATCTTTCGTTTTCAATGACATCAATGAAGAATATTAAAATTAGAAATTATATTTTCATTTTCTTGGTAGGTAATTTATATATAGACCGAAAAGTTAAGGAGCTGTGAAAGAAGCCGTATCTAAAGTATACATAAATAAAATTAAAAACATTACGAAATAAAACTCATCATAGTTATCACAACTTTTAGCGTGTGTTAATCCAAGACATTCCAAATTTATGTTCTTATTCAGAAGTTATCCTTCAAAGCCTTTATTCATGTACCCGGTACTCGAATACAATAGTTGGTATCGCGTGGGCTAGACTAAATTCGACATTCCAAAGACGGTCATTCCTTCCTATACATAGGCGCCTACGTACTCTGATCCACCAAGCCAACCTACAATGAAGGCGATACGTCTATGTGGGAAAAGTTCATGTCGCCCTCTCCTGTTAACCATTGTTTTAACTTCTAATAAGTTCGACAACATTATATTGTATATCGATTCCTCCTTTGTAAGCTCCCTCACGCTTGCGTCAAAGAATGTAAAATTAATTACGATTTTATGAGACAGATTTTATCTACGGAGTACAAAAGTTTCTTTTTGCTCTTTTTTTTTTTTTTTTGGCCATTTTCCAACAAAAGATGTTACTCCGCATAAATCTTTTGGTCGTGACAATTTGGATTATACTCCGTAAGAACAACGACGTTTGTTGGTCCAAGTTTAAGAGTGGAACACACTTTCAATCTGGCCCACATGAGTAGACCGTATGAGGTATCGAACCATAGTTATTGCTGGGGTGAAAACGGTTGGTAGCGGTCAATTTAATCAAATAAATATGATCTCCGGAAAAATCAAAGTTTAATTTGGATTTATTACACTGTAATGACATCAAGCGCAAATAACGCAAGACTTAAACTGTCAAAGCTGACTCGACTCGAAGAGTGTGACTACAAATATGATCAGAAATGATTTAATGCAAATACAACCCGATCATCCTATAACTGACCAAGCCCAAAATGACCTAATTAACGCTATTTTGTTAGCAATTTGCCAATCCAACCCAAAATGACCCGACAAGGCGACAACGATAAACTCGAAACTGAACTAGAACTCAAAATGACCAACTCCAACCAACCGGAATCATAACTAATTCAAATAACCCGTTTACCAGGTCTAGTGAAAAAAACACAAAGGAAAGTTGATGACGTAATTTTGAGCAAATGAATAGCAAATTGCAATGATCAACAATAGGTTTTTCCAAAATGACAATCAAATAAGTCAAGACATGAAAACTCAATTATTTCAAACATCATCATCACTCAATTATTCACTGTAATTTTTCCGAAACCACGTGAGAGAGCGTAACACGGTGCAAATTCCGCCTTGTCATGTACGAGCCATGAATCAGAAACTAGGACTTCTCATTTTTCGTGAACTGAACTGTTTTACAAGTTACATTACATGTTAGCCTTAAGCTTAAGTTTAACCTTACCTACCATCGACAACAGTGTCTTCGTCACTACCAAAGTTCGTCCAGGTGCAAAAATAAGCGACAGAAAAGGGAAATGAAAAGAAAAGAGAAAGTGGGCGAAATGAACTAACCACGGTTGCACAGTTCGAGTCCCACCAAAATTGAACACCATAAATTGAGTTGTTCGTACTAGGAAGCGCGTTTGTGAATCGCCCATACTATATAATGAGGACGTCCACGGATTGCCCAAGTTCTCGATATTTGAACCTGGTAGCATTCTTCGCACTTGAACTCGTCAGCAACGAGATGTGGTAACTAATGAATTGAACGAATATGCAAGCGGGAACCTATGTTGGCTCTAGAGATTATAGAACCTCCTAAATGAACCCTTGCAGAATTTACACGCAAAATTGGTACAGATTCCATTACCGGGGAACCCACGAACTGTCATCTCATGTTACAGCAAACAGCACGGCCAAGTTGCTGCAACTTGTTCCACAGACATATCATTTGCTTCGGAGATTGATAGTGAGCGGTGTAATAATCCTCTATGCAACCAAACTGACAATACTTGTAGCTATGGACGTATGCCACGGGCCTCGTGCTGTTGTAATGTTGTACCCACATTCCCATACTAACGTCTTCCATTTTGAACAACTGCACGATGGAAATTTATCGTGAACTATAGCATAAAAGAAACACGCATCCAACTGATGGTTTAGATTGTAGAGCAGCTTACCCTTAATCTATGCTTCTCAAACTCTGAGACGATGAAGTGCGCGATATCTGAAGATAATATGTAACCCGGCCCATTTGCATATGGTGGATAATCTTCCTCTGGCCACTCCTGAATCCGAAATGAAATGATCGTGTAAGCTAATTCATCGTATTGATCGAGCAAGATGAATTACATGGAGTTTTTCGGTATAAGAGACGTTTACTTCAAACTAAATCAACCCTATGGAGCTTCAATGTTTTCTCAAGTCATTCACCATCCATTTAGTCGAGCGTTATGCTCGAAAACTCTCGTGGCACAAGACATGTCTCATACATGACTGATTGACAAGGACTAAAACTGACACTCAAGACAACAAATTTGCAGAACAAAAGGAGAATATAATACAAGTAGTACAACCGACAAGACATACCTCATACGTGACGGCCCATTTACCATGGCGTAAAGGTTTGTGATAGTAATTGATATTCCCCACATACAAGCTCTTACTTTCAGGAACATTGTTCGCTTCTTTTAAGATTGCATCAACTCGTACAAACGTGTCATCATCACACTTCATGACATGCTTAGCTGCAACTGTGCGAACCTGTTGCCGCAAGAATGTTCTCATGAAAAACATTGTCGTGGAGTAGAAGAAAAAGGAAAGATTCTTATACATCGGGTGGCCTGGAGTCTTACCCCATATTCACATATAGCAACAGTCTTTACGACTACAAGATCATAGTTATCCATGTACGGGACTACTACAATGTCGCCAAAAAATTCTGCCTCTTTCTTTAGCTCCACATTTACTTCGTTTCTGGAATGCTGTTAAAATCAATGGTCGTCGAATTAATATGAAAGAAAATTAATGTCAAATTAGCATCATTACGTGAAGGTACGAATATATATTGAGAGACTAACCAATGCTACAAAGAAACGGGCTACAACGTTTGAACTTTTTATGAGTGGATGCTGCATCCACGACTTCCTCACAGCCATTCTCTCCGCAAAATGGTTTCCTGCTGAAAGGATGCCGATAAAAAGCTCCACAGGACCATCAGGAAGAGGCGGAGCTTGCCATCTGCTAGACATGTCGAGATGTTTTTGAGGAGCGAAACTAGGGTGTGATGATGGCAAAGAAGCAGCGAATATAGAATCAACATCAACGTCGCCTTTCAAGGTTAATCCAGTGGCATCTTCAAGAGAAAATCCCTAGAAACAAGGGAATAACAAGTAAACAACATTGCGACATCACCTATAATTCAATAATAGACAGTCTTTCAACATATTGAGAATGATACTCACTGTGCGGTAAGCAAAGGACGTGACGTGCCTCCCATCAACATTGACATGATAACCTTCCAAACCCGCACTGAGTGTCAGAACAAACAGCTTATCTTCAGCAAAAGGAAAAGGCCAGTCCATTGTAACCTTCTTCGGCCTACTCAAAAGCCGACTTAGCCACCATGTCGATCTAGATTCTTCAGCACGACTAACGTCATCTCGGATCCACTTCTCACACTTGACTTGACCATCAACTGTGTAGCAGAAGAAGCATGTTTAAACTACTATCTGGTCAAAATTCAAAAATACTAAGCCACAAGCTAATAACAACTTTTAAATTTCGAACTTGTGAGCCAGCGTTAAAGCTACAATGTACCATATCCAACAACTCGAAGCAAGATCACTGCCATGTATGGAGTATTAATTTACAACAAGAAACAAGATACGGAGCAAGTCACAACACTCACATTTCACAATAAAAATCCAACAATTCAATTACACAATATTACCACACCCAACAAATCCAAGCAATATCAATCCAATGCACTAATTACAACAATGTTAAACACGAACCAGATAAAACAAGAAGCGAAACCCAACAATCTAATCTAGCATTTCTACCACACCCAATCAAATCCAAGCAATATCAATCCAATGCACTAACAATCACAACAACAAACAAGATAAAATATGAAGCAAAATCGACAATGTTAAAATACGAACCAGTCTCGTCCTCAGGCTTAGACTTCCACCCTTCACATCTAACAGAAGTGCCCCATTGCTGCCTATAACAAGTATTCTGCTCAATCACAGGCTTTCCACTCCAATCACCCTTCAACCTCGGATTATAATGCAGAATTCTCGGCGGCTCCTCACCGTCTACGGTCTTCAACCCAATCAACTCCATCATAAACTGAGACACCATCACACTTTGATCCCCATCTTTCAACAATGATATCTTGGGATCATTCTCAGCATGTGCAACTCTCGGTTTCGCCACCAATGTTATGTGTGACCCCAATGTTAACCCACATGGTATCACCATTACTTTCCCTTTCTCCATGAACTGAGTCCCAGATACCGAGACCGAGTTCGGACACGGTTTTTCAGTCTGATTCACCTTTTCAACATCGAGTTTCACTTTCCCAGACTTCAAATCCTCCCACAAACTCTCCCCCAATTGAAATGCCCTAATTGCAGATTTGTGTAACCCCGAAAACCCGTCTTTTTCGCTGCTGTTCAACGCTCTCCAATCGAAAATCAGCCCAGAAAGAGTCTTATATTCCCTCATTTGTCGTGGCGGTTTCGAAGAAACCGACGAAGTTGGCACCTTTAACGGCTCTTTCAACGGTCGAATCGGAGATACTTTCTGCAGAAGTTCTTCCTCACTGTCAAGCTGAAGAATTCTCACAAATGCATCATTTTGAAACGAAACGTCTACTGAAATATCCTTCGAAACGTTTCGAAATACAAAAGGAACTTCAAATGACATGAAAATCAAATACAAAAAGCATAATAAACCCAGTAATTGTACCGATCGAGCGCGTGTAATACCAACAAAAGTCTCCATCTTCCCCCTTTTCATCTCCCCTCCCCCCCAAAACTAAAACCCTAACCCTAGAAATTGGGGGAAAAATAAAACCCAGAAAAATTGAGGAACTATAAGAGAAACTAAGAAGTGGGTTATAGCATTGAGGTGAAAACTTAAAAACCCTTTGATTATTAAGCTTAGTAATGAAGGAAAAGTGAGAGATTTAAGGAGATGAAGTGTGATGATGAAGAATAATTAATTAGTTCAACAAAAAAAGAAAAAGATGGAGTAAATGAATAAAGAAACGCGTATGATAAAGTCAGAAATTAGAGGAATTGAAGTTGAAGAAGTTGAAGAAGAAGAAGAAGATGTGATGAAGAGTTGTGGACGACCCACCATCACCTTCAATTAGTTTACTTGTATATGCACGGCTGTATATAGTGAGAGGAATATAACGTCTAATAATAATTTTGTTTTGAATGTAGTCCCTTCGATTTCGTTTTTACTTGCAAAATTGAATTGTGGGTTACATCGACGGGGTCTACTGGATGTCGGTATTTAAGTTTATAGCGAATAATAAAATAAGCTATACTAAAAATCAACTTCAAGTAGAATGTGCTACGTATGTACTCCCTTCGTTCCAGTGAATTACTTACAGTTTGACTTTTTTGTGAGGAGATTTGAGAGTAGTGTAAACAAATGACTGACAGAGAGAGTACATATTTGATATTGTTCTGTATTGATATTATTACTCTGCTGTTAGTATTGATTGTTCTATGTTCATTTCAAAATTCACGCTAGTTGTATTTCTGGCGGTCGTTAAAGATTAGCTTTGCAATCGAAGTGGCTCCTTGTTCATCGCACACCTTCTTGTGACAGTAATTATATAGTCTTTAGTCGTCATTGATAGAATTTGGCTTCAATTGGCAAAACAACTCGAGAATCGACATCCGAAAAGATAGCTACGGTGACAAGCTTGACCTATTTGTCGGGCCACATCTTAGGCCCGATTCTCCTAGACCTTGGTTGGGCCTAGCCAAGTGAAGTATCCACGCCTAGGCCAAGGTTTTTGAATTTTGACGCTAAACCCCTCCAAACCAAACAATAATGAATTGGACATAATCCTAGTATCCTACCTCTCGTGACAAGCCTAACAATCCTAATCTAAAATTAATTGCACACTTAGCCACCTCTATTAATACCAAAGATTAAAATGGACAGTTTAAATTTATCGTTACATGGACAGATTAATACATAACTTTAAGAAATCAAACATCTACTTTCGAAGAATTTTTAATTTGTTTATTATTGTTGGAGTAATCAAACCGCACCTAAAATAATATACTCCGTATTAATGATCTAAACTACTTTCTCCGTTCCAGTGATTTGTTTACAGTTCAATAAGTCTTGCATAAAACCGTTTCACGCGTAAAACGGAGCTCTTATAAGTAAAATGTGACTATTTTAATGCTTAAAGTGGCCACTATAACCTTAAATGTGACCACTTTAAAACTCCACAAAATGGTCACTTTAAACCTTAAAGTAAACACATTTTAATTACAAATACCTCATTTAACGCGTGAAACGGTTTTATGGAAGCATTAGTTAACAAGCAATTAAGGTTCGTTAATTGGTAGAAACTCGTCAAACCCCACTCAAAAAAAAAGGTGGGCCCTACTTTAGTTTTACTGCAACAAAGGCATGGGACGGCCGGACAGTCACGTTATTTTAGTAGGCCCCACTTTTACCAAATTTCCTCCCTTTCATCCCATTTCATCATTTCTTCAGAATCCAAAAACAAAAAAATTCATTCTTCCTTTCCAAAAAACACACACACAAAAAAAAAACCTAAAAAAAATGGCGCAAAATAGCAGCAGTAACAACAAAATGCGCAGGTTAGCAGTACCAATCTCAGAACCCACAGTGAAAAGACCATTATACCCTTCTTTGACTAAGTCAGCCACTGTGGGGCACACCCAAGGCAAAAGGGTAGTTTTGGAAACTGAAAAACAACATGGTGGTGGTGGTGGTAAAAATGAGTTATTACTGGCAGTAAATGGGGGTGGTGAAAAAATTAGTAGGAGGTTATCATTAAGTGAAGTGAAAGTAGAGTTGGGTAAATTTATGGTGAGTAATGGTGCTAAAGTTATGTCTTCTGATATGCCTCCTTTTATTCAGATTCATGCTGTTGGTTTTGCTAGAAAAGTTAAGGATAGTCTCGAGAAGTTCTCGTCTAAAGCCCTTGCTTCCTCTCTTAAAAAGGTATTCGATTTGATTCACTCATTTCTTTACGTTTTTTTTTTTTCGGGGTTTTATTGTTGGGGTTGGGGGGTGGGTTTTAGTGTAGAGAGTTTGTTTTGCTTGTTGTATTTTATCGCAACACTTAAGATTTTGACACGTCAGCATTTAACGTAGTCAAAGTAGACAGTGGGATACAAGATGGAACATAAAAGTGAGACAGATAGTTCATAGTTGTGTGGGGCTCACCTTTTGATTGACTGATATTGTATTAGGATTGATTGATTGATTGATTGATTGAAGTAAAATGACATAATGATGGTAATAATGGGATCATATTTATGCGTTGTATGCGTGAAACGGTTTTACAAGAGAATTAGTGTAAAATGATTAAAATGGCGGGATTTTCGAAGTGAATTTGGGTGGATAAGGAGTGTGATATTGGTTGAATGAGTGCAGGAATTTGATGGAGTGTATGGACCAGCTTGGCATTGTATAGTAGGGAGCAGCTTTGGGTCATTTGTGACACACTCAGTTGGTGGATTTCTGTATTTTTCATTGGATCAAAAGTTGTATGTTCTCTTGTTTAAGACCTCTGTTCAACGGGCCGATTGAACGCTGCTACGCCAGTCTCTTTGATCCGTCCATTTCTTTACGTTTTCTAGCTGTATTGATTCGTAGATTAGTTATGTAACTGGGTGATGGATAGCTTTAGTTTGAATATTACTCTGTAGTAGACAAAATGTAAAAAAACGTAAAAAAAGTGGATGATCGTAACAAAGAGGCCTTCCTAGATGAAATGGTGAGGGCGAGGAGTAGCTTTAATTTGAATCTTAGTAGAAAAGTCGTTCTTCAAAAAGAAAAACGTAAAGAAATTGACGGATCAGAAGAACGATTCATTGCTAGATAGAGGTGAATATAGGAAAACAGCTTTCGTAGATCATTTGCTTAAGTTTGTTTGCTCCTTGTGGTGTTTTTTGTTGGTTGGATAATTTGTACATGCATCTTGTTTCGAATCTAAAAAGAAACAGCATGATACATTTATGAGAATCGTACTATCGTTCACGAAACACTTCTGTCCCACATTCCCGACTCATTATACCGATTTACTTTGTATACGATCAAGGACTGTTGTAGTATTGATTACTCTAGGGGCCCTGTTATTGAATTTTGTTCTAGTATGTGTCTATGGGTGGTGGATTTTAGCGTTTTTCGATCAATTTAAACTCTCTGATTAAATTTGGTCTAGGATGTGTTTATGGGTGGATTTTAGCGTTTTGTTCGATCAATTTAAACCCTCCGATTCGGCCTGATAATTGCGGTTAGATTGATACGTCTTTACTTCTTGGAAGTTGGAACATATGATATGTGCATAGTTGAACCGTCGAAGGGCCCAAACAAGTCTTGAGTGTTCAATTTGTTCGATTTTTTAGAATTATATATGATAAATTGAGACGTGATTTGTTTGTTTGGACGACAGTTTTTGGAAGATTGAAATCGGTAGAGACAACGGAGATTTCTTAGACAATACTTCGTACGTTCTAAGTAAAATGAAATCCTTTCGATATATGAACATTTCAAAGGAAGCCGTTGTGCTTGATTTTCTTCAGGGGCTTCATGGCCCATGCTTTCGATTGAATTTCCCATCATACATGGGTCTTGCTATCAATAGCGTCTTCGTGCTATTATCATGTCACTGCCGTGCTAGGTCCCTTTTTTAAAATTCTAACTATGATGTTTGGAGTTTGATGTGTCACTGGTTGTGTCGGTTAACCGACTTGTCGTGCTCATGCTTATATTATGTTTCAGCCAGGCGACGCAAAAGACGACGACCACTAAACGATCAACATTTATTTGGGTTGACATGAGCTCTTTAGAAAATCCAGATTCTAATAAACAACTAAACTCAAACTAAAATCGAGATAAAGTAGTTATGCTTTCTTGTAATATTGGCCCGAGCTCAGCCCGTTCGTAATAAATTACTCCGAAGTAGAGAAACAGAGGCCATGTAAACCGTGCCTAGAAACTCACAACCCAGGTACGATTTAATACTTGGTTGAGCCGGGGAGAACTCTTGAAGAGACATGTTAGCCAGCAAAATCCTGGCCCAATTGACGGGCCGATCTGCACAGATGAGCACCTCTTATTACATAGTACCGAGTATAATTTAAGAGTTCATAAAATGATTAGAAACTATTTTTATACAAGCGTGTACGACTATATGATCACTAGTCATTAGAGCTGGCCATCTTCACGGGCCGGCCCAGGCCAGCCCGGCCCGGGTCATGTCGGGGGCCATTTTTTTTGGAGCCCTTATCGGCCCTCCAAAGCCTAGTTGGACCTGCCAAAACTTAAGGGCTGGACTTGAGCTCAATTTTTGGAGCCCGACCCTCTCAGGCCTGTCAAAAAATTAGAGGGCCCTCTCAGGCCCGGGAGGGCCGGGCCTGCCAAAGGGCCGTGCAAGGGCCCCATTTTAGAATCCCGGCCTTTTTAGGCCCGGCCTTCTCCCACCCAAGAGACGTGCAAGGGCCTCCTCGGTGGAGCTCGGCCCTTGGCCACCTCTACTAGTCATTAAGGGAGGTCACAATTTAAAGGCACATGTAATGGATAATTAGATACCCAAATAAGATGACATAGAAAGAGGCTTTTAAGGTGATTAAGATGATGCTTGACTAAAGATATTAAAGCAAATAATTAAGCCATAGTTAGGCATATCTAAACCATTTGAAAATTACCCAAAACTAATTAGAGTTGTTAAAGCTTCTTTTGGGGACATATACATCACCATCAATTACCAAAAGCTACATTTTGCTTCTTTACAATTTTTGATTTCTTAGCGTGTGTTCCAAGGGTACATCAGTCATGTTAAAAAACACTAATTCTTATGTGAGACATGTCTCACAATAATTTATTGTGAGGCATTCTCACATGAGGGTAGTTTTTTTTTTTTTTTTTTTTTAACAAATTTCCATGTATGACTTACATTAATTAACGTAAGTCCGGTCTTACGCAAGAACTACTCGTTAAAAAAAATCGATAATCAAAATAATTAGTACAAAATATGATTATTGATATAGGGTCATATTCATGTTTGAACATTTACTGTAGTGACTATTTGCTTCTTTTCCATAAGTTTTCTTATGACAATATTAGGTTAGAAAGTATAATTGTACTCTCTTCGTCCCAGTGAATTGTTACGTTTACTTTATTTTGTGAGGCAAAATAAAGCAAACGTTAACAATTGACTGGGACAAAGAGAGTGTAAAATAAATTACTCCGTACCATTAAACTTATATTTGACAAAATTAATCTAACTCGAACTATCCAACACGATAAGTCTATCATGAAAATTGATACAACTTGAAATTGAACCTATTCCAACTAAAAGTACTCTCATTTGTTACCGAGGTTATATGTCCAACAATATTCTTAAACATGACCCAAATCATTGGTAGTTCGACCTTAAGTGACAAGCCCAAGATGATTTGATAACAACATATGAATATGAATATGAACTATAAAATGATTAGCCATTTAGCCCTATAAGAGTATTCGACCAGCACTAGACGAATCTAAAATAACTCAATCTAAACCGACTCGACCCATATCAAACTCAAATTCAAAACTCTCACAGTCTCACACACATAAAGTATCCAAAACATAACTAAGTCACTCCAAATTTGTGGAGCCCAAGAAAGAACTCAAAGCCTAGTGATTAAGATGGTCGGTGGGTCCCAAGAGACCTGCACCTGCACTCCGCCACCCTCGATAGAGGACCCAGATTCACCTGCACTCCAAATGGTCCAAATTTCAGACCTGCATCTGCACTCCACTGTCCGGGCCAGTCTGGGTCCAAAACGGGTCTACCGATTATATATATATATTTTTTAATCATAATGTGTCAAAAAATACTTATTAATTTTTAAAGTAAAATCACTTCATTATTAAGAATACCAAAATTACCAAAACACAACATCTAATATACAATGAAAATCCAACATACTGAACATAGTACCTTAAGAGTGAAAAGTGAAAATTGAAGAGAAAACGGCAGATTGAAGACCAAGATTTAGGGTTTGTGTTTTTTGTTTTTATTTTTTACAAAAGTCAGTAAACTTAGTAAGCGAAAGATTTGAAAGAAGGACTAAGGAGTAGTTAAGACTTCTGCCTACACCATTCTTACTCACGTGTATTGAGTAATTTTAATTTTTTTTTTTTATTTTATTTTATTTAAACGGGTCCGCGGGTCGGGTCTGGGTTTTATTATAAAGACCTGCATCCACCTGCACTCCATATTTAAAAAACCTGCATCTACCCATACCCATTGGGTCTAAAAAAATAGGACCCAAACCCGGCCCATTCGGGTCGGGTCTAACGGGTCTGGGTCGGGTCCTGGACCCATTGCCATCCCTACTCAAAGCTTACAAAGAAAAGAATCATGGCGTCTTTGTTTCGACTTTCAAGGAAGAAAGCGCAGATTCACCGCCATCTTAAGGGATGAACACATATAATTTGCAAGGTAGCAATTCTTGACAACGATAGCTTATGATTTGAATTAAAATGATTTAAAAGTACCATTAAGATCACTTCCCATAAGTGGGGTACTTAATCATTGATTAAAAAAAAAAAAATGGATCTAAAAGCAGACAACAACATCTAATGATCTTCACTCCATCAAATTTGGTTCACTTCACTTCCATCTCAAATCTCATCATTTCATACTTTTCTGACCCAATTTTAACGTGCGTTGTGTCCACTCTGTGTCTACTACTACTACTATAACTTCACCCAACCCAAAATAGATCTCTCTTTTCTCTCTAAAACTCCCTTGAAAATCTCACACTTTCACTCAACTTTTTACCTCGACAAATTCAGCACTTTTTTCTGCTATTTTATTGACTAAATTCTCAACTCAAGCATTCCCCATTTGAGAATTTGCAATAAAGTTTCGATCTTTGGCATCAAAAGTTGAGAATTTTGCTTGTGAAAGTGCATAGTTTGGAGCTTTAGCTAAAAAAAAAAAAAGTGAGAATTTTGGATTTGGGAGTGAAAAAGTTTGGATCTTTAGATAAAAAAAATTGTGAATTTAAGATTTTGGAGTGATTTTAATTGAATTTTTAGCTTGAAAATTGAGAATTTTGGATTTGGGAGTGAAAAAGTTTGGATCTTTAGCTTAAAAAATTGTGAATTTTTGAATGTAGGAGTGAAAAAAGTTTGGAACTTTACAAGTAATGGACCCTCCATTGATAGGTGAAGGTTCATTTTCAGCAACAAATCCATCATTGTCAGAGATTTGGCCCTTCAATGGTGGTGGAGATTTGGGGTTGAGAATGGGTAGTGGTGGTTTTACAAGTGGTTTTATTGATCATTTGTTGAATAACAATGGCGGCGGTGGCGGTGGCGGCAGTGGTGGTGGTTGCGGCGGCGGCGGGTCACTTGAGGAATCAAGTGTCACTGAACAAAGTGGAAGTCTTGGTGTTGGTGGTGGTGTTAATGGGAGGAAAAGAAAAGAAGATCATTTTTCAAAGGTTGACTCAATTACTAGTAGTAATGGCATTGATTTGGTAAGTTCCAATTGTCGTATAAGACGGTTTTATGCGTACATCAGGCCTTTTATACTTTTGAGCATTGTTTATAATGTGGTCAAATTTAGTCCAAAAGCTATTATAAAGGTGTTGAATGTCGTAAGACGGTCTTACATGAGAGTAACTCTCATGATTCAACTTGCTTGATTGCTTTGTAGGAATTTGACTTTTATGTGGTTGACTAACAAGATATTGTAAAGTGGTATGTAAGAGTGTAAAACTGATCTTTAGCCGATAACTATTAGGTTAAACTTTTGGTTCTATTCGTTTCTAACACTGTGTAATGAAGGACCATGAGTAATTTTAAGAGTCGTCGAAGAGGTCTAGTAATTTAGTGCAAATGAAATGAAAATAGATTGTTCGAGTAGAAATTCGACCAACCTATCTTATCTTTGCGAAGGAGGGAGATATTAGGCTATTTTGGCTATGAAGTCTGCAACTCTTTTGGCCTCGCGATAGCTGAAAATAGGTGAAATGCATTTTTGGTATCCTTGATGTCGTTTTAAAATCTCCAATGGAACCCTTCACATATTGTAGATAGCATTGATAACATGCTAATTTGTACCCTCAATGCCTTAATAATCGAATTTGTATGACCTCCGTGGATTTAGGTATCGATTGTATGTTAACATTCATAGTTGAGCAATGTCTATGCAGAAGGAACCACTTGGCAAGCGCGTGAAAACATCAACGTCTAGGGAAGATAACGGAAGTTCAAAGGCTAATCCCGGTGATAAACCAGCTGAGCCTCTAAAAGATTACATACATGTTCGAGCCAGAAGGGGTCAAGCTACCGATAGCCATAGTTTGGCGGAGAGGGTAAAATTCCATCGACTTCCTTGTTTCCGTTAACTTTATCCTTGCTATAGATTCTTTAATGGGCTACTTATATATTTCTTCTACTTTAACCGTTACAGTTTTGATCTTGACTTAGACCATTTTGCTGGATATGTAACACGGTTCTCAGACCTTAGTTGTTTGATTCTTGCAGGCTCGTAGAGAAAAGATTAGTGAGCGGATGAAGATGTTACAAGACTTGGTTCCCGGAACCAATAAGGTCGGTACCGTTTCTGGAAGTACTCTTAGATTTATTTAGGTCGTCACGACTCACTATTTTCATACCTTATGTCGTGTAGGTAATCGGAAAAGCTCTTGTCCTCGATGAGATCATCAATTACATACAATCACTACAACGGCAGGTTGAGGTGAGCAAAGTTGAGACTATTTTGAAAAGATAAAGCAAATTTCATATTTCAAGTATTCATATCATGCTGAAACAAACGTTTGCAGTTCTTATCCATGAAGCTCGAAGCTGTAAATTCTACGATGATCCCGTCTATCAGTGGATTCCACTCAAAAGATGTAAGTTGAGACATACCATAACCTTTTCATATTACGAGTAGTAGTCAGAGCTGTACTTAATATTGATGCTGCTAGTTCTTGCCGAATAATGCAAATATTACACTAATCCTTGGGAAACTGATGCTGTAGCAAGTCAGCTTAATCATGCATCTTAGGAAATGATTACAGTACATATTAAGCAAATGTAAGACCGTCTTTTGAGATTGATGTTTAGCTGTTACAATTTAATCAAGATTAGCGGATATAATCAGGTCAATCAACTTGGAATGCCTTCGTTTGATCCAAGTGGAATGATGTTTAGTGCTCAAGCAACAAGGGAATTGGCGACAGCGTCAGAAGGACAGCATTCTGAGTGGTTACATATGCAATTGGGGGGAAATTTCGAGCGAACATCTTGATTCATTGTTATATGTAAGTAATCAATCTCTTATTTAATGACACATTTGCAAATATTTATCTCATCAAGGAGCTTTTACTTATTTCATTCTGTAGTTGGCAATGTTCTGTTAGTCGTCGTACGGAACCTTCAAATCTGTAGAAAGTATTCATTGTATTTGTACCTTTTAAGTGTATGGGTTGTAAGTTGTAAGATTGTCTAACGAGTACGGAGTACAAACGTACAATATTGCCTTAATTGTGGCACCTCTGAGTTTTATGTAACCAAGGCTTCTAAAATTTATAAAACGTTTTGGCCCTTTATGATACAGAGGAATTTCACTTCTCTTCGAAGAGAAAACGACAGAAAGTCTTGTGTTTGGTTTCGGAGACTGAATCATCTCAATTCTAGGGTTTTAACAGTTTCGGAGTACATAAATTTGAATCCTGAATTGGGTACTGAGGATCATTTCCGAAAAGATTAATGAATAGTACCAGGGTAAAATGATTAGTCACACGACGTTTCAGGCAAGTTTAAGTATAAATAAGAAGATGGCACACACACACACACACACACACACACACACACACACACAAACTCAAAGTTATCACAGCACGGTAATTTCAAGAATTTCATCAAACCTATTGATTGAAAAGGAAAGTCCAATATCCGAGGAGATGCTGAAGGTGGTGCTAGATTGCCCAAAGGATGACCGAAAAGAGGAGGAAAGAAGCAGCAGCGAGGATGGATAGGACAGCAAGGTCTGCAAAAGAGCGGTTGAATCTTGACTTGTTAGACATGGCATCTAGTGACACGAGGGAAGCTGCAGCCGCTAGCATAAGTGCAAAGTTGAACCCATAGAAGAGCCAAGGACATAGGAGAAACAATTTCGGAATTTTGCCTCCGAAAACCCAAGGCAAAAGACTGAGGACTGCACTTGAAACTGTCAAGATTAAATACAGGGTTATGCGCTGCAGTAATGAAGGCATAGGCGTTGCTGTTGCGCCCATAAAACCATTTTGCTCATCGTTTCCCACATGTCCACCATAACCACCAAATGCAGCAAACTGATGGTGTGATTCATGGTTTTCTGAACTCAAAGATTGGTGTTTTTCTTGGATCTGTTTTCGGTCTGGTTTCTGGTTATTGCGTTGGACAGTGATACCAATCTCGTAAACTTCAGGCCTTGAAAGCTGTGGGAGAGCTAGCTTGGAACAACAAAATCTTTCTATAATCTTCCGACAGGCTTTTCTCATCTCTTCATTCACCTCTGCTGCATCATCCTCAATTTCCTGCGCTGCACACGAGATCGGCCTTGAAGTGATCCTTAATGCTAGCGATTCAATGTAACTTTCATTCTGCCTTCTGTTTACAAGTGCAGAGTTACGTGCAGAGATCAATTTCTCCGCCAAAGATTTCCTGCGTTCTGCAAGAAGGCCTATTTGATGACTGAAATCATAATCAGACTCCAAGGAAGGCTGGAGAATTGATTCAACCATCAAACGTAATTGATTTGATCTCAACATCGAATCAACAGTATCAAATCGATTAGTTAGAATAATACTTTTAAGTGAAATAAAATGTGAAGGAATGCTATATTTGCTATATTAGTTAGAATAATACTTTTTGTTATTTCAATTAAACATTTGAGAAAGTGGAAGGCAAGTTTCTAAACTTGAAAATATTGTTAAAAAATTGCTGAATCAAACGGACGTTTTCATGAGAAACTTCAAAGGAAGTTCAGTAAGACGTGCTTCTTATTTCTTATGAATGACAAGTTCGTGATGAGTGAATTTTCATTTCTTAGGACATTGTGGTTTTACGTACATTTTTTTACTGGACTATGACTTTTAATCGATCGATATTAACTCCAACAGGAACAGTTTCGCACATTGATCGAGCTTCTTACACCTCAAATGCAAGCGCGTTATTGGAATTCTATTATAAGTTTACACGGTTGTTTGAGATGGTTTCTATATGGCATCTGAGTTTGCATGACCCGGTATTGGTATGGTTAAGAACCATTTCAAGCATGAATTTTAACTTTTTTTGACAGGTTCACCAAATACAAGTATCAGAGTAACATCTGCGACTGCTCTACAAAGCGAATTGCATCGAAAGTCGTAATCAGTGTGCAAAGGGTAACTTGGTAAAGCATTCAATCGAGTTAGTAGCCGGCCATTACTTGCAATAAAAATAGGAATTTTCTCCTGGCTTTGTGTTCCTCTCACATGAAATTAAGAACAAAAATTTTATTTAAAACCACAAGAGAAACTAATTTAATAATTCCTCATTCAATCATAACATCAATGAAATGAGTTTTGACAATGATGATCGGCATCTGTTTTTCGAGCAAGGCAGCAGAGGGAGACGGCTGCATAAGCTGCGCTCGGCTGACACTTCAGGCATGGTCATTATCAGGAAAGATATTGAAGATGATCACTTGGGTTATGTGCTAAAAAATGTTCCAAGAAAACCAAGGAGTAGCCAGATAAAACCAACAAGCATCAGAAGATACATTACGACGACGACTACTACTACTACCACTAGTCGTCGTAGCACCGATGGTGGTAGTAGTAATGAAAGTGAATCCAAGGAAATTCCAAGCGTAACGAAAATGTTAATAGGTACATGTTTTGCAGCCATATTGACGCCTCAAATCACAAGTTGCTGGATCGAGGTTATCTTTCAGTGGGTGGCTATTTTGTTGATGATTGTGGGACTATATTTACAAGGTAGAAGGCCTCGACTATCTAAGTGGCTCCAACGAATCGGTCATCTCAGTTGCTTAATTGGTCTTATGGTAATGCAGGGTCCTTTACTGCAGCTTCCTGTAACTCTCGTTTGGGTTCCGCCTTTTGCTGTTGCTCTTATTCTTTGCGCAGCTATGTATTTCCAATCATAGCTATACACTGTTTTATTTGATCGTATGATTTCGGATAACAGTTGGATGATCGATTTTCTGTTCTTTTGTGTTTGTTTGATAGATAGATGAGTCTCGCGTGTAACACCAGCTCAAAGAATTATTTGTACATGCACACTACTTGTAAACATTTTTACTAGTACTAATTACTTCCAACGAAATAAAAACGAATCCTAGTTATCAACTTGACCTGCGCTTTCGTCTTCAGTAGTTACAGCGCCCTCATCACCTTTAGCGCTTAGCTGACCTGAGAGATAACTTCTCTCGTGCTCTAAGTCGATCAATACTTATGACTTTAATAACAATGCATTGATTTTCTAGTGTGTGACAAGAAAATCATTAAACATCTCCTCGGGTTTTCGACCAGTAGAAAATCAGAGTTATTTTTGTTTTCATTGAGAGTATATCACTACATGTAAACATATTACTAGTACTAATTACTTCAACGAAACAAACCCTAGTGATCGACTTGACCTGCGCTTTGGTCTTCAGTAGGTACGGCATCCTCGTCACCTTTAGAACTGTCGTTCATACTAGACTCTAAAGTGCTTAGCTGACCCGAGAGGTAACTTCTCTCATGCTCTAAGTCGATCAACGACGACTGATCACGGTCATTGTCATTGTCGTCACCATTCTCGCTGCTCTTATGAGAGTCATGGTCGTGCACATCCATCTCAGTATCAGTCGCAACGATGCTGAACAGCGGGCTTCCATGCTCAGTAATAGATGAAAACGACTGCGACCGTTCAAACTGATCACCTCTCGTAATCTCAGGCTCACCATATCGATCTCGATAAAGATCCAACTCAGCCTCCAAGTCCTTAATTTCCTCCTCGCGTTTCGCAAGAAATTCCTTCAACATCTGTATCGCTTCCTGGTCATACTCCGCCTGTTCTTCCATCATTCTCTGATACTGCAGTTGTTCCATCTGCGCAGCCGCTTTCTCGGCCTGTAACCGGGTAATCATAGCCATGGCGTTGTTAGCTGCAACAGCTGACGCACTCCTCTCCTCATCCAACTCCATGTACAATGCTATGAGCGACTTCTTATCCATCCGAACTTGGTTCTTCAAGCGGTTTAGCAGGACTTCAGTGTTCGTCTCGTTTCCTGCGATTGCCTCGACAGGGTCTGAGGCTAGCTCAACTCGATCGAGGAGTGATTTTCGAGGCATCCTGTTCGCCCACCTAGGGCTCAACGCTGCTGAATCTGTTATGTTGAAGAATCTGTTTCCCCTCGCAAACGTAGGCGTTCTTCCTGCTTCGTCGACGTTAAAATCCTCTGGTTGCTTTGTGGATAATGGTGTTGTTGCACCTCTTGTATCGTCTTTGCTCGCTACAAGAAAACAATGACCTAGGTAAGAATATATATAGTTTACGAGATTCTCATAGCATATCAAAAATACGATATTAGAAGACTATTTATTCTTGGAATGTTGGCGATTGTTATAGTATAAAACCGATCTTGGGCCTCTAACCCGAATCTCACCGCTCACCACCCCTCCATTTCAACCTGGATTTTATAGCAAGTAAAACCGGTTGTATCCTACATCTAGGAGCGTACCTGCGATTGTTGCACTCCCCTTATCCTCGTCCTCAGGTGGGCCACCGCTCTCGGCCATCTTAAGCTCGTTGCATCGAATAGACGACAACTCCAATGTAGTTCGAGCCTCATCTGCCCTCCATGAAGCAAAAGGCGCACGAGGAGAAGGAGTCGGTCCTTGCTGCGAGAGCCTACTCGGAACCCTCTGAAACGTACCAGAACTATTTGCGACATTACTGTTTCCGCTTTTCTGATACCCTGACGATTTAACCTTCATCGGCTCTCCACAACACGAGCAGTACACGACATTTCCAGGTTTTTCTCCACCTGTTGTTGCAGGCTCGACCTTTCCATAGGGTTGCAACTTAAGTCGAGCCTTCATTTCCTCATCAAACAATCCGAGATCTTTGTTTATACCGCCGTTGAATGACTTGTACGCCTCGCTCTCGGATTTATTATTGTCAGTTGCGAATGACAGGAGACACCCTTCGCACATTCGTCTGATGTCGGATAGTTTTCTGTGAACATGACAGTACGCTAGGGACGATAAGTCCTTCTTGTGACCCTCACATATCGTCTCGTTGTAAGAATACCTGGATTTGTTACGTGTTAGGATGTGATCGATCCTCGTGCAGAGCACGCAGGGCGATTGCAGGTCGAAAAAGTCTGCGAATTCACTCGACACGAAGGCGAGTAAACCGTCTAGGAAGAGGAGGCCTATGAGGGTCCATTCTAAGATTGCGTAGATCACGAAATGTGGGAATTTCCCGAGTTCTTCCTCGACGAAAAGCCGGAATGCACGGCCTGAATAGGTCATATTTCAGGCAAACAAGATTGAATCAATAAATGTGTTTTTTCATATGATGTTAACAAATGTGTATGGTGATTAAATATATTGAGGAAACTCAATGTAATTTTTTTTTTTTGTTAAGATGTAGTACAATGTATTGATAAAGTAAAAAAATTGATTATAATTGGTTAAAACAAGGAGATATTAGATCACTAAATTAATTGGTAAGATGAGGTAAAAAAAATTGCAAATGAAAATTATGATCTAGTTATTTTCTTGTGTCTAAGGTAAAAGAGTGATTGATAATTGGTGTGATGGTTAATTTTCATCAAATGATTCTTGTTCTTTTGAAAATGATTTTTTTTTTTTTAATTGGTGGCTCTTTTAATTTGGATATAAATAGAAAATTATTTTGCGTGTTTGATTTATTATGAAAAAAAGAAGGTTTTGAGACAAACAAATTCAGTTTCAAATGATGGTTGATTGTGTTGATTAGGTAGCTTATGAGGTGTTTCAGTTGGTTTGAAAACAAACGTATATGTGTATGAGAATGTACGAGTTGTAATTAGAGTTAACTGTTTATGTTGTTTCTTTAAATCTACTATATTACGAAGTATCTTTTTTGGCACACACGATCCAGTCAAATTGAAGATATAATAATGACAATAAGAAAATGTGAGTTACATTTGAGATGAAACATAAAATAGGTCTAGTGATATTAATTTGTTAAATTAACATGAAATAACTGAAATAAAAAGGTTATGAAACATGAATTAAATTATACGTGTATGGAGTACTACGTAGTCATTGTACATTTATTTGAAAATTTGTAAATGAAATATTCTAGGTCGCTCCAGAGTATACCACAAGTCAACAACATATTGTTTCTCGTTTTGTTTTGATAAATGTATGTCAGTTGGGGTTTGATTTCGGTAAAATAGGGTTAAGCTGAGTCATTCGACTCATTTTGCCTTTAAATGTTTTTATAATTAACTTATTTAGAGATAACCGTTAACCAAAAGAAAATACCTAACTAATCAAGTAAAGATCGTATAGGATCGTCTTTCAAGTCATATTCAACTCGTTTGTGCTATCAAGTTGGCTCAAATCGATTCAAATCGAGTTTCTCAGGTCGGATCGACTATATTGAATTTATTTATATGCAATTTTTTTTTTTAAAGCCCGCAAGGGTGTGGTCTAGTGGTTAAAACATGGGTGAAATTCTCATGGGTCTCAGGTTCGATTCCCTCCAAGAGCAATCTTGTGGGGAATGTGAGAAGCTCGGTATCTCTAATAGATCACGAGCATGGCGTGTATGGTTCTGGTATATCATCACGCACACTCGGGGTTTTACAGTATCTTAATAGATCACGGCTGTGGCGTGTATAGTTTCTGTATCATGCTGTGGCTCAGGCATTTTACCCAATCTTGTGCACAAGGTACGCATGATTCTCTACCTTATCAAAAAATATATATATTTTTTATAAAAATTGTTTAAACAAACAAAAAAAAACAACGCCTACTTCTCTCAATTATTGCATTCCCCATTTTCACTTCACAAATCTTCACTTCTTTTCTTCCATTTTCATCCTTTCATTTCTTCCTCCTCTTCTTCTTCTTCCTTCATCAAACATGTAAAATCCCACAAAATTCAATCTTAATTCATTAAATTCTTTTAGGGTTTTAATTAAAAAAAAAAATGGTATCAACATCACAACAAAGCAAAAACCTGCACAAAATTCTAGCTTCAAAACTAACCCTAACAATCCCACCTCAAAATTCTTCAACCACCGACGAATTCGACTTCTCCGACGTCTTCGGCCACTCTCCGTCGCCGTCGCCGTCGTCCTCCACCTCCTACTTGAGGGACCCACCGCCGCAGTTACAGGTGGTTATACACAACAGGTCACACTCCTTTGTAGGCCCCTCTCCTCGTTTTGCGGCGCACCCGTTTCAATTATCTCCCGAAGAAATTAAGTCCCACATCGCCGACGATGACGACGAGGTCGAAATTGTGAGTAAAAATGGTGACTTTGGTGGCGCGCATTTCGTCGAACAGGTGGTGTGCGTTGGAGATGGTGGCGATGGCGGTGGTGGGAAGTTGGGCCCCGAGGATTTTGAGATAATTAGGGTTATTGGGCAAGGTGCATTTGGTAAGGTGTTTTTGGTGAGGAAGAAGGGTAGTGATGATCATGATGATCATGATAATCATGATGATGATGATGGTGATGATGATGATGATGATGATGATGGTGTTGATGGATTGTATGCAATGAAAGTGATGAGAAAAGATAACATAATTAAGAAGAATCATGTTGATTATATGAAAGCTGAGAGAGATATTCTAACTAAAGTTGTTCACCCTTTTATTGTTCAACTTAGGTACTCTTTTCAGGTATTAATTACACTTTTCACTCAATTTTTATTGTTCTACTTTTGATTTTGTAGTTAATTATCTGCAGGTAATATTGAAAATTTATCAAAAATTTTTCCTTACTAAATTTGGAAAGGTGTAATTTATTTTTATTTTATTTTTCTGGTATAGTTTTAGTGGTGAATTGTGCTTTTTTTTAGGGGTTTTTTTTATGATGGAAAGGTAAAATTTTGATTTTTGAATGGTGGGGTTTACTGCATAGTTCTGATAGTTCACTTGGGTGATCAAAGCTTTGATCTTGTGAAGTGTATAATTGGTGTGGTGTTGTGTGTGTTTTGTGTATTGTGTTGCATTGTTGATTTTGTTTCTGTTTGAGCTGCTGAATTACTTTGATGCGCGAATCATCGCGAGATTACGGTTACTTTGTGTTTAATGTGCTCGATTGTTAGAGTCTTTCTGTTTGAGTTGTCTACTGAAATGTATATTGGACACTGATATATGTGGATGGGGTGCAATACTGCATTAGATAGAATTTGCTGAATGACTGAAGTGATGACTAATTCCTATGTCGGTTACAGACTTACATCTAAGTCGTAAATTTTGCGACTTTGAATTCAGATTATACTCTCAGATGAAAACGAAACGAGAGAATTATCCTGTGAGTTTCAAGGTTAGTGGTTCATTCGGTATATTCCAAGGCGAGTGATAGTTCATGTAAGTCTTAGGCAAGTGAAACTAGAGTATCACTAATTTAGTCCGATTGTTTTGGTGCTGGGAAACCTCACCTACTTGTTAGTTGCTACATCTCTGTCAGGCACGACAGTTTTAAGTCGTTCCATTCTTTTGGAGTATAACATGACCGTATGGATATGGAGTTGTCATATTTGATGCAAATAATTTGGTATTAAAAACATTTTCATTGCAATTGAAGACTAAAACTCTTTAGTCTGTGGACTAATTTAGTCTTGGTTTGTGCATGTTGAACAATCAAGCAATTTCGTCATAGGTCATTTGGAAACAGATTTTGTGTTTTCAAAGAGTAAAACTACTTACACTAGCTTCCACATATGTTGTAACTTGGCCTAGACAATGGAGTAATGTTGTTGATGTGAACATGGGATTGATTGATTATCGAGAGAGGGGAATCACGGCCTTTTTTCACGGAAAAGATACCCGAGCAGCTGTCCTTTCTCAAAACTTCTTAATAAACAATCTACCTACCTGTGCACTAGGCGTAATTATTTCTCAAGTCTGCTGCACGAAGTATGAGCGGTTGAAAGTCTGAAACTTTGATCTGTCATCTACATCGGCTGCTCATAGTTGTAGACGCTTCATTGATTTAGCCATTCATAATGCCAGATCGTGTACTCATAGATATTCGTATTAGCTGTAGCTTGTAAGTACCTAAAACATGTTGAAGCCTTTCTGTCTAAGGACTTGCTTGTGATTGACTGATTGTTAAAAAACCGTAAATAAGGAGGTAATGGACGGAGGAAGAAGGGGTAGGATGGCGACATTTGTTTCACTTAAAGCGAGTCTTTTGTAGATATACTAATCTTATGCCACACTTGTCCACTGTATTGGACCGGCAAGGCAGCATCGGTAACTTGAAAAACTTGTACGAGGGTCCTAAGAGTTTTTTTTTTTTTTTTTTCCTGGTTTTTTTGTGCTTCCATAGCTCGCGAAGATTTTCAACTTGTTCGGCTCACTTATCTAATATGACTGCATACCTTTCTAACTCTCCTCTATATCGACAGACGAAAACCAAGCTGTATCTAATTCTGGATTTCATAAATGGCGGACATCTATTCTATCATTTGTACAGACAAGGAATTTTCAGGTACTTTGGATTTATATCTTTGTCTGAACTCTGATTAAACTCCTTTTTGGGTTGAGTTGATTCTGATATTGAAATGTCTTCGGGTAGTGAGGATCAGGCCAGACTTTACACTGCGGAAATAGTGTCAGCTGTTTCTCATCTTCACAAAAACGGGATTGTACATCGAGACTTAAAACCTGAAAATATACTAATGGGCGCTGATGGACATGTAAGAAGCGCACTGTTGCAGCTAGTTTCTTAGCGATCAATTTACGCCAAATGGTTGGACTTGAATGTAGCAGTGATGGCCTAACGAGGTGCGTGGTTTGCAGGTTGTACTAACTGATTTCGGACTTGCTAAGGAAATCGATGAATCTAGCAGATCAAATTCTTTATGTGGAACCATGGAATACATGGCTCCAGAAATTATAGAAGCTAAAGGCCATAACAAAAATGCTGATTGGTGGAGTATTGGAATCCTCTTGTATGAAATGTTAACGGGGAAGGTACATACGATAAACCTTGATGTTGTATCGACTGAAATTATTAGGGTTTTGGAATTTACAGCATTCAATTTTTGATGTTGTATCGACTGAGTTTGGAATATAAACAAGCTTTGTCTTCTGCAGCCACCATTTGCACACGCTAACCGAAAGAAGCTCCAGCAGAAAATACTCAACGAGAAGGTAAAGCTTCCGCCAATGGTGTCTACCGAAGCGCACTCTTTACTCAAAGGGGTTAGTGAATCTATTCCTGATATCGGTCTTCCTTTGGCTACTGCTTTCTCTTGGAAACTCGATTTTGATGTATAGCTGTGCTATTTCCTCAGTTGCTACAAAAGGATCCGTCAAAAAGGTTAGGCAGTGGGCCTGAAGGAGCCGACGAAGTAAAGAACCACAAATGGTTCCGACCCATCAACTGGAAGACATTGGAGGCGAAAAAAATGAAGCCCAAGTTCATACCAGACGTTAGCGGAAAGGAATGCACTGCCAACTTCGACAAATGCTGGACAACTATGCCTGCAAATGATTCACCAGCTCCGACCCCTACTGGTGACGAACTTGTTTTTCAAGGTTATACTTATGTTGCTCCTAACCCTTGGCTTTCATCTCCGTGATTGCATTGGTGTCTCACAAAAGAACGTACTAATCCCTTATTTTGATAGAAGGATTTGAAAGACGAGGGAAAGGAAATGTAGGGAACCATTTTTCTTTATTGAAGAATATCAGCGTATCTCCGTTCCCTCGCTTCCTTTCCCTTGCCGATAGTGTACGCAGACAAAGAGTTAGAAAAGTAGTGTAAGAACATTGAACAAGGAAGTAGGCTCGTAGTTGTAACTGCATTCTTTGGCGATTGTTTGCCGCAACGCTGAACAGAAACATTGCATGTGGATATGTGACAACTAATCTATGTACTAACGACTGCTGCGTTGAGAGTTATGACAGAGTAGTCTTGAAATGTGTTCGTCTACCGGCTATTTGTAAACGGTTAACTACTTTCATGAAAACCCAAACTGCGCTCAAGTGCCAAAAGACACCGTTGATTCGTTGAATGCTTTCATTTAATGGCAGGTATAACATCTAGTACGGAGTACAAGAGAATGTTTTTAGGGACGTTGCTCGAATCCATTATTTGTTACGGAGTACTCTGTACCTTTTTTTTTTAGGATGACGTACGTCATCTGGACTCATTGAACCACCTATACTCGCCTGAGAACTCATGTCAACCACTAGAAATTACAAGCAAAACCATACCCAAAGCCTGAAACCCACAAACACAAACCTCTGCCACCGTAATTTTGTTTAGCCTCTTGGTCACCATCGCCATAGACCCACCCTCGCCGCCTCAGAAAATCTACTAACCCCAAAAATTTTACGGTTGCTCGGAAAATTATTCTCTTCTCATCAAATTCATCCAGTGCATTATATCATTACACACTAGTCAATACAAATTTTATAACGAAATATTTATAATTATCGATTATATAAAAAGAGTACTATGTTAATATAATACGGAGTACTACGTTTTTGTTTTGCGAAGTGAGCTTTTAACTTCAGTCTTCTAAAACATACTCCGTATGAGAATACATTTGATATTATGAGTAATATTTTAAAAGATATTGAAAAGAGAAATAAATGTTTCAAAATATAAAAGTCATATATAAAAAAATATGGAGGGAGTATTATATTATATTCATATTGAAGGCAAAGTCTAATATGAAACGGCTTCACGTGTACGACAGGCTATCAGTGACCAAAATGTGATCATTTCATCGCTTAATGTAATCACTCACTTTATAACTTAATGTAATCACTTTATAACTCCAACAGATAGTTACATTAAACAGCAGATAAAGGAGGAGGTCAAATTGAGATTACTATTCAAGTTAGTGAAGATATTTCAATCTACTTTAAACGATAATATAATCATATTTTACTGACAAATAATACATCTTACGCATAAAACCGTCTTATAATAAACTTACTCAGTTAGTTAGTCGTATTAAATAAGGCAACCATACCTATTGCCTAGTAACCCATGACTAGACGAAATTGAGTCCAAATAGAAAGCACGTGAAAGAAGAGAATAGGGATAGGAGCTTGGCGGCTACCAAATGACACGTTCTAACAGATACGCGCTTCACGTATACTTTACTGCTTTGGTTTCATTGTTTTACTCAATTTTTTCACTTTTTATTTATTTATTTATTTATATATATATATATATACTCCGTATATACTCGTATTTATTTATTTATATACGGAGTATTTATTTATTTATTTATTTTATTGTTGTGATAAATAGATAAACTAAGGTTGACCTATTTTTGGCACGAACCCATTTGTACTCTTTTATGTTTTCCACTTTCCTACTTTCACTCCTTTTTAGTTTTTTACTGTATTTTTTACTCCACTGAAATTTAAATTAAATGACTCCGTACTACTTATTTCACTCTTCAATTTATCCTATCCTTATGCTATGGGATTTGCCTACCTCTTATTTATGCTCTTTTTTCTTGCATTTCTCGACACCTTAGTCATTATATATCCTAGGTTATTACTCTTTGAAAATCGAAACGTACGATGTAGTTTATTACAGTATATCACTTTTACAATATTGTATTCCTTTCGTCCCAATAAATTGTTAACGTTTACTTTATTTTATGAGAGAAAAAATAAAGTAAATATTAACAATTGACTGAAACAGATGGAGTATTATTAATGAGTGAGTAGTGAGTACATCATGAAGTGAGTGAAGGTATACGGATCGTGTGTTAGGTAATAGAGTTGGAAGTATTTCTTAGTTAGAAATCAGCACAACTAAAAATTTAATCTGATAGGTCTAAGATCGGTTTATATCTCTAACAAAGTAACAAGTGGGTAATGTTAAAATTACAAGGGAGAGTTTTACCTCCTTTTTTGTCTTTATATATAATAGATTGTACTCTGCTCAAAATTTAAATTAAACACTATTCACTAAAAAAAAAATGTGTGGTATTGTTGACAATAGACGGGGTAACTTTTGCATATAGTAATACCATGTTGTCCTTGTACTACGAGTACATAAAATGGATGAAGATATACTCTGTTCGTTCCGATTAATATTTTTTGTTTGATTTTACATATTTAATTATTTAGCGTTATTTTTTTTTTTTTAAAGCCTCATTTTGGGTCAACAATCGAAACAATATATTTTACAAACGGCTACCACATACAAAATGGTGTGACATAGGAGATGTAGCCAACAATATATAGAATGGACGATATAGCACATAACTAGGAGATCAGTTAAAGTTTCACATGAAACATGAAGTTTGATGCTCGTACGTTTTATTATTGTTTCATAATGACATGATAACATAGTATATAATCGCACTTACAAGAAAGTAGTACTTGATTTTATTTATTAATTCAAAGTAGACAAAAATCATTATGATTAATTATGAAAACCCTACAAATCTACAACTAAGAGGGTATCAAATTGAACATTATAATTTAGAATAATAGGCTCAAACTCTCAAAGAGTCAAAGGCATCCAAATTAAACCCAAAAATATTGTTATTTCAGAGATATAATTAAATCTCGATTTATCGGTGGCCCATTATTCTTCATAACTTGCATAAAAATTAGAGAATAATCGGAGTATAATAGTATGTCACGTGACTCATACGTGGATGGAAATTATAATTACAAATTACACGAGTCAGTTGTTGTAACAAGGACAAATAAATAGTACTCCATACGAAGTAAAAAAAATAAAATAAAAGCATTATTATGTTAGGTGACTTAGGTCACATATAGTACTCCTATTTGAAAGTCATTAATATGTCTACAAAAATAATAAACGCAACTTATATATTTATTGAAACTGTATTCTATAATGTACTCCCTCCGTCCGGGTATTTGTTTACACTTTCCATTTTAGGGGTACTACTGTACTAGTCATTTGTTTACATTTCCACAAATGCTCATTGTTGAATGTTGAGTCATGTGAGTACTGGACCCTTACTTCCTCGACCAATTACATTGATTAATTTTGGACAAGTGAAACCTCTATTATGCTAAGTGATAAATATGTATAAAGTAAACGTAAACAAACGCTTGAGACGGAGGGGTACAATTTAAAACATATGAAGACTATTTACTCCTTAGAAAACTATTTAGGATTGAGTGAATCAACTATTGAATGCACTAACTATATTCCTAAGCCTAGGGAGAACCATTGACTAGGCAAATACCGTAAAACAATAGAAAAGAGGTAAACTATGCACCGTTAATATCATGTCCATCTACTACGACAATATCCAATCAATGCATTTCGGATAACATATGGGGGGATCATCCTTTTATACGTACCATGCATGTCCCCCTACTTGATCCACTGATCGCGACTTCCCATCTTTTTTAGTCACACATTTTGCCTCATATCACCACCCCCTTCCCTCTATCCAACTTTAAATATAGTACGTTTTGTGTCGGGATATTTAACAGACAGATAAACTTTAATGCCTTATGTGAAATTATAAAACTTATATAAATGTAATAAATCGTTGTTATTGAGTAAAAAAATCACCACTTCTTAATATCTACTCCGTACAAGTAATCACATCATATTCAGTAAGTATAGCACTAGACAAGTTTTAGACACTAAAATCCCAAACAAAATAAAAATAAAATTATGTAACCTTAATGTCACATCGCTACCTCTCAGTCTCTCACATTTGTATATATACTAATAAAAATAATTAACCCGTGATACTAAATTGTTATTGACTAGTTGCAAGTTTGCAACACATCGCATTTGGAGCTAATATAGATAGAAAAAAAAAAAAAAAAATTACTGCTAAAAAAATCTACTCCGTATTTAACAAGCCAGTTAATCTACACAAGTCGAGTTTACACTTTAATTGTTCATTAGTCAAAAAAATTGAGAATAAATCTTACTTTACTTTACTTTACTTAATTAGTTTAGGTGGACAAAACTTAATTAGACTTAAATTAGCACAATTGTTCATTTTACTAATCTTTACTTAATTGTAGGTGGACAAAAATTTGACTTTTTGATTAATCTTTTGAGCAAACCCCACACAAACACCCACACACAATAAAGTAAAGCGAGTTGCGTATGCTGAAGTAAAATTCCACATCTTTCTAAAGCTAGATGATTAAGGAACAAAATAATTTAAAAATAGTTCATTAGCTACATAATTAGACTTAAAATTAGCACAATAATTATGCAATTAAAAATGATACATCCATCTATTAATAATAATCATCCCAAAACACTAACATTTGACTTGGACAATCATTTTTTTTTCTTTTGATCTGCATTACAAAATTAAAACTTAAATCCTTAATTATTATTATTATTATTATTACTATCATCATCATTATCTATTTGTTAACATCGAAATTCATCAGTTAATCGAAGAGCAATCAATTAATTTGTGACTGTTAAGCCACCGAAATCACGCCGTCCTGTTTACCGAAACCTAGTGTCATCGGAAACGCTACATCAGTCGTCGACATTGACAGAGAAAGGTTGAGCGACAACGGCGGTGAATCAAACGAAAACGCATTTGAATTCGCGTTCATGTTCATGATCGAGTTTGAGTTCAGATCGAAGTTCACCATCGACTTGCTGTTGTTGCTGCTGCTGCTGTTAGCTGCACGATCATAGATCGGCGATTGTGAAATCGTAAATTTGACTTTCGGCGCCTCGAAATTCGTCTCCATTGATTCAACTCCTCCTTGCTGTTGCACGCTTTGCTGCTTTTGTTGTTGTTGTTGTTGAGATTGATCAATCGATGAATTTGCAGCAACCTAAAGTCACAAGATATCACAAATTAATACTAATAATAACAATAAAAACCTAGCGATTTCAGATCAATCAGCCGACGAACAAATTCAAATACAAATGTGTGCTCAGAAAAGTGAGAAAACCTAGCGATTTGCGATCAATCATCCGACGAAAAGCGAGAAAAAGTTACACAATCAGTAGTGAATAATAACGATCACAAAAAAAACCTAGCGATTTCCGATCAATCAACCGACGAAACAAAATCAAATCAAAATTTGTGAAGAGAAAAGCGAGAAAACTTACAGAATCAGTAGTGATATCAAAGAGGCTAGATCTACGACGACGACGATTCAAATTACTCCGACGAAGAAAGTATTTCTGAGCGTGACTCGCCACCTGAGTCGGCGTCCGAGTTTTGACGAAGTTTCGCGAAATACCTCTCCAATCTCCCTTCCCTACCTTCTGCAATCCTACTAAAAACAGCTTGTGTTCTTCCTCCGTCCACGGAACTCCTACATTCAACCACAACAACAAACAAACCAAAAAAATCATCATCTCAATCATCAATTTCACACAACATTTCCTAATTTCAGTTTCATTTTTAACGAATTTTACCTCGCTTACGCTCGCGGTTGACGGCGACGGCGGCGGAGGAGTGGCGTACGGCGGTGTCGTCGGCGGAAGCGTAACTGCCGACGCCGCCTTCGGCGGCGCCGGCGTCGGCGTCGATGAGGTGATCGTACTGAGAGAGGTTGTTGAGAGAGACGCTCTTCCTCATGGAGTCAACCACCACGCGAACGCCGAAAAGCATGAACTCTCCACCGGAGGCGCCGTCGCCTGCGGTGGTTTCCGGCATCTGATCGTTCGACATTGTCTCAATTAATCGATAGAAGGAAATGATAGCGTGAAGTTTGTTGAGAGAAAATAATAAAAAAGTTAGAGAGAGAAACAAAAGGAAAAAAAAGAAGAAGTTAGAGAGAGAAAGAGGAAAGAGAAGAATGGAAATGAGATTGATGAATAGATAGGGTGGAAATGGTGGGAGATATATTAAGAAGGGATTGTCCGTACGAGGGGGGTTTTATATTAATAAGGTGGGTGGTTTTTATTGGAAAATATCATTAAACATTAGAAAACTCAGATGGGTTGTGTGATAAGGTGACGGGTTGTCAGATAAGGTACTTATATATACTAGTTATATCTATAAATTATTTTATTTTATTTTATTTTAATAAAAATTGTTCACCTTAATTATACTTTGTGTTTTTTTTTTTTTTTTTTCATAATAAATGTTTATGACTAATTCTTGCGTAAGTCAGACCTTGTAATAAATTATTGTAAATACGCCTCATTTGTACTTGATTATATAGCTTTTGTACTATTTAAATGATAATTATGATTAATTGTTACTAAATTCTTTTAGTTACCCTGTTAGTGACTTTAGTAGATTTGTTTTATGTTTTTGTACCCCTTTGACTGCAATTTATACCTTGGTCTCACATTAACTTTGTGTGAGTTCAGCCTCACAGGAGAATTACTGAATTTCTACTAGGAGTTGACACAAATATTAATAAACTGACAAAAAGCAAGGTTATAAACTTATAATACTTCCTCCGTTCCAGTGATTTGTTTACAGTTTGACTTTTTTGTGAGAGGGATTTGAGAGAAGTGTAAACAAATGACTGAGACAAAGAGAATACTCTTTTCGTCTCAATCATTTGTTTAAACTTTCTCTTTTGAGGTGTACGGGTCATTTGTTTACATTTACATAAATGTTTATGGTGAGTCATGTGGGGAGTGGTGCCTTCATTATTAATCCAATCATATTGATTTATTTCTATCATTTTTTTACGTGTATTATTATATTTGTACTTTTTCCCCCCTACCTCTCTCTTATCCTCGATAAACGTGTATAATGTGAACGTAAATAAATTATCGAAACGGAGAGAGTAGTATTTTTCATAATTAAAGGCTTTGTATTATTGAAAATTGTGAAAAAATATGGGTCTTATGTTTTTTTTTAATACAAAAGTTGATGAATTTAGAAACTGGACTACTTGATTAAAATTTCTTTAAAAGAAAAATGAGACTTATTATTGAGTGAAAAAAGAAAAAAGAGATCTTCTGTTTTCCTCTTTTTTTTTTTTTTTTTTTTTTTTTTTTTTTTTTTTTTACAAATTTACCTTAAAAGATCTTATGTAGGGTGAATTATTGAGTTTATGAATCTAGTTCACGAGGTAAGTGGTGCATTGTATTTGAAATCATCGTTGCGTTTATCATGTTTTAGGTTATCGTGAAAATCTCGTGTGATGTTGAGTATTCACGAGTCTCTCGTGGATTCTGCTTTTAATTTTAGGACACGATAATTACTTGTGGTATGTATTGAAGGTGTTTTTCTTAGAGAAATAACATCATCCTTATTAGCCGTTACATAGATATTATTCAATTTTGAATAAATGCGTACAATCCATCTTTAGAAATAATAGAGACTAGTTAACATTGTGTTGTCTATGATTTACATTAAAAAGTAAAAATCTCCTCGATAATGTTGTTCTCTCCCCTTATAATTGAGACTTGAGAGTAGATCCTTCATCCCATTTTATGTTCCACATACCTAAGATTTTGACACGTCAATAATTATGTGTTTACTTTTATACTTTAGCTTTTTCACAGAAAGTTAAGATGAGAGTACATTTTTACAGAAAAAGATTCTTCAGAAATATAATCATCTTCATAAAAAAGTTAACATTGTGTTGTCTATATTTTACATTAAAAAGTAAAAATCTCCTCGATAACGTTTCGAGGAGATTATCTGATCGAAGTAAAAGAAGAAATACAGTTTCTTAAATCTTAAGATTATGTGTTTACTTTTATACATTAATTTTTTCACAAAAAGTTAAGATGAGAGTACATTTTTACATAAAAAGTTTCTTAAGAAATATAGTCATCTTAAAAAAATGTTAAAGTATAAATAATTCACTGAAACGGAGGGAGTATATAAAAGCAATAAGAATATCAAATATTATAATTTTTAATAATGCATTGTTATCACATATCTTAGTATAGCAAATGGTGTATTGAACTTTTAATTAAGATGCGCCAGTATTTCGTAATATCAAATTTTGTAATTTTAATATAAGATTGACTCAGTTGGAGATGGATCCAGCCTAATATAAATTCCCACATTGCGTCCCACATCGGTTGTGAGATGAGAGTTGATCTTGTTTATAAGGCTTAGGGGCTACTCCTCCTATTGCCAATTGGTTTTAGGACGGAACCTCCTAGACCTTATAAGCGAACTCTTTCATACTCTCGGGTGTGGCCTAGGCCCGTGAATTTAACATGGTATCAGAACCTATGGTTGTGTGACCTGTGACTCTCGTTAAACTGGGCCTTTGTGCAGCTGGAAGAGAGGCAAGTGCCCCGATTTGCGTTATGCAATGGAAGAGAGCGAAGTCCCAGTCTGGTTTGAAAGTGGGCTCGCATGTGAGGCGTGTTGGAGATGGATCGGCTACAATATAAATTCGCATTGCGTCACATCGGTTGTGAGATGAGAGTTGATCTTGTTTATAAAGGCAAATACTCCTCCTGTTGCCAATTGGTTTAGGGCGGAACCTCCTGAACCTTATGTCGAACTCTTTCATACTCTCGGGTGTGGCTGGGCAGTGAATTTAACATGGTATCGAGCACTATGGTTGTGTGACTGTGACTCTCGTTAAAGCGGGCCTTTGTGCAATTTGGAAGAGGCAAGTGCCCCGATTTGCGTTATCTGCATTGGAAGAGAGGCAAGTCCCCCCAGTCTGGTTTGAAAGTGGGCTCGCATGTGAGGGGGCGTGTTGGAGATGGATCCAGCCTAATATAAATTCCTACATTGCGTCCCACATCGGTTGTGAGATGAGAGTTGATCTTGTTTATAAGGGCAGAAATTTCTCCTCCTGTGCCAAATTGGTTTAGGGCGGAACCTCCTGCACCTTATGTGGCAACTCTTTCATACTGGGTGTGGCCAGGCAGTGAATTCGGACTCTCAACAAATCATCTGTAAAACTGTCTTTAAACCTATTTTGGTTAACACAAATTCTCATATAAAACGGGTAACCCGTTTCATATGAGAAACGGGTCAAATATTTCACAAAAGACAAAGGACAAGTGGGGAAGAAAGATGTTCTTCCCCACTTGTCCCTTGTCTTTTTGTGAAATATTTGACCGTTCTGCGCTAAGCAGGTTCTGCTTCACACAAGACTTACACTTTGGTTAATGTTATACGTTTGGTTTTGCAGTTTTGCTAGTTCATGTTGTGATAATAGGGTAAATTTTGATTATTTTTGCGTATGATAACGTTATTTGTTTTGTCTCACATTTTCCACCTAATACCTTAATTGTTCCTCACATCTAATTTCTCGATTTGGTTACTTTTTGTTTATTGTTCATTTTAGTCGCATAACGTTTTGCTTAACTCATGAAGAAGATAGAAGATTAGAAGCCATAAAAGTCCGTAATATTTTAAAACATTTACACGTGATATTAAAAAAATTTGTAAAATTGTTTTTCAAAATAAAGAATTCTACTCCGTAAATGGTAATTTAATGTCATATTTTAATTTTCAATAAAATAACTTTAAAAAGTATTTTCAATATAAATTTTCTTATTAATGTAGTATGTTTACGGGACTTGTTATAAAAATCGTTATATATTATTTGGTTTTTTTTTAACTCTCTTCCTTACTACTTCCGCTTTATTTTTTTGGGAAATTTTGTCTATTATTTGGTCTAGTGAACGTCGATCACCAAAGGCAGAAAAAACATATTTCAAAAAGCATGAAAAAGTAGACATTGAGTGAAAAAGGAATTAAATTACTCCATATAAGTATAAATCTATTGAGAATGATTTAAATTGATTTTGAGTTAAACAAGGAAAACATTACACTCACTCCAAACATGAGAAAATAAGCATAGACGCATTAAACAATTTTTTACTCATAATTTTAGGTTTAACCGTCTTACTATTTACTTTGATATTTTATATTCTTTTTCGATATACAGAGTAGTACTGTTCTGATATGTTACATTGACACCAAATGTGACTAATAGTATCCAATTTATAATTTCATATATTCTCTACTACACAGAGTGAGCCTCAAGGCAGCATACTGAAGAGAAAAATTCGAACTTATAACCTATTTACTATCATACTCCGTATTAATCTTAATTATTAGGCTAAGATATGTTCGATTGTATGGAAAGTGAGATGGGGAAATTAATTGAGAAGAGGGAAACAAAGAGAGAATAGAGGAGGATGACTGGGCACAACATGGGGAGTGTTTAATAATGGCTCTATCTTGTTCCTTCTTTTATTTATTGAAATGCCTTTTTTATTGTTCCATTTCATATCATAATGTCCCAATTAATAAATGAATAAATGAATACTCCGTATGGCTTATTGTTCATTCCTTCACTCATCCAATTATCCCCATCACATTTTGTTTCTCTATCAACACCTCTCATGCTCAGTCTATACCTGACAAAACTGATCTGATCTAAATAAGCAGATTCAAATCCGATTCGACACCTGAAGTCAAGACTACCCGAGCTTGATCCAAAATCTGAATCGACCCAACCAACTATAACTAAATGTTCATATGAATCGATATCGAGTACTGATAATGCATAATGTTCATATGAAATTAAATTTGAGTAAGTGCAAACATTTTTATAATGTATTTTTTATTGCCTTTTTTGTTCAAAATATTTTATTAATGCTTTAATAGTTATTTCTAAAAAGAAAATACTTCGTACTTATCCTAGTGAACAATTAACATACTACGTATTTTAAAGTATAAAGTACTTCCTAATACGGAGTATATACTTCATCTGTCTCAGTCATTTGTTAGCACTTATCTCGATTAAATCCCCCTCATAAAAAGTCAAACAGTAAACAATTCACTGGAAAGACTAGTATATATAAATTGAAAGTGTAATTTTATGTATAGGTCCAAACCTACGAAGGGCAAGTCGGCAACATTATTGACCACTACATCACATATATAGGTTTATTTATGCTACCCTAATATTGGATGGATGATTCTATTTTGTTTGATCCATAAAGTTCCTCAAATAATTTGTGCATGAATTGCATTGACGTTTAGCTTATTTAACACTCACTTCATCTTTAAATACGGAGTAGATGATAAAGCTAAGTAGTTTCCTTTTTATAGCTATTTAAAAAGTAATTTGAATATTGATATGAAAAATAAGTTAAGACAATTCAATAAAATTAAAACAGAGAAAATATCTGTTAAATAGGGCACATCTATTTTCAAAATTAGAATCTTTGATCATACGAAGTATATATTACATAGTATTGTAAATATTGATGTGATTTATTATGTCCTATATAATTTGCATTTTTAACTTTATAGTTAATTAATTAATTAATTAATGTATGACACTATATATATATAAACCATATCCATTAAATAATTAATTTTCTGTTAAATACGGAGTACTCCGTAGATGTTAACTAAAAATGACGACCATACTTTTGATTTTGTAATTAATCAATTAATCATTAATCATTAATCATTAATCATTAATCAAGTTGGTTTGAATAGCCTCACATCTTTTGTATAGTGGAAACTGGAAATGCATTTGATAAGTAGATAAGCTGAGATAAGGTATTTGTGGGCCCCCTCTATCATTTCTACTTTCTTTGTGCTAAAATGTCTTATTGGTTTTGGGTGGACCCATTTTATAAAATTACTCCGTATTTTTTTTTTTTTTTTTTTTGGTCAAAATGTAAATTCCATTAATAACCCAAACTCACGAATTACATCAATACAATCCCTGTTACACATTCGTAACATTCACCTACATTATAGTAGCTAGCCATTCCTTATCACTATGTTTAAGATTATTTACCAAATATTTAATTCTATTACTTACATCATTCTTCATCTGTCGAAATTGAACTTCCGGCCTAATAACCATATTCATCTTGTAGCACACATTCCTCGCATGCCAAATTCCATAAACCAGAGCACAGAACACGGCAAAGCCACATTGCCGCTGCAGACTTGAGTATTCACGTCTATACACAGCCTGCTGCTAGGTACCCAGCCCTCCGACTTCCATCCCCAACCACGTCTTCGACATTTGCACGAGTTTGCAACTATAAGGACACTCAAAAAACAAGTGCTTGGCAGTTTCTTCTTTTTCCAGACATAGGACACATCTATCCAAACCATAACACCCAAATTATTACGACAATGAGTCTCTCTTAAAATGGATTATCCGTCTTAACCTTAAAACGGGTCAAGTACTTATCCAATTGCACACATAAGATAAAACACTCTACTTTTTCCTACACTTTTTACTTTTGTCTTATCCTAACTATTTGACCCGTCTTAAGCTTAAGACGGGATACCCGTTTTATATGAGAATTTGTGTTATTCCGGAATACAGAGTACTCCCTCTGTCTCAGTCATTTGTTTACACTTCTCTCAAATTCCCCTCACAAAAAAGTCAAACTATAAACAATTCACTGGAACGGAGGGAGTATAATTTAAATGTAATTATAAAATGTTTTAAACGATTTTAAATAAAATGTATTCTTATATTATCAATAATATAGCATTTCAAATATTATAAAATTATACTTCCTCCATTCCGTTTGATTCTATACGTTTGACCAAAACACGGTAATTAAGGTAGAAGAAAATCAAGTGGGGTAGATAATGGAATTACTTAAATACCCCTACTTTATTGTTTGCAAGTGGGTTGAGTGGGTATTAGTGAAGGGTATATTGGTCTTTTAGTTTAATAAAGTAGAGACTAAAATAGAAATGTATAGAATTGATTGGAATTTCCGAAAAAGAAATATGTATAGAATCAAATGGAATGGAGGAAGTATTACATTGTTTAGTTATGTAGCAGAAATAATGTTAAAAACTTATTTCTGCTACATAACTAAACAATGTAATATAATTTTAGTTATATTGTTTAGTTATAATTTTAAGTTTTTAACATTATTTCTGTTAAAATTATAGAAATATAAGCTCATCTTATATTCATATTGTACTAATACTACTTGTATATAGTAACCTAATTATAGAAATATAAGTTCATCTTATATTCATATTGTACTAATACTACTTGTATATAGTAACCTAATTATAGAAATATAAGCTCATCTTATATTCATATTGTACTAATACTACTTGTATATAGTAACCTAATTATAGAAATATAAGTTCATCTTATGTTCATAAATCATACTTCCTCCATTTTCTTGGATTCTATACATTTGCTTTTTGCACGTACGTCGATGCACGTTTTCTTTTGTTTATATCTTTAGTTACATAATTCCGAAAATTATACTCCGTAAAATTTAAATATTAATAATGCTCTCGAAAATGCATTTAAAACAAGATCTCACATGACTATTTTTTATTTCATATATTAGACGATATATCGAAGATTCTCCTCACTTGTGAATAGTGTCCAAAAAGCAAATGTATAGAATCCAAGAAAATGGAGGAAGTATTATACTATTTGCATAACATTATACTAATACTACTTGTATATAGTAACCTAATTATAGAAATATAAGTTCATCTTATGTTCATATTATACTATTTGCATAACGAATCTATTCAAGATGGTTACAAGAAGTGATCGTACCTTTATACACTCTATAACTCTATTTAATGAACCTCACCATATTTGTGTATATTTCATAATACGGAGTATAAACAGTCAGTGTAATTTCTGTATAAAATGTATATTACTTCATATATTTTTATATTATGTACGTAAATTTTGTACAATTTCAGTCACGGGTTATTTATTTATACTTTTCTCAAATTACACTCATAAAAAAGTTAAAGTCTAAATAATTCATAAAACGAAACGAGTAATAACTTCAAGCTAATATATTAGACAGGAAATAAATAAAATGGTTTATACAAAAAGTGACGTACACATGCCTAGTATTCACTAGAGCTACATTAGTTGATTAATTAACGTAATCTCCTACAAATTGTCCTTAAAATAAAAATAAGTTGACTGTAAACTTTTGCGTTTGAACTTTGAAGAGCATTTTAATTAATTAATTAATTAATTAGTAGCCCCTAAGCAAATTGCGAGAATATCTCCTCGTGATTTTGTTCCTTTTATTTATAATTTTATTTATTTATTTAAGACTTTAAGGACACTTATTAATTACTTAATATTATGCAAAGTTAATCCCCAAAAGTCCCTAAACTAAGAGTTGACACTTGTTGATGATTGCTCTAATCAACTTTTTCTTTTTGGAGTTTGGAAAACCTTAACGTTATTGGTTTACAACTCAACACAAATTTGTTTGCTTATGGATCGACATTTTCTCTTAAAAAAGACGGTTTTTTTTAGACCATTTTCCGTCTGTCACAAGATTTACTCATGAATCAATTATTTAAGGCAAATACTTGTGGGAGACGGGACTTACAATAACGTTATTGGTTTGCTTATGGATCGACATTTTCTCTTAAAAAAGACGGTTTTTTTTAGACCATTTTCCGTCTGTCACAAGATTTACTCATGAATCAATTATTTAAGGCAAATACTTGTGGGAGACGGGACTTACAATAAGTTTATCGTAAGTCCTCTCACACAAGGGTAGTTACTAGTTAGTGTGAGTTCTGTCTTTCAGGAGAATTACCCATTATTTAATTACTTTGTATAAAATTATGGAAAATGATGTTAACAAGTTAATGTATTACGAGTAATTCTATCAATTAACTCGTAATTTTCAGATTAAATATCATTTTAGGAATAAATTAAATGCTTATATACAGCGGCGCTTATGGTTGTAAATATCATTAGCCTTAAAATTATACTCCGTACTTCGTACTACGTATCATTTTTAAAAAAACAGACAATTTGGTTTGGTATGGTTCGCATTGACAAGAAAAAAAAAAAACATATCTTAATACTCCGTAAATCATTGCATTGGGAAATCAATGAATGACGAGTTGAATCGAAGAGGGTAACCACTTCCTAACTAAATTGGCTCGTTCTCGACTGTGCTGTTGTTGCTGTTCACCCTGATGCTTCCGCCATAAGCGTTGATCGCGTAAAGGCGCATAACGACTCGTAACTAAAACTAACTTCTCAAGAGACGAAAACTTCATGCGTAGCAATTGTCTTATAAGCTTCAAATCGCTCTTGTTCCCTACAAAACCGTGTATTTCTACCACATTAAGGCATACGTTTTGGTGCTGCTCGCTTGCGCTCTTTATTTTCTGTTGTATCTTCCGAGTCATCTCCTGTAACAACAATTGGAAACGTATATGAGTTCGTCTAAGAATTTTGAGTTAGTAAATAATACTCGTATTAATTAAAAAAAACGATGACTAACCGGAGTATGTTTAACTACAATCGTATCCAAGTCTTCACGAGGAATTTTATTGTATTGTCTCCTCTGCAGATTCACTAATTTTTCATCGCCGACATATTTAAGCTGGCCACAGAGAAACGATCAGACTAAATTACGATCATGACGCACAACCCGTTCAAAATTACTACCACAAGATTCAATTTTACTAAGTTATAGAAGTATATTTCAAATAATAAGAGAAAGAAAATCGACCTTAACAGCAAATCTACGCAAGGCGGGTGCTGCCTTAATCAAGACGGTTGGCCATAAAAGAAAGAGGCCATTACATATCACCATCGTCACTTCCAACTCCTCTAGGAAGACAAAATTTTCAAACTCGAGCGGATATCTAATGCATTTCTTGACGACCTAGCAGAGTAAATAAATTAAAATAGCGCAAACATATATAACAAAGCTGTACTTTTAGTATCGAGATACAGTAATGCAAATACTTCATGTACCTCATGAGTCATCTCCAATTTAAGCTTCGTGAGTCGAGAAATACATTCATGAGCAGACATTTTTTTACGCAGGAAATCTTGGCAGTAATCTCCGCCAATTGACAGTTCCGATAAACAAGGCACATCCTCTAGACATAAAGCTGTTCGAGATCCTCTGTACTTCAACGAAACAAGGCTTTCTGCAGAGATATTAATTAAAACCGTTTTTTTACACCCTACGATTTTGAGATGCTTAAGTCTCGCGACAGATTCACCACAGACACTGAGATATGTCAATGTATTAGAATTCTTGACGCTTACACGCTCAAGAGAGCAGCACTTGGAAATCATGTACTCGATAGCTTCCCCATTGACGTCAACATGTTTGAAACAAATACTACGAAGCCCATCAAAGTGAGAAGCGTTAAAATTGGGAAGTTTATCTATCCCCGGAAACACGTATTGAACCTTGCTCATGTGAAAAAGATACGGCGATAAATCCAATTCTAGCTGCTCAACACTCCGTGTCAACGCAAAGGTTAGCCACTTGTTAATATCTTTTGAAAAACTCTTATCTAAATCGAATCGAACACTGAACTCATTTAGGGTTTGCTTCTTCTTAAGCAATCTCAAAAATTTATTAACAGAAGTAACAAATTCGCGGCCGCCTTCTTCGACAGACCACACAAGTTTCTTATAACCTTCACGAAAGTAACGATGAAATAGTAATCTACAACTATAACTCTGCTTCCATAGGCATCGCCACCAGCGAGATACACGAGAGCACCTCGCAGCTGTCCCTGGCTTCAGCCGAGAAAATATTTGAGAAATAATTAAGTCATCGGGCAAGCAGCTGAAAGCATCGGGCTGTCTATGACGCCTCATCTTTATATTCTAATTCAAAAAGACGAGCAAATAATCAGGATAATGCTACACGTGCTACGCAAAATAATCGAGCTACGACAGAAAGTTTACTCACCTGCCGAAGATTATACCTAGGTGCGTAGTGCGTATACCTTGGTACGTAGTCCATCTTAGTACAAAATTAGGTGACCCAACTTAGCAGTCGACGATAAATTACTCAAATCTGCACAGCATACACAGGTAAAAACCAGGGTTAATGAATTTGCTCGTTACTCGACGAATAGGGATTCCTGAAGAGAGAATTATAGACTGAAAAATACACGTAACACGTATTTTATAAGAGCGAATCGCGAATTCATAACTAATTCGTTATCAAAAACAATAATACATTGACAAAAGTTATTTAAAATCAAACAGAACGTACGAATTTTTATAAGCTGCAGTTATTAGAAGAAGTATAAAATCAATCCAAAAATTTAAAAATACTTGTTCCTTATATTCACCCTCAAAATAAACTAGGGTTTTTTAGCAACTTTAGTTTCAGAATAAATTTCCTTAGATTTTCATGAGTTTATTTTATTATTTTTTATATTAAGGATTTTCTAAACTCAAACTCGGAAATTTTCTTAAAACAATTTTTTTAGAAAATTTCCTAAAACTTCAGATAGCCTAACTCGGAAAAATATGTCTAAAATTTACATTCCTCTAAGATGTTCGAAAATGTTGCTCAGTACAAAAGCCGAATTTTCTGATGTAGGCAAATGAGAAATAACGAATAAGTCACTCGAGTTTAAGGTTTACGTTTACTTCACAGATCATAACGTCTAGCTTTCAGCAAAATTCAAAAGTAAAATCGCCATTCAAAGCGACAAGCACACATTACTTGTACTATAGCTTGATCCATTCTAAGATCAAATAGTCATTTACTAAGTCAATCGACAAAGAATGTAGGTGAGGAATTTTAAGCGTCTAAATAATGTTTAAAAGAATTTTTCGACGAGATTTTGACTACAAAATAAAAAAGGGTTAAATTTCACGTTTTTGCGCTTTTTTTTTATAAACCTTGTGATTTAGTCCGTAAAATTTAGAGTATTTTACATCATAAATGACCAATAAACGACCATTTATCGAAATAAACATATCTTAATACATCCTTACATTGTAAAATTAACTAATGACGAGTTGAGTAGAAGAAGGTAACCAATTCCTAACTATATAGGCTCCTTCTCGACCGTAATTCTGCTGCTGCTCAGGCCGAACTTATTGTTGACGATAAATTACTCAGATCTACATAGCATACACAGGTAAACCAGGGCTACTGAATTCGCTCGTTACTCTACGAACAGCGACTCCTGAAGAGAGAATTACAGACCGAAGAATACACGTATTTAATAAGAGCGAATCGTTGAATTCGTAACTAATTAATCATCAAAGGTAGTACATTGACAAAAGTTAACAAATGGAAAATCAAATTTGTGATGTTTATACTTTATATACCCTCAAAATAAATTAAATACCATTCTTTTTGGAATAAATTTCCATAAATTTTTATGGAATTGTTTTTTTTTTTATATTTAAATTAAGGTTTATCTAAACCCGAACTTGAATTATTTTTAAATAATTTTAGGAAATTTTCTGACTTAAAACTTCAGATAACTTAACACGGAAAAATAGAATTATGTTTTGCAAGTACCGTCAGCCAATATCCAACAAAACAATAAGCCGGTGCTTCCATGCTACGACCAGCAAAGCTTCTGATTTCCTTGATGTTCAAAAATGTTGCTCAGTACAAAAGCTCGACACAAGAAATTCAGGAGTATACTAATTTACAGTTGTTATGAACCGAATTCTCTGATGCTAAATTAAATATTCATCCCAAAACTTTGTGCGTAGCCCATTGTACAGGCGAAGCTAAGATCGTGGTAGACGACATACTTCCACTTTTGTGCTACGATCCAGTTGCTCCGTCATATATTTGTTCTGAACAATGTTGAGACCTGGATGTATGGTTTTCCATGAATCTTCAGAAAAATGCCCGACGATGCATAATGCTTCAGATTTCAGACTTTCATCTTCTCGAGAGTCGAGTAGATGTACCGGTGAAATTTCACCTAGAAAACCGAACAATCAATATGAGTTCCGCTCTCACTAAACTGTAGTAGATATGAGCTCTTTCTGTCGTCTACTTCTAGTCTCCTTGTCAACTCCATTACGCTGTTCTTTACTGGCTGTTCTCGTAGATGTGTTTGGCGAAGGTAACAAAATGACAGTATTAGTAAGTCTAATTAATTCATCGTTGTCTGTCTCGGAAGCAAGTTGCTTCTGCTTTAGGTCTGCTAATAACCGCTTTAGTTGAGGACGCTGGCTTACAATGCGACCGTTGTTCCAACTAGGAGAAGAAAAGGATGACGACAGTACACTGTCCTTCAGAAATGCATGAACAACCTTTGAAACAGGAAAATCTTGTGGATTAACGCTTTTTTCCGTCTTCCCTCTTCTGCGAATTTTAAAGGAGATAAATGTTCAACTAATTAGACGAAGTCAGTTAAGGTGTCTTGACTCTTGAAGAACGAATAATTAGGGAATACTAAGTACTGACTACTGAGGGTAAGAAAAGGATGTTATCATACGAATATTAGAACTCGTTCACAAAACGATCAGATTATTGCAACTTTACTTGATCAAAAAATGACTGGCATTGATAATTGGAAACAGGAGAGAGTAGGAGAGACGATGAAGAACGCTTACACTACAACAAGAGATGCTAATTGTGGAAGATCTTTCCCATTTCCCATCATTTCCAACATATCATTGATCCAGACCGATATCGCCATACATGCACTGCCAGGCCACATCCTGAACATTCATCGATGTCGAGTTAATAGAGCGTAAACCAAAAATAAAGGAAAAAACCAAACAAAAAAAATACAAAGAAAAACATTTACCTGTGCACATCAAGAGCCCACACTAACTTGTTATAGCGAAATAGTTCGGGAAACAACCCTCGATTTGTAGCTTCCTTGAGCACCCTTGCGGCTCTCGCCTTCTGGCCTAGCCACCATAATGCTTCTAAAAGCGTGTTATAAAATCTCAGTCCAAAGGCACAGCCTTCAGACTTAAGTTTGTCGAATACATATTCTACCATTTGCCAGTTTGAGTCGTCATCGAAATCTCCCTTGATCATCTGAGCAATCACTTGATGGATGTTCGAAGTTCTATGCCCAAGCATCTCATTTAGTAACTCGTAGGCATCATCTAACCTGGTTTATATATGGCTAGATAGGTGAGTTAAAACGCAAACTTGGGCACAAAATGGAAACACGTTATGAGAGTTTTATATTAGGTTTTAAGTACGTGTAACGAAACACAATTCAAAATTTCTGAACACAAGAGTCCGTGTTTACAGATCATAGGGCACTCCAGAAAATAGACGAACACAAAAGATCTAGTGTAGGTCATCGCCACATATCACTAGTTATTTGTTGGCGGTTCCAAATAATGATGCGTGTTATCAAAATGCTACTGATTTTGGATTAAAGCAGCACTGTTATCGCTGCTGATGTACTAGCAATGCAACAATAATAATGCCATAAGCAGCATTTATCAAGCTGAAAACTAATAATGTGACGACCTTTTGGTCGAGCCATACTAAAGGGGCAACAATCAAAATTTGGCATGATCAAAAAGCAGATACTTAAGTTAATAGCTACGGACTAAAATTCTCAACATACTAATATCGAAGAGAGAGGGGTACTATCATGGAGTCATGGAGGTATGTTCATGTTCCAATATTAAGAGGAACATCAGTGGTATATGATGACTATATGAGTATATGATATGAAAACGACGTAATTTGAACAAAAGAGGACAGCTGAACTCACCGGTCAGTTTTTGCATAAAGCGCAAGCATCATACAGTAGCTCATTACACTGGGCAGTATCCCTAAACCTTTAATTTCCTGAAATTGTTCTGCACCTTCGTCAACAAGTCCAGCAAAACAATAAACACTCAAGACTGCCTCGAGTATCTGCTCGTCAGGTTCACATCCCACGTTTTCCATCTCCACGTAAGCATTAATAGCCTCTTCAAATCGCCCTCCCTGTCTAAAACCTTCAATAACGCCATTGAATGTTTCCAAATTTCTCGGTATGCCAGTTTCGCTCATCATATTTAACATTGCTCCAATCTCCTGGTAAAGTCCACCGCTTGCGAAAGCATGAATCAAAGAATTGAAGGTTTCCACAGTAGGTTTGCTCCCCACCTCGTTCATCGTGTTAAACGTAACGATAGCTTCCTCATACAATCCAGCTTGTCCGTAAGCCTCAATAACCCCGGTATAGGCCTTCGTACTCGGGACCAACCCTTGCTTATCCATATGAAGCAATATCTCTTTTGCATCGTGATACAACCCTCCTTTTCCACAAGCAAATATCAAGCCCTCATACGTCTCCATATTTGGCTCTACGTTTTCCTCCGCCATGTCGTGGAACAAAGTCACCACCTCCTTGAAATATCCACCCTCGCCAAAAACCTGTATAAGAATATTATAAGTAGCTGCATCTGGCTCGGTATTACTCACTTTCATCTCGAGGAAAAGGTCGCGAACATCCTCGTATCTCCCTTGACTACCATACAAATTCAACAAAATACTATACGTATTTGCATTCGGCATGCAACCCGCATCCTGCATCTGCCTAAACACGTCCATGGCCTCTTTAATCGACCCTTTATGTGCATAAGCTTCTAACAACACATTATACGACGATACATCAGGCAAATTACCACTCAATTCCATCTCTTTCAGAAGATCAGCCACCTTCCCAAGATTATCCAACTTACTAAATGTCTCAACAATGTAACCATACGTCATTATATCAGGCAAAACCCCACTCTCGTTCATAGTCCTAAACACCATTTCAGCCTCATCACCAAGCCCTCTACTAGCACACGCGCTAAGCAACATGTTATAAGTCACTATATCAGGCTGAATCCCCTCATGCCTCATCTCGGCAAACAACCCCAACAATTCCTCCCAATCTAACCCGCCTCTAGCGCACGAATTAATCACCGTGTTATACGTCAAAATACTTGGCGCAACCCTATCCTTCTTCATCCTACTCAACAACTCGAGCGCAGTCTCGTACTGACCGTTCCTACCATAAGCATTGATCAAAGCAGTGTAGGAGAACACACTTCTAGTCACATTATGCTCCGACATATCGTCGAACACTTCACGGGCTTTATCAAGCAAACCTTCTCTACCCAAAACCCCAATAACAATTGTGTAAATATGTTCATTGGGTTTACACCAAATTTGGCGCTGCATATACTTAAACAGCCTCAATGACCTCTGCCAATCTCCTCTCTGAGCAAACTCCTTAAAAACCGAAGCGAAATCGTTCAACGAAAGCTTGTTCTTAAACACATCTAAACATCTAGCTATAGAACCTCTAGGTGGAAGACTACTTAATTTATCAATTAAAGTTTCTACATCATAACTATACTTACCCTTTTCAACTGCTACTGAAGGTGTTCCCAAAATTAAATCTTTAGGTTTTGCTTTGAGCTTAAACCCAGAAGATAGAAGGTAGGGTTTGATTAAAAATTGAAACTTTTGTCGATTATTTGAGTTTGGAGGGAAATTATGAACTGGGTTTTGCTTTGGATGGAGAAAATTTTGATGGGTTGATGGAAAAAGTGAGAAATTTAGGGTTTTTAGCATGATTGAGATTGAATTTTTTGCATCAAAATTGGGGGAAAAATTTTAGGGTTTTTGATGGGGTTTTTGGTTTGATTGAATTGAATTGAATTGAATTGAAAGGTGAAGGGAGATGAAGATAGTGGAGGAGATTGTTTTGGATAACGAATACCGTTGAAATATTTAATTTTTTAATTTCTAAATTAGTATTATTAATCTTATTTTAATTGAGTATTATAACCGATTTAAACAGAAATAAATTCGGTTGTTTAGTTAACTTAATGAAGTGTTAATTTTCTTACTTTATTCCATCTAGTCATGAAATTCATACTTAAAATACTCTCGTATATTGCTCGTAGATTATTTAACATTTTAACATATTAAAATTAAGGAGTGTAATTATTAGTATGGTTTATTCATTAAACTCATATGATATGATCGTATATTAAAATTTTAATACTTTAGAAATTAATAAATACACTGAGCGCATAAAACCAATCGTATAATCATCACTCCATTCAATCTTTATAGTATGACCGATAAAATAAAATGTTACATATTGTATATATGCATAAAATAAAATGTACTCCGTAATCATTAAATTTGATGCCAAAATGTGACATGAGATGCTTAACTTCTATGAATATCATCCAAATATTTACTTCTTATAATTGTCCTCATTTAGAAAAGAGATCCATATTGCAAGGGTAACAGTTTCTACCACATATCTACATTGTCAAAAAATAGAACTTATATTTTCTTTACATAATTTGTTATCTCTTGACTTAATTTCTCTTTTTGTAAATTTTTGTTGTTGTTCTTCCATTGTAATTGTTACAAGATGTGCAATAGCTACGAGCCCGTAGAACAGATCATGTTTATGTAAGGTCGTGCATCTACGAAATTACGTACTATTAGAGTTGTATGTGCTACATTATTTGAAACTCTACGTCTAAGGTTCACATTATATTCGCGTGTAAACTTAGTATGCGCTTTGTAAGATCATTGACGGGTCTCATCCATTAGCTTAATAACCCGAGGAATATGGATGATGATGCTGTAAATTGTTCCCTCCACGGCCAGGGGACTCAATTTATACCATTCAAAACGTCACAGAAGGCGTTGGAATCACTGTTACTTCACGGAACCTTAGACATATGGGTAAAGGAGGCGAAAAAGCTCCCGAACATGGATCAAATCCACAACACAATGAGTAGTTTTCTTGGAGGTTTGTCGATCAAACGAAAGACTCATGGCACGAGTGATCCGTATGTCACAATCTCGGTTGCTGGTGCAATTTTAGCACGAACTTTCGTGATGACAGACAACGAGAACCCCACTTGGATGCAGCATTTTCATGTCAATGTTGCGCATAGTTCTGCTGAAGTGCATTTTGTAGTTAAAGACGACGATGTTGTTGGTTCTGAGATCATAGGTGCAGTTGGTATACCGTCCCAAGAGTTATCAGCAGGGCATAAAATCGAGGGCGTCTTCCCAATTTTGAAATCAAATGGAAAAAATTGGGAAACTGGTGCTTCGTTGTGCTTGTCGATTCAGTACACACCAGTCGACAAAATGGATGTTTATCGTTTTGGTGTCGGGTTAGGTCCAGATTACGAAGGCGTTCCTAGGACGTATTTTCCCCTGCGAAAAGGGAATAAAGTTACTCTGTACCAAGACGCTCATGGTGTAGACGGTATGCTTCCCGACATTAGGCTTGATGATGGGAAGGATTATGTGCACGGTAAGTGTTGGCAAGATATCTTCAACGCGATTTCTGCTGCACGTCGTTTGACTTACATTACAGGGTGGTCTGTGACACATCTTGTAAGACTTGTCCGAGATGACTATGAGTTCTCGAGTGTGACATTGGGTGATCTTTTGAAAGAAAAAGCACAACAGGGTGTTAGGGTTTTGCTTCTAGTTTGGGATGACCCGACTTCGAGGAAATTTTTTAAGCATACCACTGTAAGATTGATCCTCTTTGATTGCTTAAAATGTCGATTGATGATATTATCGAGAGATCGAGAGATTTTAATTCATATTGTAGAGAGTCGTTGAGGCGCTGATGTTAAATTTTGTCGTTACATTAACACTGCATTTTCCAAGATGTAGGAAGGCATGCTAGGGACCGACGATGAAGTGACTTACAAATACTTTAAAGGCTCAGCAGTTCAGGTTGTGCTTTGCCCGAGATCTGGCGGAAAAGGCCACAGTCTTCTAAAAAAACAGGCAAAACACACTGAACACCTCTTTTGCGCTCTTACGCTCTATGTTTCAGTCATCTGTTTAATTGTGAATAACGTGAAATGGTCAGGAAGCAGGAGCAATATACACGCATCACCAGAAAACAGTGATATTAGACGCAGACGCAGGTAACGGCCAACGAAAGATCATAGCATTTGTAGGCGGTCTTGATCTTTGCAAGGGACGTTACGACACTCCTGAGCACCCTCTTTTTAGAACACTGGAGACGTATCACAAGGATGACTACCATAACCCGAACTTTGTTGTAATAATTCATTCATCTTCTTTTGCGATGCATTCCAAAGTAAATGAGTCCCGTGTTATACAGAATTAATATACAGTTAATTGTGGTGCTGTACTTTTCACAGGGTTCGACCAACGGTTGCCCTAGAGAACCGTGGCATGATTTGCACAGCCAAATTGACGGACCAGCTGCATACGATGTTCTCGCCAACTTTCAGGAGCGTTGGCTGAAAGCTTCTCGGCGTGGAATTAAGAAACTCAAAGGTTCTCTTGACGATCATCTGCTTAAGATTGATAAAATGCCTGATATAGTCGGACAAGAGGATATCGTGAACAACAATGAGGACGATGACGAGGAGTCATGGCATGTTCAAGTAACTTACACGCCTTTACACTTTATTATAGTTTTAATCATATACAAGTAATATTACGACAATGACGACTGACCTGTCAATTCAATATGCAAGATATTTCGCTCAATAGACTCAAATTCGGTGAAAGGCTTTCCTAAAAATCCGAGAGATGCTGCAAAATGGGTAGATAATTCTCTTTTCACTAACAATCTACATTCAAATTTGCGTATTCTGCTGTTGATTGATGAGGTTTTGTTATACATGATGTGTTGGTAACAGAATCTCTCATGTGGAAAGAATGTACTCATAGACATGAGTATACAGGCAGCTTACGTACACGCCATACGCTCTGCGCAACACTTCATTTACATAGAGAATCAGTACTTTCTCGGCTCTTCCTATAACTGGGACTCTTTCCGAAGCTTAGGTCAGTAACGTAAACTCTCAGCGAAGCTTATCAAATTTATTTCATGATTCTGTCTTCATACTTGTTTTGATCCAACGCAGGTGCAAATAATTTGATACCAGTTGAAATAGCTCTGAAGATTGCTAGCAAAATCAGAGTGCACGAACGATTTGCAGCGTATATTGTCATTCCTATGTGGCCAGAGGGTGATCCCAAAAGCATGGCCATGCAGCGGATTCTTTTTTGGCAGGTACAAAGTCGATAAACAAGTATGAGACCAATCTATTAATAATATAGGAGTGACGAGTATTTTTAACGCGCGATTTTGGTGCATATGACTTGCAGTACAAAACGATGCAAATGATGTATCAGATAATCTTCAAGGCCTTGGAAGAAACGGGAATGGAGCACACATACGAGCCTCAAGACTTCTTAAACTTCTTCTGCCTGGGAAATCGGGAAGTTTCAGATGATCCATCCGCTGCTGTTCCTAGCAGCGGATCTAGTGGAAGTAATCCGCAGGTACGTCATATATCTCCCTCGATCTTCATGTTCTTGTACACAATTCGTGCCTAAGAAGTTGTCTTTTAAATGCTGCAAACAGGCACTCTTAAGAAAGAATCGACGATTCATGATCTATGTACACTCAAAAGGCATGATAGTCGACGACGAGTTTGTCCTCATGGGCTCTGCAAACATCAATCAGCGATCAATGGAAGGAACTCGAGACACTGAAATTGCAATGGGGGCTTATCAGCCTCATTACACGTGGGCTCAAAAGAACTCTAATCCTCATGGTCAGGTAGGTACAGATGATCGAATTTAGTGTATACTTTCTTAAACAGACTGTATTTTGGTGATAAAATTTACATTGTGTTTTGTGCAGATACATGGAGTCTGAGAATGTCATTTGTGGCGGAGCACCTAGGAACGGCAGTTGGTTCATGACCAGAGCGTAGGGTGCGTGAGACACGTGAGGTCGATGGGAGAGCGAGCGGAGACGATTCGGCTGCCAGGCGAGTGTCGGAAATGAGAGGACATCTAATGAAGTACCCAGTGAATGTTGATAAGAAGGGTAGAGTAGGGCCACTTTTAGGGTCTGAGAAATTCCCTGATTTAGGTGGCAAGGTTATTGGTACTTTTTCAGGCATTACTGAGAATCTTACCATTTGAATTCAATAACAAATTTTTGTACTACTACTTTGTATAATCTAGTTTGATTCATCATTTTTTTCTCTTTTTTTGTATAACGGAATAGAGGAAGTATAAAGTTTGTATTCAGCATTCTTTATGCAACGATGTAAGAAAAACTCGATTAGCTATTGCGTTGTCGGAGCTTCCACAGGAGATCATCTCCAATATCGAAAGACGTCTTGTTAGTGCAATATGTGTATCCCAATTAAGGTCAGTCTGCAAGAACTGGCATTCTTCTCGAAAACCAGACAACATCGGCATTCCATCTCCATTTCTATCTAAAATAATTTTGAATGTCCAATTTCCCTTTCTTGATCATCAGAATGAGCCTGTTATCATTATCGCTCGTGCAGTCTTTCTCGTCAAACTCTTCGTTATCCGCTTGTTTCTCATGGCCTGCTTTTAACTGTATAGGAACTGGTCCTGGTAAGCTTTGGATTCTGTATCCGCTGTTGACTAATCAAGTCGAACATCTGCCCTTAAATCACCCCAAGTATTGAGACCTATCAAAGTTGAAGGTATCATAAGTCGCTAAAACCTATGAACATACGCAAGTGAAGGAGAAGACGTACCCGGTGTTCTTAGAATTGTAATGAGGCTGAAAAACGGGGTTTGGAGTTTCATACGCCAAAGCCCAATTACTTCATTCTCTGATGTGATCAGTTATGGTGAAAATCATGATCGAACTATCGATTATTTTAAAAATATGCACACTATCAATCACTGGACGACAAAGGTGGTTGATACCATCTCGCCTGGATCAGGTTTTCACAGGTCTAGACAAATAATTTTTTACTGTTATCATATAGATACACTTATGCAGTAGCCTATGGTACATAAGAAAGGTCACTTAGATTTGTTGTTTATCTACTGAATGAAACGACAAATAAGTGGATCGCCGCTGCTAGCAAAACTTATTTTGAGAAGGTTCTTTTTGTTAGCTCTGATTGGAACATTTTTCTGTACGCTATGCGTGTCAGCTGGACACGGACTTCCTATCTTGGAACAACAGGGGTGGAAGGATTAGTGCAGATTATGTGATTTAATGTAATAACAACGTGACAACTAGGGTTTATGATGGAGCAAGTATATATCTTCATATTGGCGTCTTCTTCTTTGATTCCAAAGATTTTGATTATTGGAGCAGGGAAAATGGTAGTCATGAAATAACTAATCTGCGTTGGCTACCGCCTACCAGGTTCTTGCCCGAAACTTGTTTATCAATCCGGTGATGTTCGAGTTTGTTTTAGATGTTTTGGAGCCGATTTGAACAGATTTGAACTAACTGAACTTATTTGCAATGAACGAAACTGATAAAATTTCGTGACAAGACTGTTATGTTTTCTGATAATGCACGGAAGACGAAGATTTGGGTATTCAAAGCCACCGCTGTTCACCTTAATTACACAGCATATGCGTCTAATGAAGTTATAACTCTCGACTGTCGAGAACAAAAAACCCGAGGAGAGAACAAAGGCAAATAGATACAGAGGATAGTAATTTCTTTTAATTATATTAGAATTCTGATGACATAAGTGTCATTTAATTAAAACTTAATTAGGGCAATTCTTAACAAAAAACAGATTTTAGAGACTAGGAAGATCCACAGCAGCGTATTGAGGAAAATCGACATCCACGTTGAAGAGAATCGAAGCCTCACGAATGCACAGCAGCTCAGGTGTTCTCACAGAATTGACAACCACGTATTGCACATCCAAGATGGTTCGAAATAGATTCCTCAGCAGAAATATCGCCCTCACTTGAGCCACAAGGCTGATTTTGATTTTCACCACAGCCAGTTTCGAAGCCTCACGAATGCACAGCAGCTCAGGCATTCTCACAGAATTGGCAACCACGTATTGGACATCCAAGATGGTTCGAAATAGATTCCTCAGCAGAAAGATCGCCCTCACTTGAGCCACAAGGCTGATTTTGATTTTCACCAAATATTTATAAGATTATTTTAATTTTTTCTTTATATGTTAACCTCGTTTTAAAATTATTTTTAAGCCCTACCTTTAATCACTTTTTTTTATGCAATTTATATAATGAATGTACTCTGTGTTACTTTTTGTGGCCAAGAAAAATCTTAAAACATTATTTTAGAATAAACGCGCTAATCTACTAAAAAACATGCATGTCTTTATCTCAAATTTATTAACACTTTGATTTTTAAGGTTAAAGTTATAACACTTACTTTATTAACATATTATAAATATTTTATTAAACACGTATGAGAATAACAAAATATATTATATATATTTTGCACACGTGAGTTGTTAAAACGTTAATACGAAAGTTATTTAAATTGTTGTCTAACATTCATACTAATGAAATTTATTTTAATTTGATAAAAAAGAAACTAGAGATTTTTACGCACGAATAAAATAAACAAATAAATTAATAAAAAAAATATTTTTTAACACGATTTATTTTTATTATCATGTACCAGTTTATGTTAGCTTCGTGGCAAATACTCACTTGCGCCACGGAAAAGGTAATAATCGTGGCTAAATAAATGTTTTTGCCACGATTAAAACTTTCTCCGTAGCGCAAGTGATTATTTGCCACGCGTAATTTCTCCCGTGGCCAATGAAAATAGTTTTTTTTCGTGGCTAAAGCAAATTTTGCCACGTCTTACCAATTTTCGTGGCATAAATCGTGGCCCAAGTAATCAATTGTTGTAGTGACAGTTGCACGCTGGTCTGCCAAGATAATATCATTTGCACATCATTTTACAGATGTCTTGCTCCGAGGCTTGCGATAGTAGAACAACATCCCACGACTGTCGAGAACAAAAAACCGTTTTTTCCAATCGCCTCATAAGTTAGGAAAAATCAAAGCAAGCCACATATCATTTAATTTCATTTAATTATATCAAAATTCAGATGACATTATGTCATTTAATTACAACCTTACCTTCACAGTCCTAGATATAGAGCATAGTAAGATTATATAGAGAGAGCATAGTAAATTATATGAAAGCCTCATAAGTTACAATAAAGTAATAATCTTGTATAAGTATCAGAAATCTTATCCTAGGCAAGGGATAAAATTATAAACTTGCAAGAGAATGTAAAGAGCTAAAACGCAAAAATGTCATGATTAACAACTTAGTAATACAATGTTGTAAATTAGCTAGGATTATTACTACGTGGCACACTTGTATTACCAGTCTTCTTAAACTCACCTAAATTTAACGCTAATTAGCCTTTTAATATGTTTAGGGGTGTTTGGTTCACGATTAAAAATGTGTATTGCTATAAAAATAGGGATATAATTTTTCCACGGCCACAATGAACTAGTACACGGAATCTTGCTCTTTAATGGAACAATTAAATAATGATGCAAACAGGCACTCTTAATGCTGCGCAACTCGTGTCTAAGAAGTTGTCTTTTAATGCTGCAAATAGGCACTCTTAAGAAAGAATCGACGATTCATGATCTATGTACACTCAAAAGGCTTGATAGTCGACGACCAGTTTGTCATGGGTTCTGCAAACATCAACCAACGATCAATGGAAAAAACTCGAGATACTGAAATTGCAATGGGGGCTTATCAACCTCATTACACGTGGGCTCGAAAGAACTCTAATCCTCACGGTCAGGTAGGTACAGATGATCGAATTTAGTGTATACTTTCTTAAACAGACTGTATTTTGGTGATAAAATTGACAATGTGTTTTGTGCAGATACATGGGTACATAATGTCGCTGTGGGCGGAGCACCTAGGAACGACAGCGGATTGGTTCACGTAGCCAGAAAGCGTAGGATGCGTGAGACACGTGAGGTCAATGGGAGAGCAGAACTGGAGACAGTTCGCTGCAGACGGGGTGTCGGAAATGAGAGGACATCTGATGAAGTACCCAGTGAATGTTGATAAGAAGGGTAGAGTAGGGCCAATTTTAGGGTCTGAGAAATTCTCTGATTTAGGTGGCAAGGTTATTGGTACTTTTCAGGCATTACTGAGAACCTTACCATTTGATTCAATAACCAATTTTTGTACTACTATGTATAATGTAGTTTGATTCATCATTTTTTTTTGGGTCAGACCATAACTAACATTTAGGTAATTTTACGGAAACTACCTTAAGTTGTAATTTTTGTTATACATGCACTGCCTTAACTTTTCGGTTTTTGCCTAAACATACGGATGGGGTACGTACATTAATAAGATACGTACAAACTACAGACGGATTAAAATTATAGATACATCATAACCATATACATATGGACATATGGTGTAAACCTACTTCATATTATACATTGTAGCCTTGCAGGTACATTTTTTTTTAACATGTTTCTATCTATATATTGTATATATTTTATATTGTACCTCGTATCTAAAACGCACGAAGTACAATAGTACACGTTGATTATTATCTCTATATATAATTATGTGTTCTGCATATTTTGGAAAAGGCTTAAGAAAAAAAAGCCATTAATAATAATAATAATAATAATAATAATAATAATAATAATAATAATAATTGTAACATACTTAGTTCAAGCTTGCGCCACTACTCTTTAGCTACTTCTTCCTGAAATCGGCCACCAGACGGCCAACCATGATGGACATAGTACAGTCATCAACATCTTCAAAGAAACATATTATTGTGAACATAAGAATAATAATATTATTGTGTGTATGGTTGGACATTAATTAATCACGTATATGCTCTTCGTGACCATCATTTAATTTGAACATAGTCAAATATTAACAATGTAACTACGTACTAAAGACACCATGAGTATAAATTGATTATTATTATTGTTATTATTATTATCATTAAATAATACGAAGTATTCGTAATGAGTTTTGATGATATAAAAGGGTCATTAAAACTCGTTCATTAAATAAAAAAGGGAGGGAGTACCTCATGAGTCATGACCGTAGTGTATAATAAAAGTAGCCACAAGAAGGGGAAACAACGACGAGAGGTGGGACCCAAAACAAAGCATAGGGTAGCTGAAGCAAGGGTGTGCGTAGGATAATCAAACAAATCAAACATATGAAATGCCCGATAACTTGTAACCATTTCGATACATTAGGCCACACAACACGTACATAAATCCCGACTACCATCGACATTAATGCGACCATCTGTGTTGAAGTCTCGACACAAGCTATCCAAGAGTTAAACTCTTGCGCCTTAGTTTTGCTATTACTATTATTATAATTATTGTTTGCATTCACTAGGATAGCTCCAACAGATACTGCAACCATCAATTTAGTTACAGTTGATATTTCTTTGCTCATGTGGCCTTTCACGATCACTTCCTCGTCGGTTATTTCTGAAACGGGGGATAGTTCCCCTGAACACGTTTGGGAAGAAAACTCAATCATTTTTGAGGTTACATGATTAATGACGACAACAGTATGATGAGAGACTATGAATTGCTCAGTTGAATTCATATCTAAACTCTAAAATATTATAGACATTGTAAAGATTATATGATATTTTATACTGAATATTATATTTATGTAAATGATCGCATATATTTGGAATTTATAGAGACTAATTTTGGTATTATTTCATATATTTGGAATTTATAGAGACTAATTTTGGTCATAATAATACTATTATTCATGTCCAATGTTAGGTAAAAGTCAAAAGGGCCCATTTATTAATTTTGGACGGTCTAATAGTCTATACCCGTTAATATTTATGCCTGGTTGCTACTTGACTTGTTGGTAGACGGTAGTCTTGGTACATGCATGGAGTACATCTTAGTCATGCTTATACATGCGAAATTTCTTTGAAATAAATGAGTTTTTTTTTTTTTTTTTTTTTTTTTTAACAAAAATAAATGAGTTGTTTATCCTATGTATGAATTGTCATATTTAAAAAAAAAATAATAATAATACTCCGGAATTGATTTTATGGTGACATGGTGCCATGGTGGTAAAAAAGTAAAAATGATGATTATTTTTTTTTTTGCCAACAAAAATTTGTTTTAGTAGTGTTTGAAATTTTCTTTTACAGTATAAGCGAAGTTATTTTCTGATTTTCTCAAAGGGTAAGTTTAAACTAACATATTATTTGTAGGATGATATTTTCATTTTATGTAAATTAGGACCGTTAGACTTTTCTTTTTTTTTGGATAAATATCAACCAATTCATGATAAGAAAAATTCCAAGGTACATCCAGTGTATGTAAATCTTGTACTCCCTAGCTAGCCAAAGAGAAGGCCTTAATTGATATTTTATTTTATTTTTCCTTTATTATTTTGAAAGAGGATTATGAATTCTATTCTTTGTATTGGGTAGAATGTACGATGACGGGGTACACCCGGTGTACCTAAGAATTTCACGATAAGAAATTACCGTGGCCAATTTACATTACTTTATGGAATTTGTGTATCTACTACTATCCTTTTATGCTTAAAATAAAATAAAATAAAGAGATCATATTTTATACTCGTACTAATTACTTTATGAAGTATATCTACAAGAAAAAGTAGATTTTGGACCTCCCTTTCTGTGTTAGGTAACTTAAGTTATTTGAAATTACGTGAAATTTTAGTAAATTTTCTAAAATTATTTTTAAAAAAAAAACAAGTTTGAGTTTACGAAAACCTTCATTTATTTAAAAAGTACTCCCTCCCATTTTTTTTAATCTTCCCACTTGATTAAAATAATACACTCATTTAATAAACAAGTGGGAAGATTAAAGAAAATGGGAGGGAGTATCAGTTTCAGAGAAATGTTAGAGAAATTTATTAAACCCTAGTTTGTTATTGTGCCCTAGTTTCGATGTATTAACTTTGATAATGAATTAGTTATGAATTCGCGATTTGCTCTTATAGAATACGTGTTACTGTGTTTTTCCGTCTATAGTTCAGTAACCCTGGTTAACTTGTGTATGCCTGTGGGCAGATTAAAGCAATCTATTGTCGACGATAAGTCCCGTCTCCTAATTTTTTTACTAGATGGACAATGTACCAAGCTATAATATGGACTACTCGCTAAGGTATAATCTTCGGCAGGTGAGCAAACTTTCTTTTCGCAGGCTCGTAGCTTGATTATTTTCGCCTTGCGCAGATTTGCTGTTAAGGTCGATTTTCATTCTCTTATTATTTGAGATTCCCGTCGATTGTATCACTTAAAATGTAGTATAATCTTAGTAGAGTCGTAATTTAGTTTGATCATATCCTTTCTCTTTGGCCAGCGATGAAAAATTAAGGTATAGCAGCTAAAACTAGCACTATCCCATGAAATTGCTCGACGTGAAGACTTGGATACGATTGTAGTTGAACGTACACCGGTTAGTCATCATTCTTTATCTCTGTGTTTCTTCTTTGACCATTAATTAAAATATCACTAGCTTGAAATTCACGCCTCAGACGACTTCATATATTGTTGTTACAGGGGATGACTCGGAAGATACAACCGAAGATAAAAGTTCAATCTGCATCTTCTTTAAGTCAATTGTGTCATCAACTCATCGCTATCTCTGAAGACTAGCTTCCCGGCAGTGCACCTCAGTGCCTCCGCTTAGACATGATATTGACTACACTGAAGTATCCCAGCACAACAGATTATTGTTCCAGCATACCCGGCGACATGATTGTCGGTAAACCATGGCCTCCTCCAAGCATCCACTATTTTGTACCCAAGAGATATCGTCCATGCTTCACGTCCAATGTGTAGGAGACACACACACACACACACACACACACACGTCATGGTCTGCACTGCAATACATTCATGGAACAAACCGTCTTCATAATTCCATTATAATCCCAAACATATCAAATCAAAATTTCACAATACTTTCCTGGTTTGACCACATAACGAAAGATATGATTATAGAATGTAAGAAACTTTTCCTGTATATGGGAGCGCTATAGCTCCGTTTAGTGAGGTTTTTGTGGTGCTCAATCATGCTACCAGCATCACGACTCACGAGTGTATTCAATCGTGGCTGTGCACGATTTCCAAGGCCTAACAGCAATTCCCTGGTGCATCACAAATATATGACGGTAAAAGAATTTTACAGACAGTGATGCAAACAGACAGTATGCTATAACCACATTAATCGATATTCCCTAGACTATTCACATATGTTCCGCTATACAAAAGATCAACACCAAGTACTCGAAAAATGCAACTTCAGTGAACCAGAAAAACATAAGCCTTGCAATCTTGTAATTCAGCTTCAATCTTACATTAAGCACGATATCACAATAATCATAGAACTTACAATGAAGGGTGCATTCGTGGAGCTGGAAAGCTGGGGCCATGTCGGAACCAACCAAGGTTTAACTGAAGCTCTCAGCGGCCAAGCATGACCAAACATTCTAACCAAGCCTGCTGGTCGTGACTCCGATGGCCGCCTAATTGTTGATTTTATTGGTATAACTTCTGTTGCTTAGCTTCTGTCGCTAATTTATTTGTCGTGTTTGATTTATCTGACAGAACTAAAAGTTTTTATTAAGCGGTTTTGTAACAACCCGTGTTAGTTTAAAACTGTAATTTAGACTGTCGCGTTCAGATGAGGACTAGATGAGTGAAATGGAGGCGTATATTTTGTGTATGGTAGCGATTACGTGTGTGTTTTGCTGATTTTATGTTGCCATTTTCTGTTTGGAATTGGGTAGGCCTAATTTTGATTGAAGATTGAAACTGTAATAAGAATGATGATTAAGGGCGGAACTGGGTCTTGTCGTAACTCGTGCCTCGTTCTCCAAAATTGGCCCCTCTTTGGCATGGTCTGTTACATTGTCTAAACATCCTAGTTTTTCCGCGGGTGTCTCAGTCCGGGTGCGGCTCAAATTGAAAATTCTATTATTGCCGTGTGTCAGTTAGACATGTCGGATTCGTGTTCCTGTCACATGTAAATGGGTCGCGAATTTCAACCCAAACCAAACCCCAACCCAAATAAATCTCATGTTGGGTTGTCGGGTCACATCAGTAGTTGACACAGCTTTAGATTGTCACTAGGTCGCGCTAACGTGTGTGAACTTTTGGATTAGGGTTAGTAGCCAAAAGTCGAGATAAATGTTTAGAATTTCAAAGGGGAAGACTTGTGGAGTATGTGTTGAAGTGGTCTTTCTGTTTTCGGCTGTGACCTGTGACACCGATGAGTTTATTTCTGCAGCGGAGCAAATAGCAGTGCCATACCTGAGCGCTTACCTGAACGCTCTCGGAGCAAACTTCAGCCACGGGGCTAATTTCGCCACAGGAGGCTCAACCATTCGTCGGGAAAATGAGAAGATATTTCAGTATGGGATCAGCCCTTTCTCTCTCGATGTTCAGATTTGGCATTTTGATCAGCTCAAATCTAGATCTAAAGACCTTTATGCTCAAGGTATAATATTAATTCTCGTTACTTTCTGTAACAAATTATTCGATCTAGTATTTGTACGGTATTATAAAAGCATGTTGCACGCATTCTGATGAATTTTGCCCCATGCTGCGTGCAATCTGTCAGCTAAGAATCCGTACGCAAGAAGTGTTCTTCCACGACAAGAGGACTTCTCAAAGGCTCTTTACACATTTGACATCGGCCAAAACGATCTCTCTGTTGCTTTTCGTACAATGAATGACGATCAAATACGTGCTGCTATTCCTAACATCATCGATCAGTTTTCTTCCGCAGTTCAAGTAAGCTCAGAGTCTTCATTAAAAGAAATGCACCTCATTAAAATTCAGTACCAGTGTGACAGTATCTGATATTCTTTTGCGTGTGTGCCCTCGAAAAATTTGACAGCATTTGTATGAAGAAGGTGCACGATCATTTTGGATACATAACACGGGACCCATCGGTTGCTTGCCTGTACAAACGTTTTACAACCTGAATCCACCACCTGGTTTTCTCGATCAATATGGTTGCGTGAATAGCCAAAATGACAAGGCAATCGAGTTCAACAAGCAGCTCAAAGTCACAGTCACAAAACTGCGAACAAAGCTTCCTGAAGCTGCTATCACATACGTTGATCTTTATGCCGCCAAATATAGACTGATCAGCAGAACAAAGCGCCTTGGTAAGTTATCACCAAAACCATGCACGAGATACCGTGTGTTCGACTTCGACCCTATTTAACCAATTCAACTGTATTATCTTTTGTTGATAGGATGGGCGAACCCAAAGGAGGTCTGCTGTGGGTACCACGAGAAATACGACCATGTATGGTGTGGGTCGAAAGGGATAATATCTAACGGCACATCGGTGTATGGTGCGGTTTGCGTGCATCCAGAGAAGCATGTGAGTTGGGAAGGCGTTCATTACACAGAAGCGGCAAATCACTGGTTCGCTAACCAGATACTGAACGGTGCTCTCTCTGATCCGCCAGTCCCTATCACCCACGCTTGTTATCGAGCTTAAGGGTTTACTTCGCTTCAGCATTCCCGAAAGTTGACAGTAGACTTAGCTGAGCCTTTAATGAGCACTTATTCACAAGGCATTTCGGATAGAATGCCAAACACTATGATATTGTATGTTCAGACATCATGGTATCGTATTATGCCTATGTGCTCCCTAAACGATGAATAGTATTCGCCGATGTAATGTTGCTCGATACAATTTCCATGCGACGTCTGGATAGTGTGACAGGTTTCAGTCCGACTAAAGTGAAACACAGTGCTTAACAAAGACAAACGAGTTTATTAGCACTTGCTCCTTCTCACAACTAACGCATTATTTGTCATTTTGCTTGAAACCTGCGAAAAATATACACATTACATGCTTACTTAGCGTAGTTCGTGACGCAGTGATGCTGCATATAATATGAAAACTATCATCTGTAAAACTCGAATCCTTGATAAAAAGTGTGTCTATTCATCGAATTTCAAGCAAATATTATTGGACGAGTACATGTATGTAAATAGGTCAATCGTGGATGAAAATCTTTCTGATACTTTGTCGACACATCACTGATGTAAGAACAAAAGAATCGCTAAGTTTTCGTTGGAAAATAACGTTATAGTAGTATTAAACAAGTTGGCTTCAGGCTGCGCAACTACATTTGAAAAAAACATCTCTGGTGGCTCCGCCGATGCTTCTATAGGATTATTCCATAATAAATTCTCCACGGAGAAAACTTGAAAAAAAAAAAGAGACGACTTTGTTTCAAGGCCGAACTTCAGCTCCACGTTCTCATGCTACATTTTCTTGCTTGTTCTGCTCTTCCTTGTAGCGCAAAACCATGAATTAGCAATCCATTCTTGCAGGCCAAATTGCAATCTGTTTCTCATAGAAATGGACGCAGAATGAATTACTCGTATTTTTTTATAGCTATCAGGACGGAGAGATAACACGCCAAGTGATTGGCAGATGGAAACGTAAGCAGGATTTGATAAGAGAAGTCCAAAGATGACACAAATAACGCAAGAATGCAACAGATCCACAGCATAACTACGAGTTTTATGACAGAAACGCAACAAGGGCTTCAATTACAGAACATAATAACTTTCGATAGGAGTTTAAGCTACTCACATTTTCTTTTCATACCATGGGCTTACATATTGCATACGTAACAGACCATTCGAGATACTTGTGATTTAATCAAAGGTCTCGAGTTCACGGTTAAGATGATTTAAGCAACGATTTTTTATAATACTGAAAAGGTTTGGACCAAAAGAAAAAAGTTTGGAGACATCAACTAGTCATTCAGTCATATATTCTCCCTCATTTTTATCATTGCCAAGGAGTCAAAACTGCAATGTAATCTAGCTACAAGCTTACACGGAACTAATTAATACTATGGTCATCCTAGATAATTCAAGCTCGACTAAGATCCACATCGCAATGACCATAATGTTTTTCAATGACCAGTTGCACAACCCCGTAAATTACAGTGAAACTTACAGCTATTTATGCCCCTAACTTTGGATGTGAGTATTGTGCTTTGGTGCTACGGATTGGTAAGGGTGACGACAAAAATGACATCTAGAGGTTTTGGGTAATCGGCAGAAATGATCCACAATGAAGGCATATAAAATGTAAACAACTTTCTTACACGTATACAAATCACTTTCTTCACGAAAGCGCAAGAGCTTAAGCATCTAGTTCTTCCTTTGTGTACAACTATGTGACCCGGCCCTCTCCCAAACTGGTGTCGTTGAATTGACATCAGCGGAGTACCACCAAAAAGGAAAAGTTACTGAAAAGTGTAACTTGAAGGTCAGACCAACAAAGACGGTGACTTAAAACGAGAACGCTAGCTACATCGTCAGCTATCGCCTATTGCCATAAAGGAGATCAACAATGGTGCTCTACTAGTCATGTCGCATGTCATATGTTACCAACTACAAGGATAAACATTAATAAAACTTCAAACCTTCCGTAATTTAGTTCACTCGAAATCAACTAACCGTATCACACCATAATCTATAATCAATACATCAATCAAACAAAAATCCAAAAAAAATCAAAGAATTTGCAGTAGATTGAATCATTTATCATAAATAATTTTAAAAAAAAAGGGTTTATTCAATAGAGAGAGATAGTGATTTACAGATTGTTCGTTGTGCCAAGAAAGACCACGGTAGACGTTGACGGAGAAGGTGGCGGTGAGGTAGACGGTGGTCAAACCTAAACCCGCCGTAAAACCCTTGAACACCCACTCTCCTATTTTGCTTCCTCCTCCCATTTTTTTTTTACTCTATTCACTGTGTTCAAGAATGTTTACATACGTTCAGTTTCGATACTAGCTGCCATTGGTTTCAAACACAGTGAATAAAACATAACAAGTTCAGTTCATAAACTGAGTGCCAGTTTCCGGTAAATAGATTTGCAATAACAAACATGAGAGCTTTGTTGCAAACATCAGAGGTTGGATCGTAATACCTTCCATGACAATTTAAAACAGCCTCCTGCAAAGCTTACGGTTATTTAGTTCAAAACCTATTAAATTTTCCTTGTGAAGCTAAGGTATAAAACCAATCACGAGCGTTCTTATGCAGTTCACTGTTAGGAGAACAAGACACGAGTAATCCATAAGGTGTAATAAAGAATTCACTGTTAGGAGAACAAGACACGACTTTCATAATTACCAGTAACATCATTACCTGAGTTTAGCGAGTATGAATATCCAGTTCGTGCTGAAGAACAAGGCAGCACAGAGAAAAATGATGTAACATCGGTGCTAAACAACAAGATCGCGCTGAACTGATGGGGGTGCATCTTCGGCAAGCCACCGGTTGTAAAACCAGTGAACAACGATTTAGAGACAAAAACTATAGACGGAGTTGCACAAACACAAATGACTTCTCCGAAAATCAGCTTACCATTGAAACTCGAGCACTCAGCGATGGAATTAATCACAAACAAATCGCTTCTTTTCCTCCCATGACTCTCATCAATCATGAGTGCCATTTAAGCCAATTATAAATTAAAACACTTACGACTAAAAAAAAATATCATGAAAGAAATCAATCAAGTCAATGAATTCAGAAACGCATAGAATCATCATCATCATCATCAACAACAACAACAACAACAACAACAACAACAACAACAACAACAACAACAACAACAACAACAACAAAAAGCCATTAACAACGCAAACTCTTTCATTCATTCATTCATTCATTCCATCAACGAAATTCTCAACATCAGTAAAATCCTTAACAGAATTAGGTACTCCTACATTATCATCATTAATACTAAACAAAAACTAACTAAAATTATATATAATTAGAAACCCTGAACAAAATCATCTCACAACTCGATCATCCTCGATCAGACAAGCGTAACATTGAACAGGCGAGCCGCTTTACGGATAGCTTTGAGCACCGACGCCTCAATTGGACTTCCAAGGCAGTAAATGACGTCCAAATGAGTCTCGAATTCGGCCTTAATCAAATACACTGCCCTAACCTCATAAACCTCTTTGATGGTGATCTTCACGCGCTCTTTCTCTGTATTTTTCTTCGCTAACTCTTCCTTCATGGCATTGATTAGTCTCTTTCCCTCCTCCGTCACCTCCCTCAACTTTTCCTCATTCTTGATTAGTAACGTGTAGTCGACATACCTCTCCATGACGAGTGCAAAATCATCGAAATAATTCTGGATTTCCGCCATTGAAATTGCTGGTTTTTTCTTTTGTTTTTCTACGAGGTTGGAGGTTGAAGATGAAGATGGATTACGGCGTAGTGGAATTGTGGAATCTGAGGGTGATGGGCCCCTTAAATAAGGTATCCCTGGATTTGGGTCGAGTTTGAATTGGCTGATTTGGGTTGGATTAGTTGTCGGTTTGTTATTTTGGGTTCAAGTTTAGGTCGAATCGGATTATTTCGGGTTTGGGTAATTTTCGTGTCATCTAATATAGCGAGTTATTCGTGGATAATAATTATTTTTGCAACTTGGATTTCGAGTCAAATTCGAGTCTTGAGTTTGGTGTGTCTGATCAGGTTGGGTCGAGTTATCGGGTCAGATCATTCGGATCAAATCAATTGTTACGAATTACTAAATTCCTTTATTTATTTTACACGTTATACGTGTATAACTAGGATAGTTTTATTATACGAGTTATAAGAATACAAATAGTATGATCAAGAAAGTATCAATCTACTCATATTGTAACAACACGGATTTTCCAACAAAAATAAAAATAAAAAAATAAAAGGATTTATAAAAGAAATGCGTTATAACACAGAGTATTTTTTAAAGTAGATGAAACACTATTTTACTACACACCTATTTCAATATAGACATATATATTTATTCTAAAAAGAATTTAATTATTGAATATTACGCTACAGAGTAAATATATTATGTCTGCAGTAAATATTATTTTGTAAGAGTAAACACACTGCAGAGTTTAATTTTTTTTTAAATAACAAAATATTTCACATGCTCTTTTGCGTATAAATTGAAATGATGAAGTTTTGAATTTGTGAGGAAATTGTAATCAACGATTATTTATGTATTAATAATTTTTCGAGAACGAGCAATAATTTTGGGATCTTCAGCCCTAGTGCCAATTTAATCTTGGCTTCGTCCCGACCTGGTGAAACCATTCTGAATTTTATTTAAAATAAGAGTGAGATAAAGTTAGAATCGGTTTCATCATTACTTTTACATGTTATAGTCGATTAAAATTGTCCAAAGTATATTATTGGAATAGTTTTTCAATAGTTGGATTATTTGTCGATTATTTTGAGTTATGATTAATTATTTTGCAAGATGAGTATCAGTTGGAATAATATTCATTTCAATTATTCCTATTAGTTTATTAAAGTTCTTATTTGTCTTTCTAAAAACGACAAATTTGCACAAAACAATTTCTCTATGAATTCCAAATAATTACAAAAAACAATTGATGATCTAAAGTGATTTTGCATACTTTCTCTGTCTTTCCCACCAAAAAAAAAAACATACTTTCTCTGTCTCAGTTATTTATTTACAATCCTGTCAAATTTCCCTTATAAAAAAAATTAAATTAAATTATAAACAATTCACTAGAGCGGGTGAAATAATATTTAAGAGTTCTAATAGTCAAATCCGTCGTATATTAGACAGCCGTACTCCGCGTATAAGAAAAAAAAAGCCTCAAATCTGCTACGACTATGACATGACATGACATGCATAATTTAGAAAAGAAACATTACTCGATCCCTAGCTTTTATATGGCATGAGTTGCTTTTATATGCTACGGTAAGTAAATGGTGTTCGCTATATTCTTCCAACGACTTTACGTCATTGTTCCATGATTTTCTACTATTGTTACCCAAAAGTACGCCTTCATCATTTATCACCCTATTTGGGCCAATTCCTCTTTTCACGTGCGTGAACATTAACCTTATTATATTAAATACTCGGTCGAATATTACTCGGATTGTGTCGTCTCTTACGTAGTAAAATAAATACGTATTCCGTATTATGTATTTCGACAATCGACATTCAATTAACAGTAAAAGTGTAAACCAAGTAACATTAGAGGAAAAAAAAAATACTACGTAACTAAGTACTCCTATTATTTAGTGTCAATCGTATGACAAGTAACATGGAGTACATATTTGTGGAATTTATTTTTCTCCGTTCCTTTGATAATACGAGGTAATACTCTATAGTCTATAGTAGTAGTAATAATAATAATAATAATAATAATAATAATAATAATAATAATAATAATAATAATAGGTTTTGTAGCTTGTTGATTGGGATGACATCGATCATTGGTATGCATGGTCTTCAAACATCCTCCACAACTCCTTGAGATGCGCTACTTTCTCCTGAAATCGGTTGCCTGGCTATCGGTGTGGCGGTGAGCCATGATGGTCTGAGTACGATTAACATCATCTTCATCTTCATCTTCAAATTAAACAAATATATTAAAACGTCGTTGTTTATGTACGTACAACAACTCATATGATCATGGTAACATATTCTATCACGTATAGTACATTCTACTACAGAAAACCCTAATGCTCACACTTCACAGTGCATTGTTGAAGTTTTTCATAAAAAGGTTTTTATTTTTCTTTAAAAATTTAGAGAAACAGCTGTGGCCCACAGCGGTTTCATTAAAGGAGTACGTACTGTACTGTACGTAGAGAATGAAAGGAATATGTACATACCTTTTGAAGGCAGCAGCGATAAAATACAAGCAGAAGAAGGGCAAGAAGAAGCAGAAGAGGTATGACGACGACGTCCCAAACAAAAGCCGCGTGTGGTAGCAGGCGAAGCAAAGGAGTGTGGAGAATCATCAGACAAGTGAGGCAAATGAAATGGCCAACAACTTGCAACCATTTCGATACAATCGGCCACTCAACACGTACGTATATCCCACATAACATGAATAATAATGCCACCAGTTGTGTCGAAGTCTCGACACAAGCTACCCAAGATTTGAACTCCTCAAGCTGCGCATTCACCAAAATCACTGCCACAGACGCGGAGATCATCAGTTTGGTAATGGTGTATATTTCTTTGCTTACCCTCTTCTTCTTCACCGCACTAACTTCTTGGGTCATCGCCGACGCGTGATCACCTTGACCTGCTGTTTCTTCTGACGCAGACCTCACGATAATATTCTCGCCGCTACCTCGGGAAGGTGGTTCAGTAACTGTGGTGATGAGTTCGTCTGAGCTCATTTCTAAGGAATAAAAATTATACCAAGTGTTGCCAATTATTGCAATGGTTAATGTATGTGTAATGTAGAAAGAAGATCATTTAAGTCCACAAATATTGGTAAGTCCGGTAAGTCCGTGTAACTGTTAAATCAGTTTCTTTGAAGCTATGATTCTTTGTAAATGTAACTGTAACTATAATACTTTGTAAATGAAACTGTAAACTGTTGCAAATACAGTTACATCTACAAAGAACTGCAGCTCAAAGAAACTGCAGATCAATAGCTACACGGACTTACGGACTTACCAATATTTGTGGACTTAGCTGAACTTGACTCGTGTAATGTATGTGTGTATGTATGAGTTTAAGTACACTATTGCAATAAGAAGAAGTATGAAATGAGTTAATGACCACTTCATATTAATAGTACTATAAATCTACCTAAAAAAAAGAAAAAATAAACATATGGCTACATATATCATATGGTCTTTTTTGTTTCTTTTCGTTTTTCTCGCAAGTAGTAAATGGTCTCTTGATTTATAGACTTTTCTCCGCTCAATTTGGATTTAATTTAGATTTGGATGTACTGTTAATTAGATTCTTGCTTGTATCGGGCATGGTCGCATGGGTCACACCCGTTGAGAGAGGTGAGCACTTTATAAGTCGAAGGGGTTCCATTCCAAAACCAATTGGCGATGGGAGGAGTAACCCCTAGGCTTATATAGCACGTACTCGACTCTCTTTACATTGGTCGATATGGAACATTGCACGTGAAGCTCTTCTTCACAGGATGGAATGATGAGCCATAATTGCCTCCTTTCTAGTTTGGAAGGATGAAAGGAGACACTTATTTATATTAGGGAAAAATTTTAATGCAAGGGAACACTTATTTTGGGATGGAGGGAGTATGCAATAATGATCAAATACACAATAAAATATACTCCTATTTAAACTAAAGTTGATCCGACTTATTTAATCTAATCAATACGGAGTATGTACTCCAACGACCTAGGTGAAATCATCTGAATGTTTGGCATAAATTCTTATTACTCTTTATCTGCACCAAAAGTCACATTAATCTTATCACACTTGTCGAGATGCATTTTGCGTCATAAATTTCTTTAGTTTCAAAATTATACTCCGTATAATATTGATGTTTACAACATTGAGGATAATAAATCAAACAATATAAAATATTTTGATGCACTCCGGTTATTAAGTAAGGGTATTGTAGTAATAATGTATGGCTTAGTGGCTTATCCTCCAAACTAAGTATGTTATATAATGAAGCGTTAGGATGTAATTGAGAATCATGAATGAAAATCGACAAACTTTCCTCTAGAATTCTCTTTATTGTTACTCTCAAGCAATTCTTCTATTTTTTGCTCCGGATTAACTTAGATCATTAGCCTATATATCAATCATTTCGATTGAACGGCTAAACAGATCATAACATTTCCTTATTTGATTATTTTCGATCGCATTAATTTCCCTCGATCTTTATTTCCGACACCGTATCTGAATGGTTGAATATATAGAGCTAGTCCACCCATCCCTTGTTCATCAAGTCAAACTGAATCCCTAGGACGACCCCAGGCATCTAGTGAAACAAGGAATATCTTTATAGATCTTTATAGATATTAACTCTTCAAAGTTTTTGGGAAAAAAACACCAAAATAACTAAATAAGCCTGTACAAATGTTAGTTTTCGAAGTGAATGTGAGTATTGACGGTTTCATTAGTGTTTGTACTTCGCTATGCCAATATGCCCCACAAACAAAACATATCTACAAAATGTTCTTCATATGGACCCACCTTTATCAAAGACTTTAGAATTTAAATTTTTTGCGACTTTCTGATATCCTCACTTCGGCAACTCGGCAAGCAATGCAGTTTCGTCGTTTACCTATAGAATTCTGTTTTAATAATATTTTGATCAATTCATTTTCAACGGTAACAATAATTTATTGTAATATGTTAATATTATACTTCGTATATAACATGTCGTGCTAACAAATTTGATTGGCCGTCTCATTTTAGAATTTGATGGTACTTAAAAGTTACTTCATCCATACAATTTACGGAGGGAGTATACTTCATCATACGATTATCCATTGGAATTATTTGGTTTAATGTGTGAAGATAAAATTCACATGAAGCTTGCTCAATATAATAGATTGGTAACTTAGAAACATAAAATTGAAGCGTGTGAATGATTAACGATCATATATCATTTTCACTCTTTGTGAAATTAAAGACAGACTCGAGCGACACCCACAAATGAAAGAAGAGTGCTCTACTATATAAGGCCTAAATGGTTTTATCCCAAAACTAATTGATAACTTTCACTTTCATGACCAATGTCAGATTTACATGTGAAATATGCTATTAAGGGTTTTTTCACACGTCCCCTCGACCCCTCACATGTAAGCCCCTTAACAGAGCCTTATAATATAGTCCAACATTATTAGGATTCTTCCTTGTACAAGAATCTAACATTATTGGATTATTCTTCATGACATACAAAGCCCAACCGGATGAGTGATTTTACGCAGGTTTGCTGTATAATTCCACGCGATTAACATTCCACGCGATTAACAAGTATAAAAATTTGATATTAATCGTATTTATTAAAATGTATTGTATCAAGCAAGAATACACATAACTGAATTTAATTTTATACATTCAGAAATATCAAAACTTTCTCACTCAAGTAAATAGTACTCCGTATCATTTTGTACTTTGGTGTCAATATGTATATGTCGTATAACATAGAGGGAGTGATTTGTAAAACTTTTATAAAACATTTTGACAATATAAAATCTAAAGATTCATTATTTTCTAGTCATAATACTCAAGGCCAGATCTTCACTTGGGTGGGGGTGGGCCGGACCCTCTAGGATTTAGAATTTTTACAAGTATTGCATATTTAAACATAGTGAAGGTAGTGGCGCAGTGTTCAAGTATGTGTTGAGTCATTTGTGAGGTCGGGGGTTCGAGACCCCATGTTGACATATTTTTATGGCTGAGGCCTTTAAGACGCATTCGTCATACTAACAAATCAATCACAAAAAAATCATTTACATCAACTTAAATTACAATTTTAACGGTCGATATAGCGAAAGTTAAATCGCAAATTTGAGTTTTCTTTATTTTCAATAATAATAATAATAATAATAATAATAATAATAACAATGTATTATTTTCTTTCGTGAATATTTACTTATTTGTCAACACAAAACTTGTCGCATGAATATTGTTTTTATAAGTTCTACGAGAGTACTTTTATAAATTTTACGTTATACATTAAATTAAAATATAACAAAAAAAATTGGTTAAATGATATTTTTATTTGAGAAGTTAATATTTCATAAATGACATGCATGATGCATTCTCTTTCCATTTAAAAATTAAGATAATTTTTCTATTTTGAAAAAAAATTACATGTATTCCATATTAAAAATCAATATATATAACATACTAACTAATACGATAATCATTGTATTTATTATGAATCGAAAGTAGTCTTTAATATATTTTCAAACATATAAGATTATTATAGGCGGATTATTATAAGTACAAATAACATTGACCTTCCAATATAAACTACGTACTTGCAAATTTAGCGTCGGTCCCCCTAATTTTTTTTTTCAAGATCCGACATTGACAATACTCCTTTTTAAATTCGATCCATTTGTCGTCAAAAAAATATAGGAGTTACATTCATGTGATTGTTGTGGAAATGTTGAAACTGATAAAAGTGAACTTATTCGAAATTTTATTGGTCGTCTCAGTCTTATAGTAGACTTATAATTAACAAACACAATAGCTCGAAACCTGATCTAGTGGAATATGCAAAGTTGGAATCTATTTGATTGAGCTGCTACCTAATTGATAAAAAAACACCACGCCACCCTAAAAAAAGATAGTGACCCAACTCAACGGACAACGGGAGCCGGAGTAACCCAAGTTAAATTATAATTAACCCAATATAATATTTCAAGCTGATTCATGTCACGCTAATGATTTAATAAAATTAGGTTATATTTAGATTAAATGGACTTAACATTCCAATCGATATTTCAAGCATGTGTAAATAAGCACTACAGAAAATTAGAACTTGTGGCACAAATCATGCCACATAAACGTTTATAATGAAACATAATTTTATTTAGCCACAAAAAAAAAAGAATATTTTAATTGCCACTAAAAAATTTTGTGGCACAAGAAATATAATTTTGTGGCAAATAATTACTTGTACCACTGAAATAGTTAAACTTGTGGCAAAAAAAACATTAATTTAGCCACATATCAAGTGATGCATGTGGCAAAAATACATTTCTAACCACATATCAAGTCATTCATGTGACAAAAACACTTATTGAGCCACAAATTATTTTACAATGTGGCAAAAAATTATTAGCATTGTTAGTGAAAAATGCAAATACAATGAAAATTCGCGACAAAATATAGATATGTCGTTAGAATACGCAAAAGTGCTCGTCGTTAGAATAAACAAAAGTGAAAAACGCAAATACGTTGATTACATCATTGGAAGTTCGGTCAGTGTTCTTGACTTGCTCTCAATCCATATGACCGTAATAAAGTAAGACCATCGAAACGGCCCAAAACAAAGTAAGACCAACGATTAAGACATGAGAAAAGGGGGAGCAGGCCGAGCTGCAAGATGTTTGTAGGAGTTGGTAATTTATTACACATAAATAAAATTAACTCATATTAATTACATAGGTTTTTATTAGTTTATTTAAAAAACATACCCGGATAAAATTAACTCATTGAAAAAACACCAGTAACACCAGTACAAGTACAACTACAGTGAGAGTACACTCATCTTCATCTTCTTCCTCTGAAAAAAAGAAAAAAAAAATGGCAGCAGCGGGTCTACAGACAAATTTTAATGAGTTTTCAAGTTTGATGGAGACATACGTGAACTATGAGACAAAGATGGCGTATCCAGAAAATGCTCCTGCTGGTGGTACCAGAAACAATGCTCATGCCGGTGATGCCGGAAACAATGCTCCTGCCGGTGGTGCCTGAAACAACGCTCCTGCCGGTGGTGCCTGAAGCAACGCTCTTGGAAGTCGTCACCGCCTCCGCCGCCGCCGAGTAAGATGGTGCTTAGGAGAATGAAGCTGTTTCCAACTGTGTTTATGAGGAGAAGGAGGATAAGAAACAAAGTGAATGCAATGAGGTACACAAGGGATGAGGGTTTGAGACTAATTGGTAAGATCATTTCATGTGTTTTGAAAAAACAAAGAAAGAAATCGGTGGTTTAGATTAAAATCACTCAAGTTGCTCAAATAAGGGCAATCTTTCTAGTTAGTTAGAACTTGTGTCACAAATCATGCCACAAAAATGTGTATAATGTGGTATAATTTTATTTAACCACAAAATAAAAAGCATATTTTGATTGCCACTGAATAATTTTGTGGCACAAGAGAAATTATTTCGTGGCAAATAATTACTTGAACCACTGAAATAGTTAAACTTGTGGCAAAAAACATCTATTTAGCCATATCAAGTCATTTTGCAAAATACCTTTGTAACCACATATCAAGCCATGCATCGTCAGGTTGGAAAATACCTTTGCAAACGACGGGACTAACGACCATGGGACTCTCAGTAATGTCTCCGACGACGACGGGACTCCCACTAATGTCTCCGACGACGACGGGACTCTCAGCAATGTCTCCGACAACGACGGGACTCTCAGTAATGTCTCCGACGACGACGGGACTCTCAGTAATGTCTTCGACGACGACGGGACTCTCAGTAATGTCTCCGGCGTCAGGAGTAACATCAATATTGTTATCGGCGCCGGCACCGGGGGGAATCGGTTCATTATCGTACACCATCATAATCTCGAAGTTGATGAACTTTTCCATTAAGCTAGCAAATTCATTGAAGTAGGACTGTAAACTAGCGGCCATTTTTTTTATTTTTTTTGTGTTTTTTTTTTTGAAGAAGAAGATGAACATGAAGGTGAATATCAGTAAATCATCCTTTTTTTCTTTTCTTTTCTCTTTTTTTTCTACTCTCTTTCCTTATTCATTTTTCATTTTTTTTATTTAATGGCAGTTTCTTGGAAAGTAAGACAACAGTTTAATTACCCTTTTACCCTTTCAAAATATCAGCCACGTACAACTACACCACTACACCCCCACCCCCAAGTCATATGACCACCTTCTTTCACTTGTTTCCGTCAATGACGAAGCTAGCATTAGGCTGAACAGACTTGGGTCGGGTTCGGTTTGTGAATTCTGCTTAATATGTGTTTTAACAATAAATAAGAAACCGTTGAAAGTAGCGGTGTTCATCGGTCCAAACCTGGATCGGACCGGACCTAAAAAGACCGGAGACCGGATTACTTAAAAAATCAAACCCTAGGACCGGACCGGTTAGAAGTGGACCCGGCCCGGCCCGGACCTTTACCTCTTAGGTCCATGTTTAGACCGGACCGGACCACTTAATATAAAGGCTTTAGGGGATTTTTTTCGACATTGGACCGGACCGAACCGGATCGTAGACCAGATTCCAAAGATTAAGACCCGGAGACCGGACCTATTTGCATCCGGTCCAACCCGGACCGGACCGAAAAATCCGGATTGGTCCAATTTACCGGTCCGGACCACTTTTTGAACACCCCTAGTTGAAAGCATAACCATTCAAAAGAAAGTGGCGCATTAGTTTGTAGTGTCACTGTGGTTCTCTTTGTTCCAAGTTCGATAAAATCAAGCAGACTCGATAATGACCCGATGCGAACTAGGCTCGAACTGATACACTGCTTAACCGGAAATGACCCGACTCGATAAGAATTCGAACCAAATCCGATCCAACCAACCTGATTGCCACCATTGAGGTACTTTTATATCGAGGTTGTTTTGGGTAAGGTTATTTTGGGTCATTTTTGAGTCGTGGTTTTGATCAAATTACTAATTTGGTGGTTGAATCGAGTTTATTTCAATTTCGGCTATTATTTTAATTTTTGACGAGAGTTGATGGGAGTCTACGAGGTTATTTTTGGGTTTCTATTTGGTTCTTTTGTTAGGCATGAGTCGACTTCAATCGGTCGACTCAATCTTGACTAGGTTAGTTTTGTCATTTAGGTTGACCATTTTGTTGGTTCGCTCTTCTATAACTCATTATATTGTTACTCCGTGGCTACTTACCGTGGCTTCGATTTCATACCTAATTAGTAATTAGTAATTACTCCTAAAGCCAATTGATGAGCTCAAGCCCAATTTAACGCGTTTAAATGACCCGTAATGTATTCCGTAATGTGGATCGAGGTCAAGGGGCTTCAGCCACACGCAACATAGAACCCTCATTTTCTTGATATATACGAGAACTAAGTATTAGATACACTGTGACGAATAATCTTCACTGTCAACCAAATAAACACTAACATTAGTTCGATGACCTTGAACGAATAACCACTACAATCGAGCCAAAGATACTAACACAGCGTTACGAGTGCAAGAATATTCCAAATTCAGGTCCATATCCACTACTGCAATACGAGGCAACGACGGTTAATGTGTTGAGCATATAATCAATTCACCTAGTTGACATTTTCTCGAAATACCATTACGATTCTCTAACAAACTTTCTGCAGCCAATCTTATGTCAATCTTCTCCACACGACCAATTGACCATCAGTTTGATTCTGATAACTAAAGTCGGTCTCACAAAATGGTCGTAAACATAGGCTGCTCCACTGAAATACGGTATGACCAGCCAACACGTAGCGACTAGCTTAGCATAAGACCAAATCGGTATCCTACAAAGACACAAAGATATCGAAAAAATTGATTTACGAGCCTACTAAAATGTCAATTTCACACTGATACAAGACGATCTTACCATGCAACTAATGCAGCAAAAGTTAGCTCGAAAAGGGTAATAAGGGAATACAGAACCCAGTAAGTTAGCCACTGACGATCATCAGCGCCAGACTTGCTTTCGATAGCTTGGATCGATGCATACCTATAAAAAAAATCAAAAATAAAAAATCACAAGAGAGGACGAACTGATAAACAACTGAACGAAACACAAAAAAGAGTTTCGGTTTTACTTACAAGGGATATACAAGGCTGACTATAGGCCTGTAACAAACACAGTCGAAATGAAATAGTCATACACGAAAACATATGGTGAGATCGTCTTTTTTGAGACTTAATGATAAAGTAGACGAAAAAAAAAAAGGCGAGACGTACTAACCAAGCTAAAACATCAATGTGGTTAAGAAACACCATGAGTCCTCCCATTGTTTTCGGAGTTTTGATGTCCAAATAACAATTTTTTCGCAATTATACCTCGAGATTTTGTGATGAAAAAGTATAGTAGGTAAGTCTGTTCTTTTGAAAGTACAAATATTTTCGTTTATACTTCGAACTTTCGATGATAAAAGAAGGTAAGAAAGCGTGGGATTGATTTATTACTAGAAGAGCAAATGTTAAATTAGCATGAACTTAATTAATTTACGACTTAATGAAAAGAATCTTAAAATTTGATTTATGACTTAATGAATATTATGATTTATGAATGATAATAAAACTGGCTGAAGGATCTCGTTCGACTTTAAAAAAAATTGCAAGCCTACATATGAGAATCGAGTGTACGAAGATTTAGTTTTATACTCGTAACATATTAGGATCTATGGATGACTATACTTAAGAATTTCCATTGCTTTTCATTTACAACGCTGACGGTCTATACGCTAATTCTATGATGCTGTAGACTCTGTAGTCATTTCTGGTTGCTTTGACAGCAGATGCAGCGGCCACGAGTCGGCTGGTGTAGGATATCTCGGCTGAGGTTTGCGCACAGCCGCAGGTGGTTGAGAGGCAGCTTGCACGTTGGGAGTCATAGGGACAACATAAAGTGGGACGAGAATTGGAGGTTCTCGAGAGGTTATGTTTAGGTCGGGTTTAGACTGGCCGAGCTTTTCTTGGAGTTCAGTCTTCACACGCTTGATTTGGTCTTCGAGGGTAACGTTCTCGTCTTTGAGTTCATGGTTCTCTGTTGTAACCTAGACGAACGTTGATTAGGCTTGTAAGCATAATCAATCAACGCGTGAGGAAACATTCTGTCGAAAAATTGCTGCGCGAGGAAGACTTACATATTGAGATTCTGATAACAAAGTCAAGTTCTCATTTCTGAGACTTCGAATCTGAGAAGATATATGAATAGACTTATACTCCTAATAGAAACCATATCCTTTAAATGACGGATAGTCTCGTTTAGTATACACGCCTTCCCGTTGTTCTGTTCACTCAATTCTGCGCAAAAGAACATTTCAGGGAACGACTCGTGTAAATCGATGTTGAAGGGTGCAAAAGTAGGGAAGTAAGTAAGCATACCGAGGAAACTACCGAGTTTATTGAAAAGCTCGTTTAATTGATCACGTTTCTATTAGCAATATTCTATTAAATCATAAATATTTCTGTACATATCTACCTCAATCAAATCAATTGTAATTACGGCTACATAATCGCATTCACATTATTATTCTAGGAAGTTTATATTTTGGAATATATTGTAATTATAGGATTAATCTCTTAGGCTTGTACTATATATACTCTTGTAATTCATTCATAATGCAATGCAATTCTCAATTCTAAAACCATTCTATTGCTCTCCATAATTCTAATAGTTTCAGCTTTTCTCTTTCAGCCTTCACGACTCTTATCGGAATTCTGCCACGCCTCTTTTTGGTAGGGGGAGACCTGCAAATGGAAAAAGGCTCTCGTTTATAATGAAAATTAATGTAATCGTTTAACGCAAATTCCGTCAAATAATATGATTTCGTATAGAAAAAGGATGATCAAAGTGTCGCATTGAAAGGAATAACATCACACGACTATTAAATTTACGTGAATTCAAAACTGACCCGTCATCAACTTCATTCTCAGGTGCATCACTCTCTTCATTAACAAGATGATCGTTGTCGTCGTCGTAGAAAACATCCATAATTATTCTTAAGATTAGTCACCTGTTGAAACCAAATGAAATGAAATTTTAAATCTTATCGACAGTCTCTTTTAGACGGTCTGGTTTGCAGTCTCTCTTTTCCCTCTCACGTATACAGTCCAACGTTCATACGTTAAAAGTGTAATACCACTTCTCAATAACACCGTCTTATACCATAAAACAAACCCAGTACAGACAGTCTCAGACAAAAAACAAAACTATAAGCACCATGTGATACTACTAAATGATATTCCAAGAAATTAAAGATGATGAAGAACACCTGAAATAATTTTGGAAAAAAAATATGAATAATGAAAATTGAAAAGACAACAACAAAAAATAAAATATGAGTAATAAAAAGACAAAAATATGAGAGATAGGCGTGTGGAGGGAAGCAGGGAAGAGCGTGGTTTAGAAAATAAAAACGACTGATTTACGTCATTTCTTTAGCGTATGACAGTCTTATAATAAAAGACTTACTAATTACTCTGTAAATTGATGACGGCAATGATAATATCTCACATGAAAGACGGTTTTATTTTATCTACTTTTAGAGATCTTTGACGTGAAGTAAATCTTACATAAGGTAAACCTGTTAGTTTTTCAATTTTACGCTTGATATTAAACAAATCGACATTTTATTAAAATATATGGATTACATTTCTTAGATTTTTTTTACTCCGTATATAAAATATTTATCATTTTTTAATATATATTTTTTTGGGTGTAAAAAATTATGCGTGCGCCACCCACAAGCCTCTTTTCATTTAAAGAAGAACAAAAGAATACGAAAGTTAGGAGTTGAGATTATGCAAATATTCAAATCCAATGCATATCCTCCACGCCTTTGGCTCTTTTCATCGTGTGTTTCTCACACTTTTTTCTGCGTCTTTTGGAGTATTATTTTAGGTTATGTAATCATATCATTCTATAATTATTTTCAATAAAATCTTCATGTCACTATAATTTTTCGAGTTTTTAAAATAGACGATGTCACTCCATAATAGCTTGCGAATTACGAAATACTTAAGTATTGAACTTTTAAGTTTTACTCCGTAACACTTTCTCATTGAAAATGTTCTGATCTAGTGGTTAGAATCGAATATATCATGAACCTAAGGTATGGGGTCATATGTTGAATTACCTCTCCAATGCTTAGACCTGGCCACAGGCCGGGCTAGGGCCTATCCTCAAATCTCATGCCCAGGCACGGTCCGGGCGGGGCTTTGAAATTAAGGCCCAACCCCCAGCTCCTTGGTTAGAAAATGGTGGAAATGAGAGAGCCTGGAGGGTCAGGCCTAAAAATTCAAGACCCAAACCCGGCCCGTTCCTAGAATGGGTTGGACGGGCTATGAAAGGGCAAGGTCGGGCCATAGAAAACGCAGTCCACTGGAAGGGGAGGGCCAGGGCCGGCTGGCCCGCACAAATTGCTAGCTCTACCTATGCGGCTATGCTATAGTGATCTTGTGGATTTCATACGGTCCTTTTGGACTTATTTTGAAATCTATTTAGTCAGTTTGGTTCAGCAAAATTAAATCCAAACGAACTACGGTCGACAAGTGGTTATTTAAATCACATCAAATGACGATGGGGTTAATACATGGTACATATCGAATTTGACCCGTGAGTTCAATTGAACAATTAAGGTCGAGTCATTCGATTCCGGTCAAGTGGAATGCACCGATAGAAATATGAACTTAATGCACTCATCACGATGTAACCTACACTTCTAACCTCGCTCTAATGGTTTATCACTTTAAATAAGCGAGTAACGATTACCTTCCATCAACGAAGTACGAAAGCACAACCCTACAGAGAATATTATGCGTGTGACACTATGACCCCATGGTGCATTCTGTAGTTTCAGAAGCCTCGAACTTGTGAGCAGCCAAGTTGGAATCGACGGACCTTCATTCTTCCGTTCAATGCAAGAGCAAGCACATCGAGCTCCTCTACATACCACAACTCAGAAACAGCAGCCTGAAATCCACGGATTTTGTTGTTCAGGCGAGCAACCAGTTCACGAAACATTTGGTCATCATCTGAAGTTCCGTACACTTCCTACACATGATATTGAAGAATTATTACCACGCAACAAATCAGCGATTTGTCAAATTTAATAAGGTTCACATAATATAGTTTATTAAAAATACTGAAAAAACTATCTTGATCAAAATGAGCACCAAATAGTAAGCATAAGTTTCCCATAAGCACGTCGATGAAAGTCTGTCATGTTGAAAACTGTTCAAGCAGCACGGTATGAAACTGTTGATATCGACGCATCCTTTCAAATCAAGTGACTGCCATTCCGATGCCATAAACCGAGTACACGCTATTTTAAAGAGCACGAGAATGTAACGAGGAGAAGAACACCATACTAAAAGTGAAAGCAAACAAAATGTGGACGCTACCGAGTGACGTATGCTTTCAGGAATCATCATACACTAACCTTATTTGAGACTCGTGGAGGGCCCAATAACCTTGCAAATGAAGTATGGAGTATCGCAGCATCAATGAAGTATGGAGTATCGCAGCATCATACTGCAGCAAACAAAACACAAATTGTTTAGTTGTCTGCAGAGCTTGTTATCACTTAACTAGTTAAACGAGTGTGAATCTTTCAAAGACTTTAGAATGTGCTGGGAATTGAAACTACTTACAAGCTGCTTTTCAGGAGCACGAGGCAGAGCGCTCCTCAGTTTAGCACGTATGATGGTAGGATCTGTACCCGAGCTCACCTACCCAAAATATCATTCAAATCAAGTATGAAAGTTGTTGCGACCTTAAACAAGTTTTTGACAAAGTTGAACCTTAATCACAAATACTTTAAGAACACGAGGGTGAAAAAATTATACAAAAAGTTTCAATTCAATGATGATCATGAGGACGATTCAGCGTGTAAGCCAACTGAAAGCTACCATTTCCAATAATAAAATTCTAACAAACGGGAATCGAGATTACAGTGAATGAGTAAAATTCGTTACACCTTCTAAACACATAAGCAAGGCCTCATCAGATGCATATAAATATTTGGACGTACCTGCCAATACCCGAGAAGAACACCAGTGGAAGTCAAAATCACCCTTTCTAAGACGATTTTTAACGGACAGAGTGATTGAGCTAAGTTTTTAACAGCGTTAGCTTCTGCTTCAATCTGATGAAGATATAATATAAGGTCATTTGACATGCATTACAGCATTAAGCGAGATGAAAGCTCTATTAAATTCATCGAAAGACTTACTTCCTCTGGCGTGGCGGGGACAGGTGAGATATGGTGCGAAGCGTGGACCATGCTGAAGTGGTATAAACTCGAGTTCTGGAACCAAATAGCTAACCGAACCACATGTGAGGTACAGTGGTCAATACATTATATTAATTTGTATATATTCGCCAGAGATTATTTGTAACCAAGGAATGCAATGAATAAGGAGTAGTAAATCTTTGACTTCGATAAAAATGACAAAAATTAGTAAATCTTGACTAACACAAACAACGCACACGAAATAGGAGAGGCGAGCAAAATTTCAAAGTACTTTACCTCTATAAAAGTATGGTGAAAATATTTTGTACAGCGTTTCTGTAGTAGGTAAAAAAATCAAAAATTATAAACGGGAATGTCAAAGATCAGATAACACCAAAAAAAAGTTCTGTCAAATACGTACTTACGATATGGGTACTGAATATTCGGGACTTAGATATAAAACATTTGCTCGCACTGGTGGGTCGGCTGGCTGTAAAATGGGATCATCAGACACGAGCCAAAAGGGTGATAGACAGACGAGTAAACGACATACCAAACATAATGAGTAACCAACTAAAAATCTTACCTGAGGATTAGGAGTTACAACACCGTCTTTCACAATAAAAAGATCATTAAGTGACAATGACTGAGACGTTTTGCCGTGCTTAAGAAAAGCTGCCCCATGTTCATCGAAATCCCTTGCCATTTTGTCATACAATTTGATTCTCTTTTCCATGTTTGATATGGACGAACCTGTATCAACATTCTAAAAATGTTTTTTTTCTCACTTTATGATTCATAACCTAAATTCCAAATTCCGAATCACAATCTTCTTCCTTCCCCAATAAACACGATAGTATGGCGATAAAACCTTCTTACAGTATATGAAATGCATATTTTATTGACCTACATAGAATCGTTTAATGCTAAACGCTACAACTTATGTACGAGACCACCCTCTTTTACTACTAGCCAACATGTAGACACTGTCCGTTAAACTTGTACAGCACTACCATCAATCTACAAGCTATCTTACCAAAACATTCACTTGGACGTGTCATCCTACACTTGACACCCAAAACAATTCATTGTAGAATGGAACTTTACGAAACTTGTAGCCGAGTTTGGGTAACATAGTGTACAACCCACAATAGTTAAGTACTAAATTCATCACTGTAATCAATCTCACAAACTGCCAACTAACTAAAAGATCGAACATTTTGTCAGAACGCACCTAACATTTAGGCCATTTGTGAAAAAACACACATAAAGTTTTTTTGTTTTTTCCCCAAACACGCCTAAAATTCAGCTTAGTTTGTCGTAAGGCACGGATTTCATAAAACCGCTTCACGCGTGCGACGGAGTTCTACAATGTGACTATTTTAATGCTTAAAGTCAAATAACCGTCTTGACTAACGAAACGTCTTCCACAATAGATTTTTGCTTCACATACTTTTGATGATCACCCAGGACAAGTTCCTTTGCTTAATCAAAGTTTCAGCCTTTGTTTTGCTGGTAATGATTGAATTTTTGTATGATTATGTGAAGGAATATTCCAAAATTTACTTTTATTTTTTTTCTAAAATTGTATTAAGTTGGTATTTGATGTTTTAGATTTAGAATTAGAAAGTGAAGGGTATATGGATATTTTGAGGGAGGGTGAAAGTCTTTTATGGTGGTTGATAAGGTGGTGGGGACTTGAAACTTTGACGTTTCGATGACAGTGCCGAGGAATAGGAATATGAAGCTTGGTTGAGAGAGGTGTTTCGTGGTGGTGGGACTTCACAGTACAGGATGAGGAGGAGGGCGGATACAGGTGGTTGACTGGTTGTGGTTGTTGTTGTTGCAGCAAAGGAGGTGGAGGAGTGGTGGCGAGGTTGAGTTTGAAGATCTTGTGGGAGTGTTTGTTAGGTGGCTTCGCTGACATACAAATCGAATGTAGTTGTTGTTAATAATGGTGGCGGTGGCGGTGGTAATGGTGGTGGAAGAAGGTGGCAGTGAGTTGGCGGCAGAAGGAGTGGTTGAGGGTGGACAGTAATGGAGGTGGAGGTGAAGGGGGGTCTTCGTGGTGACATTTTAGAAAAATTAGTTTTTAGAAAAGGAAAAAAGAAATGGTAACCTGTGAAGCAGGTTGTAGGTTACTTGGTTTGTTCAGAGAAGAGAAGGGTGATAGTTAGGTTTATTGTGGGAATAAATGAAGGATGGTTTATGTTTGGAAGACCATGGATAGGATGGATTATTCTTGTTAAATTTTCCTAATAATTTTTCTTAAGTATAAATCTATAATAATAATAATAATAATAATAATAATAATAATAATAATAATAATAATAATTGAATTTTATTCACTAGTTCAATTTAATTGAATTTCATTCATTTCAGTTCAATTCAGTCTCATTCAGATTCGATTCGATTCAACTTATTTGATTCGATTCACTTCGTTTGATTCGATTCGCTTTAGCTCGATTGATTGATTCGATTCATCTAAAAGTCAGAAAAAGCGAGTTCAAAAAAGACAAACATGCCCAAAACAATTTCTCTATGAATTCCGAATAATTTTAAATATACACGCTCTACCTAATTATATTAGAGTTATTTTGTGTCTTTCCACTTACAATTGACGATATATAGTGATTTACGCGGAGTAATACTTATGAGCTCTAAAAATTTATATATCAAGGGGACAACAGTACTTCGCGTATAAAGAAAAGTCTCAAATTAAATCTGCTACGAGTCTACGACGTGTAAATCTCACTTAAAACGGGTCAATCCGTTTTAAGCTGGAAATGGGTCAATATTGATAAAAATGGTAACATACTACAATATATTAAACACAAATTTTAAACGGTAACAATATTGATAAAAAAAAATGGTAACAACAAATTTTAAATGGTAACAATATTGAAATGGGTCAATATTGATTAAAAAAAAACTTAACTCAAATAACGAATAAAACACAAATTTTAAACGGTAACAATATTGATAAAAATGGTAACATACTATATTATATTGGTGACATATTTTCAAAAAATTAAAATATAATTAACCTATTTTGGTAACATATTATACAATTATGGTAACATATCAAACAAATGTTATGACAATTTTTTATTTTCTATGTTTTATAATATGTTACAAATATAATATAATATGTTACCATTTTATATTACTTTGTTACCTTTTTCAATAACCCTATAAACACGATTTCCGACAAAAGTTTTTAAAAATAAATTTTGGGTCTTGAAAAAAAATTAAAACGGGTTAACCCGACCCATTTTAAGCTTAAAACGGGTACCTTGGTTGCAAAGAAGAATTTGTGGTCTACGACTAGGACATGACATGCAAAATTTAGTAAAAAAAACAAAAAAGAATTTACTCCGTAGATTTTATAGGGATGTGCTATTCGTCGTCAACAAATTACTTTGTGCAGTCGGCTTTTCTTTTCACTAATTATACTTAGTGAATTACATAATTATTTTTTATTTTTTGTTAGTAATATTATTTATAATGTTTTGAATTACAAATTTTTAAATTTTGATATTTTTATTAAATCGGTACATTTATTTATCGTTACGTTTAAGTGATTGTTTAATTTTTTTGAGTTACTCTTAAGAAAAATGAATTCCTCGATTTTGTATTATTCATTTTTTACAAAAAATTTATATTTTTTTTTAAAAAAAAAAAAAAAAAAAAAAAAAAAAAAAAAAGTAAATTACGACTAATTTTAAAGTCGAAAAAACAAAACCGTAAAAAAAAAAACAAAACTACAGCGCGTATCGAGGAGCGGCGTATATACTGCAATGTCAGTCTCGCGGCGTATGCGGAAACATGTCGAGGAGCTCGGCGACATCTTGCATCTATGTCGAGGACTCGGCGTATTCTCTGCAATGTCGAGGAGACTCGGCGTATGCGAGTACATCAGTCTCAGCCTGACATGTCTTTAAGTTTTTTTTTCTGATTTTGTTTCGACTTTAAACAAAGTCGTAATTACTTTTTTTATTATTTTTTTTTTTAATATAAATTTTTTGTAAAAAATGAATAATACAAAATCGAGGAATTCATTTTCTTAAGAGTAACTCAAAAAAATTAAACAATCACTTAAACGTAACGATAAATAAATGTACCGATTTAATGAAAATATCAAAATTTAAAAATTTGTAATCCAAAACATTATAAATAATATTACTAACAAAAAATAAAAAATAATTATGTAATTCACTAAGTATAATTAGTGAAAAGAAAAGCCGACTGCGCAAAGTAATTTGTCGACGACGAATAGCAAATGGCATTTTATATGCCATAAGTTGCTTTTATATTGCACATGTTGCTTTTATATTGCACATGTTGCTTTTATATTGCACGTGTTCCTTTTATATGCTACCGGAAATGGTATTCGCTATATTCTTCCAAAGACTTTACATCATTGTTCCATGATTTTCTACGATTGCTACCCAAAAGGTCAAAAGGCCAAAAGTACACCATCATCATTTATCACCCAATTTAGGCCAATTCTTCTTTTCACATGCGTAAACATTAACCTTATTATATAAAATAAAATATTACTCGGATTTAGTTGTCTCTTACGTAGTAAATTTCGTATCACGTATTTCGACAATCAAATCTTCTTTTATAGGAAAAGAGTGAATACACGATCAAAGTACCATTGACTTTGCGTAAGATTTTGATGAACTACAGAGTACATTACTCTTTCATTTAAGTCATATCCTTCCTTACCTAAAATGAAAGAAGAAATATTTTATGAATATTCATACCCTTTATTTTCATCCTAATTAAACAATTGACCTTAGTTCTCCTAAAAGTATATACCATTCCATATGGAGTAATTATTAATTAAGTTAGTAAGCATTAAAAAGTAAAAGAAAAGAAAAAAAGAAAAATTAATATGATTTGAGATGACTTACAATAAACATTAATATTGTGACAAATAAACATTTGTGGTATACTAACTATTATCTCACGTAAAATCGTTTCACACATGAGACCTATAATTAAACAACTAAAATTTATTATAAAAAATTAAAAATAACTAACTTATGTTAGAAGTCTCACAAAAATCGTATTGTGAGATGATGAGACTGTCTCATATATAAGAGAAGTTGTGTATTCACTACTTATTATTTATTTTGGAATAAAATGATTCTAACTTGATTTAATGTACAAACATTTTTTTTTTTTTTTTTTTTTTTTTTTTTTTTGCCTTAAGGCTGCGTTTGGAAATTTGGAATTAATTTGAAATTCTTGAATTCAAATGTGAAATTTGAAATGTTGCATTTCAATTCCAAGTCCAATTCTATAGTGATGTTTGGTGACGCATGAAATTGAAATTTACAACTTTAATATAAAAATTTTGTTAAAAATTTATAACAAAATGAAATTTTAGACTATTATATCAACTTTTAAAATAATATTTTAAGATTTTACTCATTTTTAAGTCATACGGAATAAGTGTGAAAAAACTAAAAGGATGAGGAATTCAAATGACTACCTAAACCATAGAAATTGACATGAACCCAAATTGAACTACCATGGAATTAGGATGGAATTGAGCCAATTTCAATTGCAATTCTTGGAGTTCCCTAAACATTGGAATTGACTCAATTCCGAAATTGAATTCTAATTCCGGGTTGCCAAACATGCCATAATGGTAAAGATTATAGCTTTCTATTCATTATAGCGATATTTCTAAAATAATATTGGTAATCAATATATTATTGATTATTGATATGGACCCGTTTGATTATGTTCAATATATCATTGATTATTGATATGGACCCGTTTCATTATGTTAATTAGTACTGTATATTATGTAATTATAGTACAGTAACTCTTTTTATTTCTTATGGTTGTTTTAAGCTAAATAAATGATACAATTCAAGTTAATCCTTTATCTCCTCTAATAAAAGAATGAATGTTTGACCAAAATACTTGACTTTGCGTAAACATCTCTTATCCTCTTCCATGAACACCATTCACATTGATGCTTATTTACACTCTCTTATACTTCCTCCATTCCGTTTGATTCTATACATTTGACCAAAACACGGTAATTAAGGTAGAAGAAAATCAAGTGGGGTAGACAATAGAATTACCAAACTACCCCTACTTTATTCTTTAAAAAAGAACATTGCAAGTGGGTTGGGTGGGGTATTAATGAAGGGTATATTGGTATTTTAGTTTAATAAAGTACGAACCAAAATAGAAATGTATAGAATTGATTGGAATTTCCGAAAAAGGAATATGTATAGAATCAAATGGAATGGAGGAAGTATAATCATATTATATTATCTATATAATAAGAATTGTATATCTACATATAATAAAGAAAGAGAACAAATAGTCTCAATTTACATTTAATTTATTTGTATGAATAATTCCAATTGTATTATCCAATTTATTATCAAGATGTCGTCAAATTCATGTTGATTACTAATTGTAACATCACATTTAATTTGTTTGATTTTATGCATTATTAGTTTTAAATCACTATTATAATATGTTTTTAATTGTGTGTTGTTAAAAATTCAATTTAGAAAGGTTTAGCTAACTAAAATACATACAGTAATTTAAATCATGCATAGTCTAACATAAAATACAAAATTAAGTAATTAAATAAAGTTGACTAGAATATTACGGAGTATTAAACTATGCAAACACAAAAATTTCTATAAAAGTGCTATAGAGTATTAATCTTTACATTGTGTTATTAGTGCATAAAAGTTAGGAAGTATTATACTCAATGATCAACATAAATAAAAGAAATAATTTCTCTTAATAAAACAAGTTAAATTATGATAAAATGATATGAAGTACGGAGTAGCAAAATAAAGTTAAACAATAATGACATAAATGTCTCACGCACTCTCAATCTGAAAATCAATTCTACTCCTATTTGCAGTAATATAAATACAACATCAAGTGCTTCGTAATTAAATAATGTTGACTAGAATATTATAAGCTACTTCGTATTAAACTATTAAACACAAAATATTCTATAAAAATGCATGTTACGGGGTATTAATTTTTACATTGTGTTATTATGTGCATAAAAATTACAAAGTATTATACTTCATGATCAAAAGGTTAAATTACAACAAAATGATACCGAGTATAAAGTAGCAAAATAAAGTTAAACAATAATGACACAAAAGTCTTACGCACTCGATCTCACCCCGAAAATCAATTCTACTCCAATTACTCATACTAAACTTATTTTAAATTGGTGATAAATCATACTCAAACATTAAACATAAAAAATTAAAGCCACTTTTGATTTAAAACCCATGCATAGCACGGGCTAAAAAAACTATTTATTAAAAAAATGAATAAGATAATGTCTCTTTATTAATTAAGTGTTTAAATGAAGCTAAACAAGTACGAGTAACATTTAAGAAAAAAATTAATTAAATACTCCAATGGAGTATTATTTAGTGTCGATTGTACAACAAGTAATAAATAGGGAGTACATATTTGTGGATGATTTCTCTTTGTTTCTATGACGAGGACGACAACAGGAAAAACAATACTTTGTATAGTTGGTGTCAATACCACTCTTCTACGGATTTGTGGAATTTATTTTTCTCTGTTCTTTTGATGATAAAATATTTCATTAATACAATTGCGTTTTTATAATACTCCGTAATAATAATAATAATAATAATAATAATAATAATAATAATAATAATAATAATAATAATAATTATTGCATGTCAAGAATAATCTAAACTGTTCCCCTTATTCCATAAATAATCCTAACTCGAATTAATCCACGAATAATCTCAACTATCGAAGAAACATTCCAATAATGTACTTTGTCAATCGACTCTAACACGTAAAAAAAAATGGTAAAATCGACTCTAACTTTATCTCACTCTTATTTTAAGTAAAATTCAAACCGGTTTTACCTCTTTTTTTATCGATAAAAGTAGGTTAAAATTGGTCAAAATACGTTACTGGAATGATTGCTCAATAGTTGGGATTATTCGTTGATTAATTCGAGTTCTGATTATTTATGAAATAAAAGTACCAATTTAAATTATTCTTATCAATTAATCCTAATAAAAATAATAAAAATCATCGCTATGCATGGTCTTCAAACATCCTCCACACCTCCTTGAGATGCGCTACTTTCTCCTGAAATCGGCCGCCTGGCTATCGGTGTGGCGGCGATCCATGACAGACTGAGTAGGATCAATATCATCTTCATCTTCATCTTCATCTTCAAGTAAACAAATATATTCAAATGTGGTTGTTTATGTACTCTCTCCGTTTTAGTGAATTGTTTACAGTTTGACTTTTTTGTGAGGGAAAAAAAGTCAAACTGTAAACAAATGACTGAGATAGAGAAAGTAAAATAACAACTCATATATCATGGTAAGTTGGTAACGTATTCTATCACGTACAATCTACTACAAAAACCCTATTGTACGTTCACGCTTCACAGAAATCACAGTGCATTGTTGTTTATGTCCAATCACTCATATCATATTGTGGAACTTATTATATACTCCCTCCTACCCATATCTATTGTCCCTTTTGCCCCAATTTCTTACCCATCAAAATGTCCCTTTTGCTTTTCCCCATGAATTATTTATTATTATCTACCCCCAACTCACCCAACTATTTACCCACTACCCATTACTTTTTATTATTCTATTCAACCCTCTCTCCTATTATCTTACCCCTACCCATTACTTTTTATTATTCTATTCAACCCCATAAATTTTCTACTTTATCCCAAAAGGGACAATAGATATGGGTAGGAGGGAGTATATAGGGACAATTTATTTTTATTTTTAACTTTTTTTAGAAAATTACCATGTTTCTAATTAAGGGATAATATGGATTAGGATATATGATAATATTGAATTATTAAGTGTAACATACTTTTTTTGGGGGCTGCGGTGGCCAAGTGGTGTGCGTGCTTTGGGTTTTTTTTATTCTTTTTTTTGTTTCAGGTGGGGTTTGAGCCTGGGACCTCACATTTTGTTGCACACTTCCAGCCTTCCAGGTTAACCCAAATTCCACCTGGGCAACCACCACTTGGTTAGCGTAACAGAAATGGAACACTTATTTTGGGATGGAGTGAGTAGTATTGTACATATTATTAAGAGAGGTAATGTACGTATACGAGTAGATTTCGATTGAATGGAGGAAGGAGTAAAGAATGGAAGGAGTACCTTTTGAAGACAGCGATAAAATACAAGAAGAAGAAGGGCAAGAAGAAGCAAAAGAGGTATGACGACGACCCAAACAAAAGTATGTGGTATCACGCGAAGCAAAGGAGTGTAGAGAATCAACAAACAAGTGACGCAAATGAAATGGCCAACAATTTGCAACCATTTCGATACAATCGGCCACTCAACACGTACGTATATCCCAGCTAACATGAATAATAATGCCACCAGTTGTGTCGATGTTTCGACACAAGCTACCCAAGATTTGAACTCCTCTTCAGCTTGTTGTGGATTATTCACCAAAATCACTGCCACAGACGCGGAGATCATCAGTTTGGTAATGGTGTATATTTCTTTGCTTACCCTCTTCTTCTTCTTCTTCTTCTTCACTACTTTTGGTGCCCTAACTTCTTGGGTAGTCATCGTCGATGCATGATCTTCTTCTTCTGACGCACACCTCACGACGATAATGTTCTCACTGCTACCTCGGGAAACTGTGGTGAGTTCGTCTGAGCTCATTTCTAAGGAATAATTGCAATAATGGTTATTACTCCGTATTTGATATTTAAAATTTGTTATCCTCAACATTCAACAATGTGTGTGTATGCTTGTTACTCTGAAAACTGAATAGTATGTGTGTTAATCTATGTATTGAGTTTAATATTGCAATAATATATATATATAACTTAATTGTATGAAATGAGTAATGACCACTTCATATCAACAGTACTATAAAGGGGACCGCAAAATGGTAAAAAGGGGCGATAAATAGTAAAAAAAAGGGGCGGGAAATAGTGATTGTGTAAACCTACTATACCTTAAAAAGAAATTAAACATATGACCATTACATGATATGGTCGTCTTTTCTGTTTCTTTCCCTTTTTGTCGCAACTAGTAAATTGTCTTTATTTATACACTTTTCTCCGCCCACCATACGGCATAATCATTAGCCGGGAGATTTTTTTTAGAGCTAGGTTGATCCTCTAAAGTAAGACTGAGTTATCTTATCTTTTCAGATGAAAGAGGTAAGTTAAAACTATCGGTTTTCAAAACAAACTTGAAAGAGTTAGACAATAATGTCTAATAGAAGCCATAAAGCTAAGTCAACAACTTTATTGATTTTAGAAAGTAATGTTTAATTACTACTTCATCGAAAAAATGAAAGTCTAATTTAACATCTTTGATAATAGTCGAAATTTCCCATAGAATTTGTCAAGTATTGTAGAGTGAACACATAAGTTATCACATTCTACAATTAACTTTGAAATTCCAAAGTATTTAATTTATTAGCTGCTGCCGCAATAAGAATACTAATATAACTACACTTTTTTGCTCCTAACAAAATGACTTTACTATTATAGTCTCTTATCGAATATCATTAGCCAAAGATGGACACGGTGGAATGAGCCCGTGAAATAATCATAAGTCTTAATTTTAAATTAATATAACCTTCATGCATACAAAATACAAAATATGCAATAATGGTCAAACACACAATAAAATATACTCCTTTTTAAACCAAAGTTGATCCGACTAATTTAATCTAAGCAAAATTTACTCCAAGCTAGGTGAAATGATTTGAATGTATGGCATAAACTCTTTTTACTTTTTATCTACATCAAAAGTCACAGAAATCTTATCACACTTGTCGAGATGCGTTTAGCAGCATGAATTTCTTTAGTTTCAAAGTTGTAAAACACTAATGTTTACAACATTGATGATAATAAATCAAATAATATTATAAATATTTAATTTCCTCGATCTTTATTTCCGATTTCATACATACATGAATATATAGAGTCCACCCATCCCTTGTTCATCAAGTCAAACTGAATCCCTAGGACGACCCCAGGCATCTAGTGAAACAAGGAATATCTAAATCAAAATAACTTGGTCTAAGACAAAGATCTTTATAGATATTAACTCTTCAAAGTTTTTGGGAAAAAAACACCAAAATAACTAAATAAGCCTCTACAAATGTTAGTTTTCGAAGTGAACGTGAGTATTGACGGTTTCATTAGTGTTTGTACTTGTACTTCGCTATGCCAATATGCCCCCACAAACAAAACATATCTACAAAATGTTCTTCATATGGGCCCACTTTTATCAAACACTTAGATTTTACTCGTAACTTTTTTGCGACTTGCTAGCTATGCAGTTACGTCATTTACCTATGGAATTCTGTTTTAATAATACTATGATGATAATACTATGATGATGATCAATTTATTTTCAACGATAATAATAATTTATTGTAAGATCTTAATATTATACTCCGTATATAACATGTGGAATTACGACTACGTCGTGCTAACAAATTTGATTGGCCGTATCATTTTAGAATTTGACGGTACTTAAAAGTTACTTCATCCATTCAACTTACGGAGGGAGTATACGTGATTATCCATTGGGATTGTTTGGTTTAATGCGTGAAGATAAAATTCAAATGAAATTGCAATTCACATTCAGTTGCAATTCAAGTGAATTTTACAAAGGTTATATTTGAACCTTGCACAATAAACTGGATTGGTAACTTAGAAACATATACTTTTAGTCTCTGTGAAATCAAAGAAGGGTCCTAGCCACACCCACAAATAAAAGGAGAGAGCCCTACTCCATAAGGCCTAGAGGGTTATATCCCAAAACTGATATTCAAAGTTGTCCAGTTGGCTGGCCTATCAAAATTAAGGTTCCTCTCCACAAGGTCATGGGTTCAATTCCCCCGCCCCCCCCCCCCCCCCCCCTCCCTTCGTATTTTTTACTTGTTTTCATTTGTAACAATTAATACACTTGTTTTTTTAAAATGATTTTTTTTTTCACTCAAAAATTTAAGGAAAACTATGAAATTTCTTGTTAAACACGAATATATATTTTTAAACATGAAAAAGGATAAATATTACGAAGTACTTTTTTTACTATACTCACATGGAATTATTAAAAATGAACCAAAGCACTAATACATAGAACGAAATATTATCTTTTACCCATTCATTTTCACTGTATACAAATATATTCTAATATATAGTTATATTTAGAGATACGTTATGCTGAAAATTATATTACAAAGTACTAAATTTGCTATGTAAATTATTTTGTTAATATATAAATAATATATTCTACGGAGTAATTTTTAAATTTGACATATGAAAAATTAAACTAACCCGCGGTATTTTTGCTTGTGATCAATTAGCAACAAATATATATGAAAATATGAAGCTTGAAATATGTATAAAATATTGTAACTGACGATTATGTATAGATTGATAATTGTTGAGCGAGGACAAATAACATTTGAGCCCTGGTAGCTATTAGATCCTGGCTTCGTCCCTGCTTGTTGGTAGACGGTAGTCTTGGTACATGCATGGAGTAATCTTAGTCATGCTATACATGCGAAATTTCATTGAAATAAATGAGTTTTTTTTTTTTTTTTTGAATAAAAATAAATGAGTTGTTTATCCTATGTATGAATTGTCATGTTTAAAAATAATAATAATACTTCGTAATTAATTTTATGGTGCCATGGCGGTAAAAGGTAAAAAATGATGATATTTTTTTTTTCCAACAAAAAATTGTTTTAGTACGTAGTGTTTGAAATTTTCTTTTAAACATATAAGCAAAGTTATTTTCTGATTTTCTCAATGGGTAAGTTTAAAATAACATTTTATTTGTAGGACGGTATTTTCATTTTATGTAAATTTGGACCGTTAGATTTTTCTTTTTTTTGGGATAAATATCAACCAATTTATGATAAGAAAATTTTTAAGGTACACCCGGTGTATGTAAATCTTGTACTCTGTACTACCTAGCCAAAGAGAAGGCCTTAATTGATATTTTATTTAATTTTTCCATTATTATTTTGAAAGAGGATTATGAATTCTATTCTTTGTATTGGGTAACATGTACGATGACGTGGTACACCCGGTGTACCCAAGAATTTCACGATAAGAAATAACCGTCAAAAGGTTCTAAACAAAGTTATACTTTCTGGCCTATTTGCATTACTTTATGGAATATCTACTACATACTATCCTTTTTTGCTTAGCTTGGAAAACTTAAAATAAAGAGATCATATTTTATACGAGTACTACTTACTTTATGGAGTATATCTACAAGAAAAAGTAGATTTTGGACCTCCCTTTCCGTGTTAGGTAACTTAGGTTATTTGAAGTTACGTGAAATTTTACTCCGTAGTAAATTTTCTAACATTATTTTAAAAAAAATCAAGTTTGAGTTTACAAAAACATTCATTTATATATATAAAAATTATCAGTTCCCGTGAAATGTTAGGAAAATTTATTCCAAAAAAAAGTTGGTAAAAACCCTAGTTTGTTATTGTGCCCCAGTTTGATTTAAATAACTTTATGTCGATGTATTAACTTTGATAATGAATTAGTTATGAATTCACGATTCGCTCTTATAGAATACGTGTTACCTGTGTTTTTCTGTCTATAGTTCAGTAACCCTAGTTAACCCGTGTATAGCTGTGGGCAGATTAAAGCAATTTATCGTCGACGATAAGTCCCGTCACCTAATTTTTTTACTAGATGGACAATGTACCAAGTTATATGGACTACTCGCCAAGGTATAATCTTCGGCAGGTGAGTAAACTTTATGTTCGTAGACTCGTAGCTTGATTATTTTGTGTAGCACTTGTAGCATTATGTTTCAGTCATCTGTTTAATTGTGAATAATGTAAAATGGTCAGGAAGCAGGAGCAATATACACGCATCACCAGAAAACAGTTATATTAGACGCAGATGCAGGTAACGGCCAACGAAAGATCATAGCGTTTGTAGGTGGCCTTGATCTTTGCAATCAAGGGAGTAAGGGACGTTACGACACTCCTCAGCATCCCCTTTTCCGAACTCTGGAGACGTACCACAAGGATGAATAAAATTAAACGTGTTATCAACAAAACAGAACTATATTATCGTCTACTAATTAAAACCAACTAAATCCTCAGACAACGGTAACATTCAACCGGCGAGCTGATTGACGGATTGCATTGCGGATCATGTCATCGACGGAACTATCAATGTAGTAAGAAACCTCCAACTCAGTCTTGAATTCTTCCCTCATTAGAAACACAGTTCTAATGTAACATGAATCTGTTATAGCAATCTTGACTCGTTCTTTCGATGTGTTTTTCTTCGCTATATCTTCTTTCATTGCGTTGATGAGTCTCATGCCCTCCTCGTTAAACTCCCTCAAATTTTCATCCCTCGTTTGCACGGCTTTAGATGGTTCAAATTCCCGGATTAACTCGTACATATCGTATCTCTCCATGGCGAGTACAAAGTTGACGAAATTATCCTGGATTTCATCCATTGGTAATGTTACCGGGTGTTTGAAGGTTGAAGATGAAGAATAGTAGAATGTGGGGGTAGTCGACTTCCTTATATATAAGAAATAAGATCCTTTTTAGTTGTATAGGGTTTTCCAAAAACTCGATAGTATTTATATAGTAAACTATCTTAGCTAATAACTTTCCAAAATACAAGTTTCCTTATTTTTAATCGCACTTTGACAAAACCTACGTGACATATATATATATACTTGAGTAATTCTACTGCGAGGCCGCCTCAGACACACTATATTTCAATAGTACTCCCTCTATTTCCTATGAAGACAGCAAGTTATATGGACTACTCACCAAGGTATAATCTTCGGCAGGTTAGTCAACTTTCTGTTACTCCTGTAAATCTGTAATGTAATAATGTTACATTGATTTTGTTTATTTGATATAATAATAATAATTAGGATTACTTTCTTTCATTGCATTTGTGGTTACATCATCCTGATTATTTTACTCGTCTTCTTGAATTAGAATATTAAACTGAGGCGTTGTCAAAAGCCGGATGCTTTCAGCCGTTTGCCAGATGAATTAATTATTTCTCAAATATTATCTCGGCTGAAGCCAGGGACTGCTGCGAGATGCTCAGTTGTTTCTCGCAGGTGGCGTTGCCTATGGAAGCAGAGTTATAGTTGTAGATTACTATTATTTATTAGTTTCTGGGATGAATCTTATACCCGTCTGTGGAATATGGAAGAAGTAGGCGGCAGATTTGTCAAATCTGTTAATGATTTTTTGGACTTGGTTAAGCAGAAGCCTACCATACATGAGTTCATTGTTCGATTCGATTTAGGTAACAGTTTTTCAACACATATTAACAATTGGCTAAGCTTTGCGTTGTCAAGGAGTGTTGAGCAAATTGAATTGGATCTCACGCCAAATTTTGAACGTTTGAACAAGCTACAATATGTGTTTCCGGGGATAGATAAACTTCCTGATTTTAACGCTTCTCACTGTGTTGAGCTTCGCAATATATGCTTCAAACACGTTGACGTCGATGGGGAAGCTATCCACTACTTGATTTCCAACTGCTGCTCACTTGAGCGTCTATGCGTCAAGAATTCTAATTCATTGACATATCTCAATGTCTGTACTGGTGAATCTGTCGCCGGAGGACTTAAGCATCTCAAAATTGTAGGCTGTAAATATGCTTACAAAATTAATATCTCTTCACCTAGCCTTGTTTCGTTCAAGTACAGAGGATCTTGGTCAGCTTTATGTCTAGGGGATGTGCCTTGTTTGTCCGAACTGTCAATTGGCGGAAGTTACTGCAGAGCTTTTCTGAGTCAAACCATATCTAATCATGAATGTCTTTCTCGACTCAAGAAGCTTCAATTGGTTATGACTCGCAAGGTACATGAGTATATTATGTTTATGTATCTCTATACTGATCGGTTTTCTTCCTTAACAGTACACAACTTCATTGTATGTTTATGCGCTATTTTAATTTATTTGCTTTGTTAGGCCGTCAAGGATTGCATTAACTACCCGCTCGACTTTGAAAATTTTGTCAGCCTTGAGGAGTTGGAAGTGAGAATGACGATATACAATGGCCTCTTTCTTTTATGGCCAACAGTTCTGATTAAGGCAGCACCAGCCTTGCGCAGATTTGCTGTTAAGGTCCATTTTCATTCTCTTATATTATTTGAGATTCCTGTCGATTGTATCACTTGAAATATATAATCTAAGTTTAGTCTGATTCTTTCTTTGTTGCCAGCTTAATTATGCTGTCGACGAGGTAAAATTATTGAATCTGCAGTTAAAACTAGAAGATAAATTTGCTCGATGTGAAGATTTGGATACGATTGTAGTTGGACGTACCCCGGTTAGTCATCAGTTTTTTGTCTCTCTATTTCTTCTTTGACCATTAATTAATATTACTAGCTTAAAATTCAGGCCTCAGACGGCTTCATTTATGGTTTCCAATTGTTGTTACAGGGGATGACTCGGAAGATACAACGGAAGATAAAGAGGGCAAGCAAGCAGCACCAAAACGAATGCCTTAAGGTGATTGAAATACATAATTTCGTAGGGCACGAGAGTGATTTGAAGCTTATAAGACACTTGCTACGCATGAAGTTTTCGTCTCTAGAGAAGTTAGTTTTAGTTACAAGTTGTAATGCGCCCATAAATTATAAAGGATCTTTGTGGGGAAAACAGTATGAGGAACGGCAGCAGAAGCACAGTCGAGGACGAGCCAGTATAGTTAGGAAGTGGTTACCTTCTAGTTCTTCCACTGAACTTGTTATTCGTTGATTTTTAATGTAACGACTTATTAGTAGTGTATGTTTGTTTCTAAAAATGGTTATTTATTGGTCATTTATGCTGTAAAATACTCCAAATTAAATCACGAAGTTAATAGTCTAATAGACTTTGCATCGTAATCACGAATAACTTTTTAAAAGAATTTACGCTAAAACATCGTGACACGAATAACTAAATCAAAAGTCAAGTTTAGCCCATTTGGTGAAATAACAGACTATGGTAGATGTTAGATAATGTTACATACCGTACTTTAAATACTCGTAATAGTTTCAGGGTATTGAAGGCTTGAAGCTACTACAATTTAAAGGCGATAATGGGCTCGCCATACATGCTTGGGCTCGCCGACTCACTAAATTTGTCCAAATGTGTGGGGTAGGCCCGGGTCGAGCCGAATGTATGTGCCTACTTCTTTTTAAGTCTGACCTCGTCCCTTGCGACCTTAAAATGGACCTCTTGGCTCTTGGTTGAAACGGGCTTTTCGAACCCCACATAAATCGGGATAAGCATTATACTAACGCATACGAGTTTAAACATATTTCAAATTATTTGTTTTTACTAATTCGAATTATTAATTCAACTAATGATACAATAAAAGACATGTTTTTACTCAAACGTCCACTTTTATACACATTTAGTATGCAATTTTATGTTCCGCCAAAAAAAAAAAGAGTATGTAGTTTTATGTTTAATAAACTTTTATTATTTGCCTTACAAATCAATCGCTCTATATATATAAAAGAGGGTTTTTTCGAGTGCTCTCCTTAATTCAAGGAGTTTCAGCCAATAAGAAAAGTGCACCCTAAAAGATAGATTAAATAATTTAAATTAAGAACAATAGTAACTTGGAAATAAATAATATAATTTCCTTATTTAATCATGACACATTAGATAATATTTAGTCAAATCTTTTATTTTTATTTTTAATAAAATATATTTCTTGAAATAATATAAAATTAACATCATCAGTTTTGTATCGAAAAATACTATCAAATGAGTATAAATATAAAGGTATTTCATTTAGTAAAAAAAATTCATTTGTAAATAATTTTAATAATGAAATTGACAAAAATAATTTGGAAATAAATAAATATATTACACATAATTAGCTTAATTCAAGGAAACTTTAGCAGTTTAGCCAATAAGAAAATAGCACTTCTAAAATAGATTAATTAATTTAAATTGAAAAAAAACAGTAATTGAAAATAACATATGAGAGATAATTGTCTTATTTAATTTTGGTATATTGGATAATATTTAGGCAACTCTTTATGTTTTTATAAAATGTATTTGTCGAAATAATATAAAACTAACATCAATAGTTTAGTATCGAGAAATGCTATCAAATGAGTGTAAATATCAAGGTATTTCATCCAATAAAAAAAAACTCCATTTATAAAAGAAACTAAATAATTTAAATTGAAGAAAAAAAGTAATAATTTGGAAATAAATAATATATGATACATAATTTTCTTATTTAATTATGATGCACTAGATAATTTTTAGGTAAGTTTTCAACTATTTTTGTATATATAGAAAAAACTTTAGCTTGATCTTCCTCGGTACTATGTTAAATAGTTTTATTTTGTTATGTTGTAGTTATGATTACGATTACGAATTGAGTTATTTCTATTTTTTTAAGGTATATTTGAGAAGAATGTTTAATAATGTCATATTGAACATTTTTTAGTTCTTGATTACTATCTTTGTATGTTTCTTTTCAAATAGTACGAGTAATTGTGTACTTCGCAAACTCCAATTTAATAGTATAACATCAAAATTTATTTATGAAAGTTGATTATCTAATCGAAACTTTAAATTTTGAAAAGGGTTGTTTTTAATAGATAATTTTAAAATTATTCAATTTATAGTAAAATATTACTCCCTCCATTTCACTCATTTAGCGGCATTTTCCTTTTTCAGTTTTCCGTCAATTTCACTCATTTGGCCACATCCTATAGTTACACATTCAACTATAAGACTATTAAGAAGAAGACAACTTTAGTTCTCAAGGTTTCTATCGTGTCATACTTGTGTCACGTTCATTGTTAATGTAATTATGTGTCATGCTCAAAGCAATCATTTTTTTTATTTATTTATGCATAATCTTTATTATCACACTTTTTCAGACATTTTCATTTATTGAATTAAACAGGTTAACATTGTCCAGGTACCAAAAATGAGTCTTAGCCTGAGACTTGTGAAAATCTTATCCTCATACTTGGTTAAAGTTGCTGAGACTTTCGTGGGTTTTAAGATGAGTCTTGTGTTTCCAAGACTCAACTTAAGACCCATAAATAGTATTTTATGAGTATAAAAAAGTGAATTGAATGGGTATCATATATTATTACAAGTTTGATCAGGCTCATATTTTGACGAGTCTTAAGATAGTGGAAGAAATAAGAGAATTTAAGTCGAGTCTTAAAACAAAAATAATACTCCGTAATATTTTACTGTTGTTAAGACCCATATTAAGGACATGTTCTTTCCAGCTTATTTTGATTCATTTGATTGATTCAGCTCACTTGATTCGATTCGATTCAAAGAAAACTATGTTATTTAATTGAACTTCATTCAATTGATTCGATTGATTTAGCTCGATTGATTCGATTGACTCGATTGATTGATTCGGCTCTAAAAAGTCCGAAAGAAACGAGTTCTAAATGCGTGGATAAAGATAGTCGTATTCAACTAAAAACGAGTGGAAGATCAAAGTGTGTGTATCAAGGTTAAGGGAAGTACTGAACTTTAGAAATAAAAATAGTTTAGTGTGTAAGGATATGGTACTTATTGACAACGAGATAATACATTTCTCATGATTGAATTCTATTACTATGAATAAAATTATCGAAGTTTAATATTTAAATTAATGTTTTTATTAATAAACCCTAATATTTTTAAATTATAGGGGAATTATGTTCAAACCTCTATCACAAGAAACTCTATATCAATTTATCGCAGAAGTAATAATCATTTTAACATAATCTAATTACCATGTTTTCCCTTTCATTTGTATTGTTCTTTATTTAATTATATGTAGACAAATCCAGTAATTATAAGTGATGTGTATTATGGAGTATTGTAATGCCTAGATTACCTACATAGTTCAGTATCTTTTAAGATTATAATTGGTAAATCATAGGCAAATAATTAATTGTTTAGATGTAATATTAAGATTTTAAAATTACACAACTTGTTTTTAAGGAGATCAATCTAAGAATGTACTCCATAAACAATTTTATTAAAAAGTGTGATGATGACATACACTTGAAAAGATAATATAAACTTCATCTCTTATGTAAAGTTTTTTTTTCGTTGTACCATCTTCTACTTAAAATTAAGGGTTTTTCTAACGTGTGCCATATTGGCACATGTTAAGGTGCTAATTCAAAGAAATATTCTTTGAAAATATTAAGAGATATTGAAAATTAAATTTATTACTATCATACTTAGAAAATTATATACAAAATATTCCTTAAATTAGCACCTTAACATGTGTCATATTGACACAGGTTTGAAAAACCCTAAAATTAATTAGGTACTATTATAGATTAAATAAAAGAAAAATATAATCTTGTAAGTGTTTGTGTAAATGATTAAACTATAGTCTTAGATTTCAAAATAAGTACGCACATATTTATATATGTTTTTAACAGACACGTCATTTTATTTTCACTCGGTATTATTATTGCCTTTTTAGTTTTAGACTAATCGCACAAATAAATTTTACCTACTATTTATTATTATTGTATGAGAATTAATAAAGTTACTCGTGCATCGCACGAGCATTTCACCTAGTATATCTATATAATTGGAGGTTTTTTCGAGCGATGTGAGAGAGTCCAACTTTTTAAAAACACTAATTTTATAAGATAATTATAAAATTAAATATAATTTCAAAGGATCATAAATACAATATTTTTTTTTTTTTTGGATAACGTGGGGAACTGCGGTAGCTTACGCTTTTGGTGTATTTGGGTAAACCCAGGCGTGCATGATAGCCTGCAAACCATACACGCCAGGTTAGCCACCCTTTTTACCAGGGCGACAGGCTCGTGATCTGATTAGGCATAGCCTCAAGTTACTAACATTCTCCACAAGATTGCTCTTGGAGAGAATCGAGCACGAGACCAGTGGGAATTTCACCCATGTTTTAACCTTGCTTGCATGCGGGCATAAATACAATATTAGATATAATTTAATTTATTTTTTCGTATACTATTAAAAAGATAAAATATTTAAAGAGTTTCAATACAATTGAAAAATCAATAGCTGTCCTATTTATACCCATGATTCCATTCAAAATCAATTGTTTAGTGAAAACAAAAAATTAATGTATTTTGATGTTGTGGTGCATATTATATATGTACGTTTTCAATTTTGTATTGATATTGTATGTATTGTTATTTATGTAGCGATGTTGTATTATTGCCTTATTTAAGTTTTAATTATTTTAATTGTAAGTATTGTGATATATGTTGAAATATTGTCTTATTTAAATTTAAAATTTAAATTGTTGTAATTTGTACATAAATTTCTAAATGTTTACTCCGTACTAAATTTTATATTCATATTCTTGGAAGTGTTTTCTTTAATTAGTGATGAGGAGTTGAAAAAAATACGGTATTTTGTAACAATTAAATAATAATGTAGCAATAGCTATTGTTGGAATTGAGTGAATTATGGAATGAAGATTATTCAACATACGAAGTAGATGATAAGGTTGAAATAATGAGAGGTCTATAAACTTAGCACATTACGATTGCCGATTTACTTAATTCCTAAACGAACACAACTGCACATGTATATTGATGTTATAAGGCTTAATTTTTTGGTTGTACGCAATTTTATATCAGTTGTGCCATCACTTCATATTTTGTGGGTGTAATAGTTTAAGAGGGGTTAAATATGTAATGAACGTTTAAACATAAAAAATAACTTATGGATAAGGAATAAATAGTATTGATTTCATGAGTTCTTATAGCAGAAAAAGTCTAAATAAACGTTTACTCCTGGTAAATCCGAAGTCAATTTATTAAGGAAAAGCGACTACATGCTACAAATTATATTTTTTTTTTAACACGAGATAAATCTTTGTGAATTTTTACAAAATCATGTTTTCATGAAAGAATTCACAACACATGTAAATATCTTAGTATAATATTATAATCTTAGTATATAATATATATATAATAATAAATATGTTATTTTGAAGCTCGTGCATCGCATGGGCTTTACAACTAGTACTAATATAAATACATGTTTCCTTATCTTTAATTACACTTTGACAAAACCTATACGACATTGGAGTCACGTACTCACGTATACTAACATATACTTTAGCAAATTTTAATGGTTTAAACAGATAAAAAGTTAAATCAGTTTTAACCTTTCCACACTCTTACTCTATTTAAAATTCAAATTGGACTAACCTTCTAATCTACTGTTTGAGTCGGTTAAAATTAGCTAAAGTATATTATTAGAATAATTTTTAATAGTTGAGATTATTCTGAGTTTATTTTGGGTTGAGATTATTTTTGAAAGATGAGTGTTAGATTATTTTTGGAGGATGAGTGCTAATTAAGTAAGATTATTTGTGTGAAATTTTTCCAGTGAATGAAGCCAAGGGACCTTGTCTTTAACTGTCTGATTGTCGATAGGATGAAATATAATAAGTCATAAGACGTTATATTTGTTAATGGGTCAGGCTGGTCGGGTCTAAAGCGGGTCAATTTGAGTCAGATTAATCTTGGGTTTGTAATTATGAATCAAGTTCGAGTCAGATCGAAATATTTCGAGTTTGCATGATTTTGATTCATCTAATATTGAGTTATTCATGGATAATAAGTTGTTTGTTGCAATTAACATTTGGGTTTACGTTATAGTTAGTCCACCCAAATAATAATCATCAATCCTTAGCTTGAAAAAAAAAATTAAAATTGTAATGAACAAGTCTTAATTTTTCTCAAAAGTGACAACTAAATGAATATAAGCCAAACAACATACTTAAATAAGAGTAATTCTTATGTGAGACGGGACTCACAATAAGTTTATGTGAGTCCCTCTCACATGGATGGTAGTTAATTTTTTTTTCTTTTTAATTTAATTACCACTCATGTGAGAGGGACTCACATAAACTTATTGTGAGTAATCCCGTCTCACATGAGAATTAGGGCTTAAATAATATGGTCATGTGTGTTATATCGTAGCTATCCATATCCATACCCCAAACACAAACCCAATGATGAAATAGACTTTTACGAAAACATGTTTTTAACGTAATGTCAAATTGATACATTTTGTTAAAAAACATTTTAAGTCGTTTGATGAATAAAATGATTTATTTTCATGTCGTGTAAAATGAGTATTCGTTTAGTTATTTTATTCAAGTCGACCCAACACGAAAACAAGCCTTTTTTTCCAAAAAAAAAACCCACACACGCTTCCCGAGACGTCAGACGCTCAAGTCGAGCTCACATCTAGACACGTCTCACAAAAACAATTTAATTCAAAACAAATACATTTTTCGGCCCGAGACCCGAAAAAAGCACGAAACACGAAACGAAAAACTGACCAAAAATCGCTAACCACGCAAGCACACGCAAGCCTACCCACGTAACTAGGTAGACTTTGGGATTAGTTGTCAATTATTTTGAGTTGGGATTAATTGTGCAAGATGAGTGTCAGTTGGATTATTCATGTTAATTATTCCTATTTATTTATTACAGTTCTTATTCGTTTTACTAAAAACGACAAACTTGCACAAAACAATTTCTCTTATGAATTCCAAATAATTACAAAAAAAACAATTGATGATCTAAAATGATTTTACGTATAAGAAAAAAAAAAGTCTCAAATCTGCTACGACTATGACATGACATGCATAATTTAGAAAAGAAACATTACTCGATCCCTAGCTTTTAATATGCTACGGTGTTCGCTATATTCTTCCAACGACTTTACATCATTGTTCCATGATTTTCTAATTTCTACTATTGTTACCCAAAAGTACACCTACTTCATCTTTTATCACCCTAATTGAGCCAATTCCTCTTTTCACGTGCGTAAACATAAACCATATTAAAATAGAATATTACTCGGATTGTGTCGTCTCTTATGTAGTAAAATAAATACGTATTTCGTATTATGTATTTCGACATTCAATTAATAGTAAAACAAGTAACATTAACAGAAAAAAAATTACTACGTAATTAATTAAACTACTCCTACTCCAAACGGAGTATAATTTAGTGTCAATCGTATATGACAACTGACAAGTAACCGGGAGTACATATTTGTGGAATTTATTTTTTTCTGTTTCTTTGATAATACGAGGTAATACTCTATAATAATAATAATAATAATAATAATAATAATAATAATAATAATAATAGGTTTTGTAGCTTGTTGATTGGGTTGACATCGATCATTGGTATGCATGGTCTTCAAACATCCTCCACAACTCCTTGAGATGCGCTACTTTCTCCTGAAATCGGCTGCCTGGCTATCGGTGTGGTGGTGAGCCATGACGGTCTGAGTACGATTAACATCATCTTCATCTTCATCTTCATATTAAACAAATATATTAAAACGTCGTTGTTTATGTACGTACAACAACTCATATGATCATGGTAACATATTCTATCACGTATAGTACATTCTACTACAGAAAACCCTAATGCTCACACTTCACAGTTTTATTGTTGAAGTTTTTCGTAAAAAGGTGTTACTTGACAAACTATCTAATGAAATATGGTTAGTTTGAAAATTATTACGCTCTATGGGTGCACGTCATCACATTTTTATTTTTCTGTAAAAATTTAGAGAAGTAGCTGTGGCCCACAGCAGTTTCATTAAAGGAGTACGTACTGTACTGTAGAGAATGAAAGGAGTATGTACATACCTTTTGAAGGCAGCAGCGATAAAATACAAGCAGAAGAAGGGCAAGAAGAAGCAGAAGAGGTATGACGACGACGTCCCAAACAAAAGCCGCGTGTGGTAGCAGGCGAAGCAAAGGAGTGTGGAGAATCATCAGACAAGTGAGGCAAATGAAATGGCCAACAACTTGCAACCATTTCGATACAATCGGCCACTCAACACGTACGTATATCCCACATAACATGAATAATAATGCCACCAGTTGTGTCGAAGTCTCGACACAAGATTTGAACTCCTCAAGCTGCAGATTCACCAAAATCACTGCCACAGACGCGGAGATCATCAGTTTGGTAATGGTGTATATTTCTTTGCTTACCTTCTTCTGCTTCTTCACTACTTTTGGTGCACTAACTTCTTGGGTCATCGTCGACACGTGATCACCTTGACCTGCCGCTTCTTCTGACGCAGACCTCACGATAATATTCTCGACACTACCTCGGGAAGGTGGTTCAGTAACTGTGGTGATGAGTTCGTCTGAGCTCATTTCTAAGGAATAAAAATTATACCAAGTGTTGCCAATTATTGCAAATTTGCAATGGTTAATATATTTATGTATGTATGTATGTGTGTATGTATGAGTTTAAGTACACTATTGCAATAAGAAGTTGTATGAAATAAGTTAATGACCACTTCAGTCTTCATATTAACAGTACTATAAATCTAACAGTAGTAAATGATCCCTTGATTTATAGACTTTTCTCCGCTCAATTTAGATTCAATTTAGATTTGGATGTGTTAAGATTCTTGTATTGGGCATGGTTCACGCCGTCGAGAGAGATGAACACTTTATAAGTCGAAGGGAGTTTCATTTCAAAACCAATTGGCGATAGGAGAAGTATGTAGTCCCTTGGCTTATATAGTACGTACTCAACTTTCTTTAGATTGATCAATGTGGGACATTGCACGTGGAGCTCTTCTTGACAGGATGGAATGATGAGCCCGTGAAGTTATCATAAGCTTTAATTTTTAAATATATTTAAATATTCTCTTCATCTCAAAATAATTGTCTTCTATTTTCATGAGCTTCACTTTCTTTACCTTCTAATTGCATATTGGAGAATGGCCTTCTAGGGTCATCTTTTTAGTAGACCGAGGTGCGAAGTCTTGAGCCGGGTCTAGAACCATCTGCCCAGACTAAAGGCGTTCGTCTGTGCCCTAGTGGCCTAGTCTGTTTTTCTAATCAAGGCTGGACTCAGGGCGACCGAAGAAGATCTCAAAGTTTTGTATTGGGGGTCAGCTTTGTCTTGGTTCTATTTTGGAATGATTTAAAAAATAGTAATGAAAATGAAAGAAATTTGCAAATTAAATCGTTTGTTTAAAACTTACTATAAATAGAGAGGAGACACTTATTTGGAGAAATTTTTTAAGGGGAAACGAACACTTATTTTAGGATGGAGGAAGTATCCAATAATGGTCAAATTCACAACAAAATATACTCCGATCCTATTTAAACTAAAGTTGATCAGGCTTATTTAATCTAATCAATATGTACTACAACCTAGGTGAAATCATCTGAATGTTTAGCATAAATTCTTTTTACTCTTTATCTGCACCGAAAGTCACATTAATCTTATCACACTTGTCGTGATGCATTTTGCGTCATAAATTTCTTTAGTTTCAAAATTAAACTCCGTATAATATTGATGTCTACAACATTATTATTGAGCATAATAAATCAAACAATATTAAATATTTTGGATGCACTCCGGTTATTAAGCTAAGTAAGGGTATTGTAGTAATAATGTATGGCTTAGGCCCTGTTCTTTTAGAAACATAGAATTTGAACTTATAGGAGTTCTAACTTATAGGGTGAAATTTGAACTTATAGGAGTGAAATGAACTTATAGAAATGAAATTGAACTTATAAGAGCTGAGCTGAACTTATAGGAGCTGAGCTGAACTTATAAGAGCTGAGCTGAACTTATAGGAGCTGAATTTATAGGAGCTGAACTTATAGGAGCTGAACTTATAGGAGCTGAAACTTATTGGAGTTAAATTTATTAGAATTTAAAACTTATTGAATAATAATAATAATAATAATAATAATAATAATAATAATAATAATAATAATAATTTAAATATTAATATTAATATTAATATAATATGAAATTTTTTATTAAATTAATAACAATAATAACAATGATATTTATAGTAATGATGATGATGATTACAATAATTAAAATATTTTAATTTATTCAAAATGATTAATTTTACTAATAATAAACAATAGTGTTCAAAATCGATTTTGCGGTCTAGTATAGTTAAATATCTCAATATATAGTTGATTATAAATAAGTTGGCTCGGTTAAATATTTTAATATACTATATTTATTATTATTATTATTATTATTATTATTATTATTATTATTATTATTATTATTATTATTATGCAATAATAATAGTTATATAAAAATAAAACATAATATAATTTATAGGAGCTGAACTTATAAGAATTTGAACTTATAGGAAATTTGAACTTATAGGATTTGAAATTTGAACTTATAGGAGTGAAATTTGAACTTATGTGAAATTTGAAATTAACTTATATGGTGAAAAAGTGAAATTTGAGCTTATAGGGTGAAATTTGAACTTATAGGAGTGAAATTTGAACTTATAGAGTGGTGAAATTAACTTATAAGAGTGAAATTAAATTTGAAAAACAGGGCCTTAGTGGCTTATCCTCTAAGCTAAGTACGGAGTATGTTATATCATGAAGCGTTAGGATGTAATTGAGAATCATGAATGAAAATCGACAAACTTCCCTCTAGAATTCTCTTTATTGTTACTCTCAACTTCTCAAGCAACTATTCTATTTTTTGCTCCGGATTAACTTAGATCATTAGCCTATATATCAATCATTTCGATTGGACAACTAAACCGATCATAACATTTCCATATTCGATTATTTTCGATCTCATCAATTTCCCTCTGATCGATAAGATATATAAGGGAGAATGATTTCATAAAGAGGAATATTATTATGAATAGTTGTTGTGTTCAATTACATGAGATATGTGAACTATATATTTATAATAGTAGCTCACAATATTAGGAAAACCTAAATCTTAACTTATTCTCTAAGATAATAAATATATCCTAACATATATGGTATATTCTAATAATATACCTTATGATTTATTTCTCTCTAATACCCTCCCTCAAACTTAGGGTAAGTCACCGACTTATCATGAGTTTGAAAATTAAAAATACAATACTTTAATAAGAAAAAAATGTCAACTTTCTTTGTCTTCACAATCTTCTTCATCTTGATAAATAAATCTTCATCTTGCTGATGGTGGTAAAATAAGTGCGTATAAGACTCGCCAGACAATTTTTAAATACGTATAGGACTCGCCAGACAATAGTAATGCGTATAGGACTCGCCAGACAACTTCAATTGCGTAACTCGCCAGTAAATTTCAATGCGTAACTCGCCAGTAAATTTCATTGCGTAACTCGCCAGTAAAGTTGTACCACCTTGAACTCAATGAAAGAATATAAATCAAAGAAAAGAGAATTTGATATTGGGGGATTTTATTCGCGTAAATTAACATAGAGGAAAGATTTTTTTTTTTTTTTTTTTTTTTTTTTGTTTTTTTTTTTTTTTTTTTTTTGAGTTTTATTAAAAGTTATGTGTATTCTTTCAACAAGTTCCCGCCGGTGGGCGACATCGATAGTTTGCCCACCGGCAGGGCAGCGGATTTTGTAGGTAGGTTCTCAGAAGCCGATTGGCTTTGATACCATGATAAGATATATAAGGGAGAATGATTTCATAAAGAGGAATATTATTATGAATAGTTGTTGTGTTCAATTACATGAGATGGTGAACTATTTATAATAGTAGCTCACAATATTAGGAAAACCTAAATCTTAACTTATTCTCTAAGATAATAAATATATCCTAACATATATGGTATATTCTAATAATATACCTTATGATTTATTTCTCTCTAATACCCTCGATCTTTATTTCCGACACCATATTTGAATGGTTGAATATATAGAGCTAGTCCACCCATCCCTTGTTCACCATATCCCTCAGGCATCTAGTGAAACAAAGAATATCCAAATCAAAATAACTTGGTCTAAGTCAAAGATCTTTATAGATATTACGAGTAACTCTTCAAAGTTTTTGGGAAAAAAAACACCAAAATACGGAGTAACTAAATAAGAATCTACAAATGTTGGTTTTCGAAGTGAATGTGAGTATTGACGGTTTCATTAGTAGTTGTACTTCGCTATGCCAATATGCCCCCACAAACAAAACATATCTACAAAATGTTCTTCATATGGACCCACCTTTATCAAAGACTTTAGAATTTAAATTTTTTGCGACTTTCTGATATCCTCACTTCGGCAACTCGGCAAGCAATGCAGTTTCGTCGTTTACCTATGGAATTCTGTTTTAATAATATTTTGATCAATTCATTTTCAACGGTAACAATAATTTATTGTAAGATGTTAATATTATACTTGGTATATAACATGTCGTGCTAACAAATTTGATTGGCCGTCTCATTTTAGAATTTGACGGTACTTAAAAGTTACTTCATCCATACAATTTACGGAGGGAGTATACTTCATCATACGATTATCCATTGGAATTATTTGGTTTAATGTGTGAAGATAAAATTCACATGAAGCTTGCACAATATAATAGATTGGTAACTTAAGAAACATAAAATTGAAGCGTGTGAATGATTAACGATCATATATCATTTTCACTCTCTGTGAAATTAAAGACAGACTCGAGCGACACCCACAAATGAAAGAAGAGAGCCCTACTATATAAGGCCTAAATGGTTTTATCCCAAAACTAATTGACAACTTTTACTTTCATGACCAATGTCAGATTTACATGTGAAATGTGCTATTAAGGGTTTTTTCACACGTCCCCTCGACCCCTCACATGTAAGCCCCTTAACAGAGCCTTATAATATAGTCCAACATTATTAGGATTCTTCCTTGTACAAGAATCTAACATTATTGGATTCTTCTCCATGACATACAAAGCCCAACCGGATGAGTGATTTTATGCAGGTTTGTTGTATAATTCCACGCGATTAACAAGTACAAAAATTTGATATTAATCGTATTTATTAAAATGTATTGTATCAAGCAAGAATACACATAACTGAATTTAATTTTATACATTCAGAAATATCAAAACTTTCTCACTCAAGTAAATAGTACTCCGTATCATTTTGTACTTTGGTGTGAATATGTATATGTCGTATAACATAGAGGGAGTGATTTGTAAAACTTTTATAAAACATTTTGACAATATAAAATCTAAAGATTCATTACTTTCTAGTCATAATACTCCAGGGCAGATCTTCACTTGGGTGGGGTGGGCCGGACCCCCAGGATTTAGAATTTTTACAAGTATTGCATATTTAAACATAGTGATGGTAGTGGCGCAGTGTTCAAGTATGTGTTGAGTCATTTGTGAGGTCGGGGGTTCGAGATCCCATGTTGACATATTTTTCTGGCTGAGGCCTTTAAGACGCATTCGTCATACTAACAAATCAATCACAAAAAAATCAGTTCACATCAACTTAAATTACAATTTTAACGGTCGATATAGCGAAAGTTAAATCGCAAATTTGAGTTTTCTTTATTTTCGATAATAATAATAATAATAATAATAATAATAACAATGCATTATTTTCTTTCGTGAATATTTACTCATTTGTCAACACAAAACTTGTCGCATGAATATTTACTTATTTGTCAAGGATTGCATTAACTACCCGCTCGACTTTGAAAATTTTGTCAGCCTTGAGGAGTTGGAAGTGAGAATGACGATATACAATGGCCTCTTTCTTTTATGGCCAACAGTTCTGATTAAGGCAGCACCAGCCTTGCGCAGATTTGCTGTTAAGGTCCATTTTCGTTCTCTTATATTATTTGAGATTCCTGTCGATTGTATCACTTGAAATATATAATCTAAGTTTAGTCTGATTCTTTCTTTGTTGCCAGCTTAATTATGCTGTCGACGAGGTAAAATTATCGAATCTGCAGTTAGAACTAGAAGATAAATTTGATCGACCTGAAGATTTGGATACGATTGTAGTTGGACGTACCCCGGTTAGTCATCAATTTTTTTGTCTCTCTATTTCTTTCTTGACCATTAATTAATATTACTAGCTTAAAATTCAGGCCTCAGACGGCTTCATTTATGGTTTCCAATTGTTGTTACAGGGGATGACTCGGAAGATACAACGGAAGATAAAGAGGGTAAGCAAGCAGCACCAAAACGAATGCCTTAAGGTGATTGAAATTCATAATTTCGTAGGGCACGAGAGTGATTTGAAGCTTATAAGGCACTTGCTACGCATGAAGTTTTCGTCTCTAGAGAAGTTAATTTTAGTAACAAGTTGTAATGCGCCAGTAAATTTTAAAGGCGTTTTGTGGAGCGAAGAGAATGGGGAGGAGCAGCAGAAGCACAGTCGAGGACGAGCCAGTATAGTTAGGAAGTGGTTACCTTCTTCCACTGAACTTGTTATTCGTTGATTTTGATTTTTAATGTAACGACTTATTAGTAGTGTATGTTTGTTTCTAAAAATGGTTATTTATTGGTCATTTATGCTGTAAAATACTCCAAATTTTAAGTCACGAAGTTAATACGACTTTGCATAGTAATCATGAATAACTTTTTATAAGAATTTACGCTAAAACATCGTGACACGAATAACTTTTTGGGTCGCCCTAAATCAAAAGTCAAGTTTAGCCCATTTGGTGAAATAACAGACTATGGTAGATTGTATTAGGGAAATAAATGATATGGTATATTCATTTATTTCCCTAATAGATTGGTAGATGTTAGATAATGTTACATACCGTACTTTAAATAATAGTTTCAGGGTATTGAAGGCTTGAAGCTACTACAATTTAAAGGCGATAATGGGCTCGCCATACATGCATGGGCTCGCCGACTCACTAAAATTTGTTCAAATGTGTTGATAGGCCCGGGTCGAGCTGAATGTATGTGCCTACTTCTTTTTAAGTCTGACCTCGGCCCTTGCGACCTTTAAAATGGACCTCCTGGTTGAAACGGGCTTTTCGAACCCCACATAAATCGGGATAAGCATTATACTAACGCATACGAGTATAAACATATTTCAAATTATTTGTTTTTACTAATTCAAATTATTAATTCAACTAATGATACAATAAAAGACATGTTTTTACTCAAACGTCCACTTTTATACCCATTTAGTATGCAATTTTATGTTCCGTCAAAAAAAGAGTATGTAGTTTTATGTTTAATAAACTAGTATAATGTAAAAGTTCGATTAATATAGTAAATATATAAGCATTCATCTATTATAAATCCTATGTCATCAAACCGACCCAATAAGAGAAAGCACAAACACAGAAAACAAGTTTTCAACTTACAATTAGTAATGAAAAAAATCGAGTCATTAGTCATTAACTCATTACTACTTGGGCTGATATTTTAGTATGAGATTATCTATACATCAATTTCTGAAAATTTTACTCTTTTATATATATGGGCTGGACCGGGCTAGACCAAAATTTGGGTCGAGCATTAGACCCATTCTTGGCCCAAAGTTCCACAAGGCCCATGGGCATGGTCATGGCCCATGGGCCTCTTAAACCATGTCCAAGAGGAATAATGGGTGCCCACTTCACTTACCATATAATCGGGCCTATTTTTTTTTTCTTCGTTTTAGCTCCAACCCACTTGGCTTAGCATATAATCGGGCCTATTTTCTTCTAACAACTTTTACAAATTATACATACACCCTTTGACTTTTTTCACGTTTTATAACGCAAATATAGCAACCCGAAACCGAAATTATAGCAACCCGAAACCGACCCAATGACGACCCGTAACCCGACACGACCCGGTAAAGTCTGACCCGAAACTGAACTTGACCCGACCCGAGATGACCCACCCGATTCAACCCGAGTTTATTTGATAGCTGACCCGACCCGAAATGACCCGTGACCCGAATTGACCCGAAACTTTGAAGATTTTAAAGAAATTTTGAAACTTTTTTTTTAAATTTTTCAAAATTTTCAATCTTTCAAATATACACCAATAAAATATTTGACATTTTCAGATTGAGATATAGTTAAAAATTCAAATATTGGTTTGAAAAATATTAAAATTTCAAAATTTGTTTTGGCGCAAAAATTTAAGCCTAAATTATTAGTGACCGAATTTGACCCGAACCCGATTGACCCGGCAATTTTAGCTTTAATGACCCGACCCGATATGACCCGGACCCGACCCGAGACTGACCCGAACACTATTATAACCCGACATGACCCGAACCTAATACGACCCGAACCTAATACGACCCGAAACCGACCCGAACACTGTTATGACCCGAATCGACCTAAACCCGATACGACCCGACCCGATACAACCCGACCCAAACCCGACCCGAGGGACCCGATTGCCACCTCTAGTAGGAATAGTATGATCGAGACAAATTTATTATACGAAGCATAAGACAAATTTATTATACGCCCAACTAAGACGGTGTGGCTCTATCGAGTAGCCCAAAACAGGCTTTTCTTTTTTATTCTTTTTTTTTTCCTCCTTCGTTTTAGCTACAGTTTACTCAACTTAGCATATAATTGGGTCTATTTCCTTTTAAAACTTTTACAAATTATACCCCTTTGACTTTTTTCACGTTTTGTAACGCAAATATTGAAACACAAACATATAGAACTTTAAGTTTAAAAATTATAAAAATTTAATACTCTTAGTGTTTTTTTTTTTTTAATTACATGTGAATGGAATTGGAGGGAGAGAGTAACAATAATGTAACATCAATTCTAGTCTTTGACCTGACCAATTTCATTTTACATTTTCAGCATAAGTAACATCTCCCTACAAATAATTGTACAAACCTGCAGTAAATTTTTTAAGAAGAAATATAGCGTAAAACAAACTAAAAGAGATGAGAATATATATTAAAACTATGGTAAAGAACGTACAAAATGTTTAAATTACGAGCTCAAAATTATGCTATTTTCGATTATGTTCTTGTGTAAATGAAACCGCATGCTCAATGGCGGAGCCACGTTTAAGGGAGTAGGTGTTAAATTCCCACAACTTTTCTAAAATAATTAGTTTTTATGTTATTACTTGGATACCGTAATAGTAGTGACACAATGGTTAGTTGGTTGAGTTTTTGTCATTGTTGGTGAGGTCGTGAGGATATACTTCCAACATCACTTTTATTATTGTTAACCCCACTTCATATTTTTTTTTTTTTCTAGATACGCCACTGCACATGCTTACTTGAAACAGTTGTATAAATTGTTGAATAAAAATTGCTTCAGTTGCTACTTACTACAAATTGAAGATAATGTCTTACATAGAAGCCTAAAAAAAAATTCATTCATCCTAATATAATGCACAATAGTAGGAGTCTTATGTGCCTTTATAGGATAGACAATTTTTAGGTCCACCATAGATTTGAGACGACTTCACATGTGGAGACTTTATATATTCTGACACAACCTCGCACATTTGATTTTATAGAAGACAAACTCTGAAAGTCGATCTTATTGTCGATGCCAAAAGGAATTCGGGGGCCCACAGTGACAGCGAGGCCCAATTTGATTTATAGGACACCCAGGTCGAAATCATGGCTTTGATACCATGATAAATTTAAGAGGTTGATCATGCCCGTTGTTATCAGTGGCGAAGCTAGTAGGTAGAGGGCGAGGCGAGGCCTTAGGGCCGAACCTGAGGCCTGGGCCAGGGCTAGAGGAGGCTTTGAAGCCAAGGACTTTGAAATCTGGGCCTTGTCGCGGCCCTTGTATGGCTTTGGGAGGCGCCTAGGCCCTTACTTTTTTTTTTTTTTTTTTTTTTTTTTTTTTTTTTTTTAATCTGGCTCCTTGTACGGCCCTTGTAAGGGCTTTGAAGCGCCGGGCCGGGCCTAGGCCCTCACACGTTTTTTTTTTTTTTTTTTTTTTTTTTTTTTTTTTTTTTTTAAATAATTGGTATTTACTAATTAGGATAAATTAGGGGAAAAAATAAACAAATAAAGAAAGGGCTTGAACTAAATTTTTATAATTTTAATAATAATATCAAATTTATAAAAATTTAGCTGCCTACGTATCTCGAAAGAATCAAATCCCACGTAGTTCTTTACTTACCTGACTTACCTTTCTTACCTGTTGGACGGTGGATGTGGAAGCGGGAACTTGGGAAGGGTGCTCATTCATCATCATCATCATCGGCTTCTCCGGCTTCGGTACCAGCAGTTGATGAGCCATCGGTTGTCATGTATGGATCATCTTCAATTTCATCGGTGTCTTGCTGTCCTTGGGTTCGTATCAAGGCTTGATCCCAATCCTTTTTGCAAACACACATCTTGACCGACTCTGGATGCAAACTCGACCTCTTCTCGTCCAAGACTCGCCTACCTGCACTAAGCGGACTCAAGCCTTAGCGGTGGAAGTGGGAACTACAAGTACGTCTCTAGCTATTTTGGATAAAACTGGGTATTGGGCTGAATGTGCTTTCCACCAGTTAAGAATAGAAAATTCCTCACTATCGGTTTCATGAGTAATGGACAAATATTCGGTAACAGGGTTGGCGGTAGTGGTGGAAGTAGTAGTCGTACTAGAAGAAGAACTACCGGTTTGTCTTCTAAAAAGAATTGAAGCAATTGCATTATCAAATCTCCTACTCTTTGGCATTGGCGGGGCAGTAACTTCTCCGTCGCCACTTTGTACATTGTAAAAATCATATAAGCGGTACAACAAATCAACACACCGGTTAACATATTCTTGAACATCATACTGTATATTCAAAGCTTCATAATAAAAAACTAACAAATTTTTTAAACCTTCAGTTTTAACCCCCGGATCAAGTAAACATCCAACGCCATATATGAAAGGAAAAGATTGCAAATAATTTAACCATTTTTTTTTCATGTCAGCAATGCACTCAAATAAACAAGGTTGCTCGGTTTCACAAGTTTGCATGCTATAAACAACAGAAACACAACTCATAATAACTAAATGAACGTTAGGCTCATAAACATAAGAGAACTTGTTAGTAGCATCTTTATAAGATTTTAACAAATCATTAATACAAATAGCAATATCCCAAATAGAGTCATCAATCGGTTGAACGTCGTGAAGAGAACCATGAGCATCATTATATAATTTAGTTATAATTTCCTTAAATTCTATAGCCTCTTTTAGTAATCTATATGTTGAACTCCATCTAGTCGGTGTATCGAGACTAAATCTTTTGGGTCTCTTTCCGGCCGCCCTACACATTGATCTAAAATTTCTTTTAAAATCGTGTTTTAGTCTAATAATCCATTTAACAATTTTTCTAATCGGTGATAAAAGAGGCGCTAAAAATTTTATTCCTTCTTGAGCGGACAAATTAATAATGTGTGCACAACATCTAATAAGAAGAAGTTCTCCGTCAAACATTAAAAGATTTTTCATATTAGTTTTAACATAATCAATAGCTTTAGTATTAGCCGTAGCGTTATCAAATGATATAGAAAATATTTTGTCAAGTAACTTAAATTCATTTAGTGTATTAGAAATCCGAGTATAAATATTGTAACCGTTGTGTTTTTCTTCCATCGCATCAAAAGCAATTATACGTTTTTGCAAAATAAAATCTTCGCCAATCCAATGTGCGGTAATGCATAAATAAGGTTCACCTTGTTTCGAAGATCAAGTATCACTAGTTAGACAAACTCGACCAATGTAATTTTGGAAAAAATTTATAAGTTCATTCCTAGCTCTTTCATATTGTTTCATAGTTCTACGTTTTAGTGTATTTCGTGGGACTCGTGCAAATGCCGGTTGTAACGATAATCTATTAAAATTTTCTAAATTTATACTTTCAGCATATGAAAATGGTAACTCTTCAAGATTAACATAGGTGCAAATATTTTCGACCATTCTATCTCTATTATAGGAGAAAGGCATACCTGCACCGGGTTGTTGAAATGCAAACCCTTCAATCTGTGTTTGCGTACCGCCACGTTGACGGCTAGTAGCGGCACCAGCTTCTTGTAGGTGCGAATCCTTATCAATCCCATGTACGTTTTTCAAGTGTCGGGACACGCTCCCGTAACCCGCACCGTGTGTTAGTGTAAATTTGGATACTTTGTCATCTTGAGCGCAAACTTTACAAGCCACCTTATACTTAGGAAATTGAAGAGTGGGATCAGTAACTTCTTCAATGTATAGCCGAACATAAGAGGGTTGAGAAGATGATGAACCCATGGTTTGAGAAGTTCGTGCCGCCGAAGAACCTATTAACATAAACAAAATTAAGTTAGGAAATACTAAATAGTAATTAAGTAAATAAATCTAAACATATGAATAATTTAGAATAAAAATATAAACAATTTAAATTAAAATCAAACATAACAAAAATTAATGAGTGTAAGTGATATTAATAATTTCTTGTAACTTGTAATGAGTTGTAACTTGTAAGTATAAAATTAATGAGTTCTAACTTGTAACTTTGTAAGTATAAAAAATAAAATCAAACATAAATAAAAATTAATTAAATTACAACTTAAAATAAAAATAGAATTTACCGCTAGAACTTGTACCGGCTTGATCCATTTCAAATTTTCAATGAATATAAATTTATAAAATATAAAAGTATAAATTTAAATAATAGTATATTAATAAATTTTTATAATTACTAAATAATTATTTGTATACGTTTATAATTACTAAATAATATATATGAATAATTATTTGTATAAGTTTATAATTACTAAATAATATATATGTTTTATAAGTATATAAGTACTAAATAATATATATGTTTTATAAGTATATAAGTAATTGATAATGTAATATTATTTGTATTAATGAAAACACTTAAGAATTTTGAAGTATAATAATTTGGTTAAATAAAAGAGAAGGAGTTGAATTGAGGAAGTTGTGAGAATTTTGTAAAAATTAGTTGAATATTTATAGGGATAAAAATGGAGAAAATTAAAAATTAAAAAATTAAAACAAAACAGCCGTTGGGGGCAAACTAGCCGTTGGGCAACGTTAGGCCCGGCCCGGCCCGGCCCGGCCCGGCTGGGTTTTTTTTTTTTTTTTTTAAATTTTTGAAATCCTTTAAGGGCTTTGGAGGGCTTTTTAAGGGCTTCTTTAAGGGCTTTCGGCGGGCTTGTAGAGGGCCGGGCCCAAGGGCTTTTTGGAGGGCTTTTTAAAGGGCTTACGGCGGGCTTGGAAAGGGCCGGGCTTAAAAAAATAGGCCCTAGCCCGGCCCTACTTTTTGGACGGGCTTTTAAGGGCCTACAAGGGCCGGGCCGGGCCCACCAAATTGAGGCCCTATAGACGGCCCGGGCCGGGCCGGCCCGCTCATATGGCCAGCTCTACTAGTAGGTAACATGGGGTGGCCCATGTTAGCCGAAACCCAAAAAATTTTGTTTACAACGTGAGATTATTATGTTACCCCATAATGGAAAATGGAATTAATAGAACAAAGCACTTTTTATGAACCATCGAAACATAAGTGGATTAGTGGTAGAAACATTAGAATTTCATGGCAGCAACCCGTGTTCGATTTAGTTGAATCATTGTTGTTTAAAAAAAATGACATGTTATTATGATTTTTTTTTTTAAATACGACATATTACTGGGTATTCATATTTTCGACTGATGGTCGGGTTTTCGCTAGCCCAACTTTGGATTCCTGGCTTCGCCACTGGTTTTTATGCACTTATGCTCGTGATTTAACATTATTCTATGCATTCCTTTTTGGAAGTTATCCTACATCCTCGTTAATTTTACAATATCTTACATATATTACTTCCTAGAGCGTTTAACTGCGATTTTGTGTAATTATTTATGAGGATGAGAAATTTTTGCTAAAAATATGAAATCAGATTGATTGGGCTACTAAATAGAAGAGATTATATGAAATTGATGAGACCAAGAAGCAAATAGGCCCAAAGAATTTGAGAAGATGGTTTAAACAATTACAAATCCAAATAAAATGGACTCATCGAAACGGTGTAAAACAATAACAAGAAAGACATGAGAAAAGGGGGAGCAGGCCGAGCAGCAAGACGTGTGTAAGAGCTGTTGTAGGTCGAAACGGGCTTTTTGGACCCGCCTAAAATTAAGTTTTACCAGACTTGGGTCTCTTAAATTTGGGATAAGTATTATACTAACACATGTGACTGTAAGGTGGTAATCGGGTTGGCTGAGTTGAATTTAGGTTGGTCATGTTAGGTTCTAGTCCTGTCGAGTTCAGATCAGATCGGATCAAAATGTCCTTTTGAGTGGAGTCGAACTTCCAAGGCAGACAAAGTGGATTCGGTTACTGAATGTTGGCCCATACGGGACCTTTGAACTTTTTTTTTGTCATGCCTTATATAACCGTGTCTGGGGGTTCGGTTTGGGTCATTATCAAGTTAAATAGTGTATTGGGTAGGGTCGAGTATTATCGGGTCTGCGCATCGACTTACTTTAACTTTCGGGTTCTATCGGGTCGGATTTTGCTCGAGTTCGGGTATGGTCAGTCGGGTTGTCAGCCATGCTAACTCTACACGCAAGCATTAATTTATGGATGCGGAGTATTATTTGTTTTTACTAATTCGAATTATTAATTCAACAAATGATACAACAAAAGACATGTTTTTACTCAAACGTCCACTTTTATACACATTGACTTTGCAATTTTATGTTCCGCGAAATATAAAAAATTATGCAATTTTATGTTAAATAAATTAGTACGGAGTATAATGTAGAAATTCGATTAATATAGTAAATATATAAGCACTCATCTACTATAAATTCTATGTCTTCAGATGGACCCAATAAGAGAAAACCGAAAAAAAAAAAATTCAACTTAAAGTTAGTAATGAAAAAAAGTCAAGTCATCACTATTTAGGCTGATATTTTAGTATGAGACGTTTTATACAACGATTTGTGAAAAAAAAAATATTATATTCTTTTACGTATAGGGAGTAGGCCGGGTCAAACTTTAAACCGAGCATTCGACCCATTCTTGGCCCAAAATTCCACAGGGTTTTGTGTAAGCTGGATCATGGGCCTTTTCTAGTCTAATTACTGATCCATGTCGTTTGAAAAAGCAGGTTGGTTAGGGTGGGACTATAATTGGCAGGAGTAGGAGTCTCATGTGCCTATATAGGATAGACTATTCTCCGGTACGCCATAGATTTAAGACGACTTTACATGTGAAGACTTTATATATTCTGACACAACCTCGCACATTTGATTTTATAGGAGACAAACTTTGAAAGTCGATCTTATTGTCAATGCCAAAAGGAATTCGAAGGCCCAAATTAATTTACTGGAGACCAGGTCGAAATCATGACTTTGATACCATGATAAAATTGAGAGGTTGGCTGATACGACTCATTTGTACAAGGTACTCCGCGTAGAGCAAATGACAACAGTACTCCAACTGCGAAGTAATTTATCGACTGCGAACAGCAAATGACATTTAATTGACAACAGTACTCCGCGTAGAAAAAAGAAAATGTCTCAAATATGCTTCGACTATAACATGACATGACATACATAATTTAGAAAAGTGACGGTAAATGGTGTTCGGTATATTCTTTCTACGACATACGTCATTTTTCCTTGATTTTCTACTTTTGTTACCCAAAAGGCCAAAAGTACACCATCATCATTTATCCCCTGGCCAATTTGGGCCAATTCCACTTTCCACGAGTGTAAACATTAACCTTATTATATACGGAGTACTCGTAAAATAGAATATTCCTCGATCGGATTGTGTCGTTTCTTACGTAGTCAAATAAATACGTATTTCGTATCATGTATTTCGACAATAAAATAATAGTAAAACAAGTATCATGTATTTCGACAATAAAATACGTATTTTGTATCATGTATTTCGACAAGTATTATTTAGTCAATTGTACAACAAGTAACAAGGACGACTACATTTCCATGACGACGACCACAACATAAAAGACAATACTTCCTATAGTTTAGTGTCAATACCACTCTTCTACACATTTGTGTAGACGTGTAGTAATAATAAATAATAATATTAATAATAATAGGTTTTGTAGAGTTGTTGATTGGGATGACATCATTGCTATGCATGTTCTTCAAACATCCTCCACAGCTCCTTGAGATGCGCTACTTTCTCCTGAAATTGTCTGTCAGGGTATCGGTGTGGTGGTGATCCATGACCGACTGAGTACGATCAACATCATCTTCATCTTCATTTTCATCTTCAAGTAAACAAATGTATTAAAACGTCGTTGTGGTACTACAGAAAACCCTAGGATATGTAATAAAAGGACACATCAATTTAGCTAAGATGGCCCTAAATTTGTGAAACATTTAAGATTTTACGAAAGCCAAAAAAAACAAAACAAACAAAAAAACAAAAACAAAAAACGTCGTTGTTTATGACTTTATGTACAACCACTCATATCATGGTAACATATTCTATCACGTACATTCTACGACAGAAAAGCCTATTGTCACTTCCGTGGTGGACCCAGAAAAATTTATTATGGGGTCCTATTTTTATTTTTTTCCAAATTTTTACTATAAAATATATTAAAAATAACTTTTTAATGTAAAATTAGACAAAATAGACCGAAATAATTTACGATATGGTGTCCCGGGACCCATACTTATGTATGTGCATCCGCCCCTGGTCACTTCACAGTGCATTGTGGTACTTATATATAGGGAAAATTTTTATTTTTTTTTACTTTTTCTAGAAAATTACCATGTTTCTAATTAGGGGATATATAATATGGATTACGATATATGATAATATTGACTATAACCTACGGAGTACTTCATTACATCCTAAGTGTCATAGAAATTAAGTATACTCAGTTCGTTTTCTTTTAATTTGTTCATACATTATTTAACTACGTACACATATGTTACTACTAAAACTTCTAGAAATTTTATATTATTTAGTCAAAATCTGACATGATTATCTTTAACTCGGCTGTATATTATAGTACATATTAAGAGTGGTAATGTACGTATACGACTAGATTTCTATTATATGGAGGAAGGAGTACCTTTTGAAGGTAGCGATAAAATATAACCAGTAGAAGGGCAAGAAGAAGCGGAAGTGGTATGACGACGACCCAAACAAAAGCCGCAAGTGGTAGGCGAAGCAAAGGAGTGTTGAAAATCATTAGACAAGTGACGCAAATGAAATGGCCAACAAGTTGCATCCATTTGGATACAATCGGCCACACAACACGTACGTACATCCCAGATAACATCAATAGTAATGCCACCAGTTGTGTCGAAGTCTCGACACAAGCTACCCAAGATTTGAACTCATCCTGAAGCTGCGGATTATTGTTTGCATTCACCAAAATCACTGCCACAGACGCGGAGATCATCAGTTTGGTAATGGTGTATATTTCTTTGCTTACCCTCTTCTTCTTCTTCTTCTTCTTATTCTTCTTCTTCTTCTTCTTCTTCTTCTTCTTCACTACTTTGGGTGCACTAACTTCTTGGGTCATCACTTCTTCTGAAGTACACCTGACGATAATATTCTCGCTACTACCTCTGGAAGGCGGTTCAGTAATAACAGTCGTGAGTTCGTCTGAGCTCATTTCTAAGGAATAAAAATTATACTAATATAAGTGTTGCCAATAATTGCAATGGTTGGTTATTTGATATTTTAAATTTGTTATCCTTAATTAACATTCAACAATGGTTAATATATGTGTATGTATGTGTGTATTTATATTATATATTGAGTTTACTATTGCAATAAAAAGTTGTATGAAATGAGTTAATGACCACAGACCACCACAGGTCCACATTACTATAAACCTACCTTAAAATTAAAAGAAGGGTTTATTATAAATAACCACCTTATAAAATACGTTTTTCTAAAGTTACTACCTTTTAAAGTAAAATTCTAAATTACTACGGAGTACCTTTTAAAAACAGTTTCATTAAAATTTGCTACCAAAAGACGTTTTTGGCGATTAAAAAGTTTACTTTTTTGCTATAGGAAACTTGTGTAATACATCATTATCACCAAAAACATTTTCAAACTAAAGAAATTTGGTCGCAAAACATTCGAAACTTTGATTTTATTATCATTAAAAATTGAATTTGGTAGCAAATTTTAAACAAAATGTTTTTAAAAGGTAGTAATTTTTAAATTTTATTTTAAAAGGTAGTAATTTTAGAAAAACATATTTTATAAGGTGGTTATTTATAATAAACCCTTAAAAGAAGTTAAACTTCTGGCCACTACATGATATGGTGTTTTAATTTAATAATGGTCAAATACACAATAATGGTCAAATACACAATAAGCCTTAATTTTAATAATGGTATGAGCCCGTGAAATTACCGTAAGCCTTAATTTTAATAATGGTCAAATACACAATAAAATGTACTCCTATTTAAACTAAAGTTGATTCGACTTATTTAATCTAATCGAAATTTACTCCAACCTAGGTGAAATAATCATCAGAATGTAAGGCATAAATTCGATCTTTTAACTCTTTATCTGCACCAGAAATCACATTAATCATATCACACTTGTCGACATGCATTTTGAGTCATAAATTTCTTTAGTTTCTAAATTATATAATATTGATGTTTACAACATTGAGGATAATAAATCAAACAATATTAAATATTTGATATCCTCACTTCGGCAACTTCGCAAGCGATGCCCCGTTACATCATTTACCTGTGAAATACTATTTTAATAATATGTAATACTTTGATCAATTTATTTTCAACCGTGACAATAATTTACTGTAAGATCTCAATATTATACTTTGTGTATAACATGTGGAATTCACTACAAAAAAAAACAGTCTAATTGCGACGGAGGAAAACCGTCACAAAAGGCCAAAATCCGTCGCAAAAAGGTCATTTGCAACGGAATCTGCGACTAAATCAACACGTTGCAAATATTGGTCGCAAAAATAAATTTGCGACGGAATATTCCGTCGCAAATAACTTGCGACGGTCGAGTTATTCGCAAAATGCTCCGTCGCAAACTAGAGTAGTATATTTACTCTTGCAAAATTATATTTACTGCAAATATGGAGTATAAATTATATTTCTTACGTTTCAATCATTTGTTTACCTTTAAATTTGAAATAAAGACAAAAAAAAAAAATATCCATCAAACGACACAAATACCCCTTAAATTTTCATATTAACCAAAATCTTGTAAAGATGGCCGAAAATGCGAAGACAATGACATAGCACATTTAGTAACTGATTTATTTGACCACCTGATTGATGAGTTATTGTCTAGGTGCTGATTTTGGTTAAATTGGAATTAATTTTGTTGATCATATAAAAACGTTTATGAAATTTATGATTTTAATTTGACAATTTTAAGGATCTTAATTGTTAAGTACGAGTAATTCTGTTTTTCCAATCAGGAAAAAGACGGGTTAGGCCGACAAAACAATGTAGATGACGCGTCAATGGTAATGGTAAATGTTGTAGATTTGTAGAGTTGTAGGTAGCAACTTCCGACTTCTTTCGTAGTGTTTTATTTTCATAAATTTATAATTTTATAAATTAAATTGGGTTTATGGTAAATTAAAATACGTTCTTTTTTAAAATTACTACATTTAAAAAAAAAATTGATTACCTTTAAAAACATTTTTGGTAATTAAAATATTTACTTTTGTGCTATAGGAAACTTGTGGCCGTCGTGGGAAACATTTTATCACCAAAAAGTTTTCAAGCTAAACGAATTTAGTCACAAAACATTCAAAATATCGGTTTTATTATCATTAAAAATGGATTTTGGTAGCAATTTTAAATAAAATGATTCTAAAAGGTAGTAATTTTAATTTAAATTTTTTCAAAAGATAGTAATTTTAGAGGAATAATTCATATATAATAATACACCAAACTATGACCGATTGACCGGTCTTCTCAAACTACACTAACCTTCAATTAATATCAAAATATAGTAAACCAAATTTTTACGAGATAATTTTGAAGTGATTTTTTTTATGGCTTAATTAATGTGATAAGGATTTTAAAGCTTTTTCTCTAGTATGAATGATCTTTCGGATAATTTTTATCACCTCTTAACTTTAATGAAAAATGGTCCTAATCTATTTTCATCGGAAATATTCAATAGTTGGACATATGTTGAGATTAGTGAAGTTTGGTGTATTTTGAAAAGATCAGACATAGTTCAGTGTATTCTTATGAATTTTTCCAATTTAGAAAAATGTACTATCTCTGTTTCGATGAGTTGTTTACGTTTACTTTATACACAGTTATTAGAAGAGATGTAAAGAGTATACTCATCATACCATTATCCATTGAGATTGTTTGGGAATTTTAGAAAGGTTATATGTGAACCTTTCAACCTTACACAATAGAATTGTAATTTGTTAGAAAGAATTCATAATGTCACGATGTGTAATACTACTCGTAATATATTTGAACAATACTAGCTTCTTCAAGATAATTAAGTACCTGAGTATCTTATACACTTCCTACATTCCAATAGGTTGTATACGTTTATTTTATGCACGTACATCAATACTCGTTTTGTTTCATTCATATCTTTGGTTTCGTATTCTCGAAATTTTAAAATTTTGATGTTAATAATGTGCTCGATAAGACAATTAAAACAATATCACACATGACTGTTTTTTATTTTGTATGTTAAAAGTTATATCGAAAATTCTACACACTTATGAGTATTATTTTTTAAATAATACTCCGTAATCTTTAATTGACCAAAACGGCTTCTTTGAATCATTTTAATCACTAAAATAAAATAATTAGGTGATCAATCAAAATATGATAGGATTAATAGGAAGAAAATTGTGATGGTCAATCAATAGATTGGTACCTTAGAAACATAAAATAAAATTGACTTAATAACGACGTCTTTCAACCTTATATTGGAACTTTGATTTTGAGTAGGTGATGATTTAAAGTCTCCGTATGATTTAAAGTCTTATTGACCTTTTTATTATTTTGACCTTTTTATTATTTATTGGAACTTTGATTTTGACCTTTTTATTATTTATTAGTTCCTTCAAACATAAAAATGGTCAAATTTTACAAGTAACAGTGACACGCACGTGCAATCGTGAGTACCAGCTATGAAACCCCTCTTATTCTCGAAGCTGATACGCGTATACGTAGTGTACTCAAGGTTTGGTACATAATTCAATTAACGCTTGAGATGTAGCCAAAAAAAAAAAAAAAAAAAAAACTAAACTTATTAATTAAGGGTCATTAGGCGGGATATTATGGGTAAATGGCGGGATTTTATTTTGCTATTTACACCAATTAGTCTCAATTAATGTAATTAATGTAATTCACTTCCAAAAATGTAATTAATCTAATTAAAATAATTAAAACTTGTTTAATCCTAAAATTAGCAGTAAACTGTAATTAACAAAAGAAAAATCCAATTTTTTAAAATCCCAATTACCGTGAAACCCTAATTATCAACTTTAATCCTAAAATTATTAATAATGTCGGGTAACGATGGTGGATGGTTAGATTTGAATGAGTATTTTGACGAAGATTTTGAAGGGAATGATGGTTTTCAACTTTTGATGAAGAAATTCAAGGGAATGAAATTGAAGTGCATAATATTGTAGGTCAATTGAGTCGGAAGAAAATCGTATAGAGGAAGTTGAATCGACATAGGAATCGTCAAAATCTCGTCAACATGCCGTGAATGCAGTTGAAGGTGAGAATGTTAATAATGAGGAAATTACTACCTTTTAAAAAAAAATATTTAAAGTTAATAACTTTTAAAAATATTTTTGGTAATTAAAATTTTTACTTTTTTGCTGCGCTATGACCAAAAAGTTTTCAAGCTAAACAAATTTAGTCATAAAGCATTCGAAACATCGGTTTTATTATCATTAAAAATGGATTTTGATAGCAATATTAAATAAAATGATTTTAAAAGGAAATAATTTTAAAACTTTTTTTAAAAGATAGTAATTTTAGAATGGGATAATTCATAATAATACACCAAACTATGACCGATTGACCGGTCTTCTCAAAATACACCAAATTTCAATTAATATCAAAATATACCCGACCAATGAACATTGTTTCTCAAAATATATTAAACCAAGTTTTTACGAGATAATTTTGAAGTGATTTTTTATGGCCTAATGTGATAAGAATTTTAAGGCTTTTTCTCTGGTATGAATGATCTTTCGGAAAATTTTTATCGCCTCTTAACTTTAATGAAAAATGATCTTAATCTATTTTGAGAAGAAATATTCAATAGTTGGGCATATTTTGAGATTAGTGAAATTTGGTGTATTTTGAGAAGATCGGACATAGTTCAGTGTATTGTTATGAATTTTCCCTTTTAGAAAAAAGTACTTCCCCCGTTTCGGTGAGTTGTTTACGTTTACTTTATACACAATTATCTCTGAGATGAGAGATGTAATGAAAAATATTGAATGAATAATAGTGTAAGTACAAAAAAGGGCCCACTGGTTATAAAATAATACTCATCTTGTAATATGATTGGTTGAAAAAAAATAACAGTCCATTTATCCATATAAATTTATTAGCATATGAGACTGTCGTGGGACCTATAGATTTGAGAATTTAAATTTATAGGTGCCTAATTATATGAAGTTTGTTTTGTTTGGGTTAACATATACGGAGTATTCCTTTCATATTTTTATTTAGTCCCTCTTCATTTTGTATAATTTTTAAAGAAAATAGAAATAAGTGAGGTATGGTTAAGAAAAAGTAGAATAATTTAATTACGGAATATAGAATTGGTTGTAAGTGGAAAAAAAAAAGTAGGTTTTTGTGTGATAACAAATGGGGTATGTGAGAGAAAGTAGTGCATAAGGTGAAATGGGACTAATTATAAAAAAAAAATCTATACGGAGTAAAAAGAAAGTGGGAATTAATGGAAAAGACGGAAGGAGTATATTTCATCATACCATTATCCATTGGGATTGTTTGGGAATTTTACAAAGGTTGTATGTGAATCTTGCACAATAGAATAGTAATTTGTTAATACCTTTTCAGTCATTTATTTACACTTCTCTCAAATCTCCCCCACAAAAAAGTCAAACTGTAAACAAATTAGTGAAACGGAGGGAGTGGAAAGTTTTCACAATGTCGCGATGTGTAATACTACTCGTAATATATTTGAGCAATACTAGCTTCTTAATTAAAGATAATTAAGAACTTGAGTATCTTATATTTTTTTAAATAATAATCTTTAATTGACCAAAATGGCAATTTTGAATCATTTTAATCACTAAAATCAAATAATTATGTGATCGGTATGATAGGATTAATAGGAAGAAAATTGTGATGGTCCAACAATAGATTGGCATAATAACGACGTCTCTCAACCTAATATTATATTGGAACTCTGGCTTTGCCCTTAATTATAGGAGATGGTTTGTCGGATTGAAGCGTGTGAAAGACTAACGATCCGACACGTACATAAAAATGTTCTTATACATTCCAATTAACAAATAAAATGATTTTGGTTCGGTATGATAGAATAGGAACAAAATGAGATGGTTACTTATAGGTGATGATAATAATAATCTGTTTATTATGGGTAAAACTTGTAAATTTTGACCTATGATTTGAAATGACTCGAATCAAAATGACCCACTAATTTAGGGTCAAGACTCGACGCATTCGGCCTAGTGGCTTACTGGCTCAAGTGTAATACTGTAATGTCATGTAAAAAGACTTTTTGCATCTATAAATTGATATATATTCAAAAAAGAAAAAAAATAATGTTAATAATTATTTCAACTATAATCTTATTAGCTGAAATATTAATATGAATCAAAAATAAAGATTGAAACGTTATGATGATATTCATAAATATAGTATCATAATTTTATAAATTACAAAATTGAATATATAAATATCTACTTTAGGGTTATATAGGTACAAATGAAATGTACTCCGTATATAGGTACAACTTCTACATCTCAACTACAAGAGTAATTTGTTTCACACTAACTCATTCTTAGTGACCATTTATGATTTTGGTCACCAAATACAATACAATTTTATTAAATAACCACTTATACGACCTCCTTCATATTTTACCCCTCCCATTAATGACCTCCATGACCTTAAGTTACTATTAATCACTATTATAAAATAAAAATCAAGACTAGCCAACTATTCAATACGGATTTTCATTGTATGCATACCATGAACACAATAAGAACAACCAACTCACTAATTAAGAGGTGAAAGTGAATTACTCCGAAATTTTAATACTCCCTCCATCCCAAAATAAGTGTCTCCTTTTGATTTTTTAAAAATTCCAAAATAAGTGTTCCCTTTGGAAAAATTACTAAATTACCGTTACGTTACCCTAATGTCATCCTTATCGTGTGAAAGTGTATTGCTAAATTACTAAATTACCTTTACCTTGAGCAGTGGCGGATCCAGGATCTAAGTAATGTGGGTGCACTCAATAAATAAATTTATACGGAGTACTAATTTTTGTTACAGAAAATTAACTTATGATGTTTTATGTATATAACTTCTCATATATTATACTTGTACGGAGTATAAGATTTTAGGGCAAGATAAACTCAAACTAAAAGTAGATAAAAGAAAATCATATGAATAATATTGTTCTTTATATGATGACTATTTCAATTTTTCTCATCAATTGCTTATCGATTTGTATGGAGTTTTGTCAAATTGAATTTTTAAATAATTTTCTTTTATTTCTTTCAAAACATAATTCATAAAAGAGAAGTATTTTTTAAAATTAAATAACTTTTATATGAGATGGTATCTTAATATTGTTATTATGAGACCTCTCACATGAATAATTATTGTAATTATATTTAAAATAATTTTCTTTTATTGTAAGTCTATATTGATTTTGATTTGATAAAATAATAAATAAATTAAAAAGGAGAAGTTTAAAAAATTGTAGGTCATTTTTGTATGAAGCTTAGGCCCAAATCCACTAACAAGTACAACCCACCAATCAAAAGCAAAAATATTTTCAAAATGCTAGCAGGAGGATTCGAACCCCACACCCGTAGCATATTATAAGCACCCACTACCACCTATGCTACTGCCTTTGATATGTTTAATGTGACTGCTTAATCCTATTTATTTTTGGAGACCTAGTGGGTGCACGTGCACCGCGGTGCACCCACCTCCATCCGCCGCTGACCTTGAGTGTCTCCTTATTAGTATAAGGGTATTCTTCTACTAAGCTCTCTCACTAGATAGTCACCAATATTATTATAGGGGTAAAATTAGAATTTTAAGAAAATATTGTGAAAATTAAGGGATGAGAGTGAATTTTTGTTGTACGTGTCTTAAATTAAAGTTTAGGCAAAATGAAACACTTATTTTAATACTTTCTCCATTTTATTCAATTCTATACATTTACTTTTTGTACACTATTCAAAAGTGAGGAGAATCTTCGATATATCGTCTAATATATGAAATAAAAAATAGTCATGTGAGATCTTGTTTTAATTGCCTTTTCGAGAGCATTATTAATATTCAAATTTCATATTTTTCAGAATTATGTAACTAAAGATATAAACAAAAGAAAACGTGCATCGACGTACGTGCAAAAGGCAAATACTCGTATATAGAATTGAAAGAAATGGAGAAAGTATGAAAGAAGTAATAAATACTTCCTCCATTCCAATCAATTATATACATATTTCTCTTTTAGTAATTTCATTCAATTCTATACATTTCTATTTTGGTACCTACTTTTTCATCTTAAAAGACTAAACTACCCTTCCCCCACTTGTGTTTGTTTCACACAAAAAATTAGTAGAAGGGTAACTAAGTAATTACACACCTTTACCCCACTTATTTTTGTTCTACCTAAATTTTAGTGCAAAAACACAAATGTATACTACCTATTAGAATGGAGAAAGTAATAAATACTCCGTAATAAATAAAAAATGTGCGGAAAAAGTATTCTCCATACTCCCTCCATTCAACTCCACAATGCACTTATGCTTTATTCACGTTTGTCAACGCGCGTTTTGCGCGTTAAATATCTTTAGCTACGTTTATTCAAAAATTACAAAATTTAGATTTTAATTATGTCTTTCGTAAAAGATTTAATCAAACAAGATCACACATGAATATATTTACACTTCTTTATCGAGAGATAATTGAAATTAAAGGTCGAAATGTGAATAGTGTACAAAAAAGAAACATACAATGTGGAGTTGAATGGAGGAAGTATGATGTAATCACAGTTATCCCAAAACAGTTTTGGTTTTCTTCCTAGCATTAAAACGCTTGACCATTGAACAATAGTAGAAATACAATGACGATTTATTAGGGCATTGTTATGATTGTGTTACGTAAAATGTTGAGTAGGCATAGCCGCATAGGTTGACACTTGACAGCGACACGCACGTGATGGATGACTAGCTGTTTGTTGAGTACGTAGTACCTAGTATGAATGTTAGAATATACTCCGTATTTATATATTCGTACGGATATGGGTCACTAATGTAATTAAATATGTGTCGCACTATTATAAAATATAAACCGATAAATAAAGTGATCAATAAGGTAATAATATTGGTATTGGGTAATAAGGAAATATTGGTCATGGACTTAATGTGTAAAATAAGATAGCAGCCCATATCAATGAGGGTAGATATTTGGCAGTTATGTGTAATCTTGTTTGATTTATCTTTTTAAATACAATATTTATATCAAATTTAGTAATTTACTCGTATATATTTTTGTATAATGGGTAAATATAGATATTATCGTTACAAAAATCACATCGACATTTGCACCATAAGACCATTCTCATCCATGGGTCATGATCTAAGTCATAGATGGGTAGATCAAGTTAATCACCAATTAATTGCCAAATTAGCATGACTTCCTTTTCTAAAGTTGCTACATTGAGTCATGACTTGATCTAAGTCATGAACTAGATCAAGCATTTTTTTTATTTTTTTATTTATTTAATATTTATATATTTATTGTTTAATTCTTCAAAGTGTGTTTTTGTTTTCTTCAATGTACTAAATATCATTGTAATGAATTGTTTTTTTTTTTTTAATAATGCATTTAAAATAATTTTAAATAATATTAATATTTGAGCTAAAATAATACGGAGTAGGTTTTAAAATCACCGTAAACTCATTGCTAGTAATATAATGGTATTTAAATTTGAATCTTTAAAAAATTACTCCGTAGTTAATATTTTGACTATTAGATAGGTTTAATTTTATTACTCCGTATGATAAGTTTTAAAACATAGGAAAGTCCATTATGTGGTAAACAAAAAAAAAACATAATACTCCCTCCGTTTCAGTGAGTTGTTTACAGTTTGACTTTTTTGTGAGGGGAAAAAAGTCAAACTGTAAACAAATGACTGAGACAGAGGGAGTAAATGAAAATGATAGAAAGTAAAACAAATGATTGAGTTGGTGACTTAAGTGATTACTTTTTGGATGAGAGTGAATAAGTGGATCATGGTAAATGGAGTGAGATTAAGAATAAAACAGATCATGACTCAGTTAACTTGATTTTTGGATGAGGTTGGTCTAATGTCATAGTGCAAATGAACTTAATCGAGAAGTATAACTCTGAATCAATAAAAAATATGAACCGTTTAACGTAGATTAAATGAATATACACCCTTGCTAATAAAAAGAGGCAAATTCTTATTTAACACGGCTATTTTCGTTTAACTTAAGACGGGAATATGTACTCAACCAAATAGGGGGAACCACATTCCGGTGAGTCATGTGCCATTAACACGTGTCACACCTCACCCACTCTTCACCACACTAACTACCAAAAGACGACATTACCCTTTTGGCGCGCGTGGGGTTCAACCCACCATCGCGTAATTCCAAGCAATTTTCAGGGGTATTATCGTAATTTCAATTTCCTCTACAACTAAATAACAACCCAATTTTCAGTTCATAACAGACATCTCTCTATTCCAAAAGAAGGCAACTTTTTAACAAACAAAAAAAAAAAAAAAAAAAAAAAAAAAAAAAAAATTAAAATTTGCCCTAATTATCACTAAACCTAGAAAATTGAACTTTAATTGAAAATCAAAAGTTTAAATTAATACGATAATGGATGAAGAATCTGAGGTAATTACTGCGTCAATTTCATTAATTTCACTGAAAATTGTGTATTTTGAGTGTAGTTTGTATAACGATTTTTCGAAATTGGGTTGAATTATTGTTTTTGGTGATTTAATTATAATTTTTACGAATTATTTTCATTTATGATATCTTATTATGCGAAAAAAAATAAATTATTTACGCTAATTGCAATACAGTTGTACCTAACTGCCAACTAACTACTTTTTTAATTTTCTCGAAAAAATTGAATCTTTGCGTGTTTTCTAGGGTTGATTGATTGAATTTTGAAGTGGGTATTGCTTGATTTGGTGAATTGGTTGGTAAAATTTGTTGGGTAAATTGGTTGATTTTTGTTTTTGGCAGAAAATGATGGCGTTGAAGAAGGTGTATGCAGAGATTATAATGAACACATCGAAGGAGGCTGCGGAGAGGATAATTATATCAGAGATGAAAGCTCATGAGTATCGTAACGATCTTGAATCAACGAAAAATGAAGCTCTTCGCCTTTTGATTCGCCTTAAACAGACCATGGATTCTAAAGTAATGTGGATGATCTGTTTTTTTTTGAAATTTTGGTGCATTTTGTGATTTTCAGTTGTTTGGTGGTGTCAAAACTAGGGTGTGATTGTCACTGAATTTTCGCAAACTATTGGATGAAGTTATGTTGGCTCATTAGTTACTGTGATTGATGAGTTGTCGATCCATTGATCATGTTTAGATTGCATTACGCGGATTGGGGGCATTGTCGGTTTTCGTATTGTTGAGACAGAAAATTTTATGTTCTGCTGTGTGTTATTTGTTGTCCTTGAGCAATTACTTTGTGTCGAGGATGTTTATATTGTCTGGTGAACTGCACAATGAGTCGTTGAAAACTATTAGAGTATATGAGGAGACATATAATTATGTCTCGATATTAATATTAGTATTAAGTTTAATAATAAATGTAACCTTTGGCTTTCCATCTAAAGTCTATATAAGGTGGTTAGTTGTAATGTATGTCTCCTCATATACTCTAATAAAAACGTATCCTGTGAAGCATACAATATCGTGTCTATCCATTGTGCTTGCTGGTGTTGTGTTATATCACGCGAAGTAGGCTACTTGAAGTGTAGAGTAATATTGTTACCTACAAATTTATCTGTTTAGAAGTTCAACGCCCGTTAAATTTTGATTGTAGTGATCACGGTTGCTTTAACTCTGTGTCACTAATTATGCTCTTACCTAAGTTTGCAGTGGCCGTAGGATTTTGTCACTTTGCAGGCTTTTAATTCCGCTTCTGTAAAATGTACAAGAGCTTGTATATGCCTCTACAAATCGAGTTTCTCTGCTGTATTAGTTTACTGATAATCTACAGATTAGTGTTTTCTCTTTAACTCTTACTCCGTACTCTCATAGTCATGCTCGGAATACGTCTTTTTGGATCTTGTTTAGTGCAAATGCAAAAGAAGTATGAGAAGTGTATTGTTTATCACAGAATGACGAGCTAAATTTGATCTGTCGAGATTCGATTGTGTTTGTATGTCAAGTTTTCAACTACTGAAGTAGTCTAGTATATACGGAGTACTGTTTAAACATTACTGTGTCTGCATTAAGCATCATTGTTTCACGTTTTTCAGAACTTTTGAATAAGAATTTTCTAAGACGGGATTTAGAATATTGACTCTCGAATCTTATTTGTCTAACAGATTAATGAAGTGGAGATGAGATCCTATGACCAACAAAGAAAAATCGATGAGTTAGAAGCGCAGCTACACGAAGCAGAGGACATAGTTGGTAACCTTAGGGCAGAATTAAACGCAGCAATCTCGAAGTTGGATGAGTTATCAAATAAGCAACTACACGCTTCGTCGAATGTGATGGTCAAAGTTGTCGACGATAATGGATGCTCACAACCTGTGGTCAAGGAATCTGTCGCTTCTGAAGCCGAAAGAATAATTAATGGTGCACATGCGCACTCGAGTGCAATTAGGGCTGCTGAGGAATGTGGCTGTTCTGGTGAGCCGGAGGTCTCGTCAATAGTTATTAGAAGGAAAGAAACTGAGCTGTATCGAAATGGATGCGCCCAAAGAATACGCGCTTGTGATGGAAACCTTCTGAATGGTCAAAAAAATATGGAAGGAAGCCGTGAAAATGAATGTGAAAGAATAAGTGTGAACTCCCCGACTAAGTGTGTTGAAGAAGAGAATCCTTCTGACATCAAAGAAGTTGAAGATGAAGAGACGGTTGATTTAATGCGATATATAAAGCTACTGAGGACGAGAAGAACAAGAGCCTCAAGATACGATAGAAATAGCAATTCCTTAGTCGCCTGTGTGTCTAGTGAAGTCAAGAAAGCGGGCTTGGGTTTGGATATGTCTATCTCTCGCGCTAACTTATCTGGTTTCGATGACATGCATGTAGATAATGAGGTGGGTACACGATCACCGCCATCTAATTATTTTGGAAACAATGTAGGAACTATGGATTCTTCAATGGAGATTGATACAAAGAACTCATCGTCATCGAATTTGGATGTCAAACTGCTAGATAATTGTGACGGGCTCTCTGGTCAGCAGAAAGACAGGATTCTTAAGTACACTTTCCAAAGAAAACGGAAAAAGGATTCCATTGTCGATGATGACAGTGAGTAGCGAACTCTGAAACGAGGAGAATCCTTCGAGGGAAAATAGAAAGAAAATCTCCAATAACAAAGAGACTGAAGTTCTGTGTTATGCAGTTGTGGTATGTATTTTATGCTCGGTACTAGATTACTAGCTAGGTACAGCGGTACAGTACATATGAAATCTCGTCGAAGAAAAAGTATTATTCACAGGAATATATGTTTAACATAGAGTCGAAAGTTCTTCGAAATAAATTTACCTGAAATTGGTTACAAAACAAGTTTTTGATCTAATTGAGATCGACACTTGGAAGATTCAACCTAATACGTATCGGACCTTGAATCAAGCTAACTCGAAGTTAGTCTCACTCGACGTGAGACAATATTAATATCGATTTATTATAGACATTATGCATTGCGTATGCTTTCAATCTTATACTTAATTGGTCCACCATTTTTTTTCTAAGCATAAAAGATCAAAAAAACAAAAGATTGCAAAAGATATTGAAATTTATTTAAGATAATAATAATAATAAAGCAATTCCATTACAATTGTTTACTCCTTAATTCCTTATTTCTTTTATTTCAAACTTATATCACTATCTTAGTTGTATATCAAGTACCAACTCAACCAAAAGTTCGTTGTTTATATAAGACGACAACCAAAACGAACACCAATAGACTGCTTGACCACTTTTCTGCTGGAGACGACAATTTAAAGAACATGACGAGGCAAAAGGATTGTTGAGGCAGCGATCAACGTATTGAAAACAGGACACTCCAAAAATCATCGGTGTAGATGTCATAACTTTGATCAACATCTTCAGTTTCCGACGTGCTCAAGCTTAAGGTGCACGACGACTCAGAGTGATCTTCGTCAAATAACTCACTAAGACAGAGATAATCGACATCTTCAGTATGCGACACTCTAGAGTTATCGATATACTTGTTATGTTGCTGATCAACATCTTCAGTTTCTGACAAGCTCAACTTAAACTTGCACGGTGGCTCAGAATGACCATCGTCGAATAACTCATTAAGACATAAATAATCGACATCTTCAGTACGCGATACTCCAGAGTTATCGATAATATCCTCGTTATAATGCTGATCAACGTCTTTAGTTTTCGACAAGCTCAACTTGAGGAGGGCAGATTGTAGAAGCTCATAATAATCAACGTCGTCATCATCATAATAGCTATCATTGTGCTTGTTAAAACTCTTGAGCTCATTATACTTCTCAAGACGACTTTGATCATCGTCGTTTAAACAAAATACTCCGAAGTGATAAGTACACTCGGGAAGTTGGACCTTAAAGTGATTAGGGCCATATAATAAGTAGCACATAAACTCGTCGTCCATGATGAAATCTTGTTCAAATTTGTCGTGGTCGAGTCGAGATACGACTAAACGAATACCGTCAACCAAATATTCAGACATATTGACGTTGAAGGGATGATATTCTTGTGAAATATCAGAGGAGATTAACTCGAGATTATTAAGCTCATTATTATCTTGGATAAAAGCCATTAATGTAGACAACAATCAAATAAAATAAAAGTAATATAAATTTCTAAGGGTTTTTTTTATTTTTTTTTTGTGTAGTTTTACGTTTGAGGAAGTTAAAAGAATTATTTGTTTTTGTTGCTCATATTTCATATGACAAAGTGTATATATATATATATATATATATAGGTTAATTAAGAGGTAGCATCTCCTACTTCGAAAAAAAATAGGATTAATAAAGAATTAGTTAACATTCAACAAGCTTAATTAATTAATTACAAAAAAATTGAATTAGTATTTATTAAGCCAATGAATTGAAGCCACGTGTGTTACTTAGGGATTAAGTAAGATTGATACAAAAAAAAATTTCATGCTAGTTAATTTTTCATAGTACGCTCCATACAATCGTTGCTCGAATTATTTACAGTGAGATAATTGCTTGCTCTTAAATAACATAAGTTAATCGGTGAAATCACATTATTAACGTTTTTTACGTAAAATATAAGCGAGATTCATTTCAATTTAAATGAAATTTAACCGAATCCATTTATACATGCTCATACTCCCTCTATTTCACTCTTTTAGCCCCAGTTTCCTTTTTTGCAATTTCATTCATTTTAGGCTTTTAGCTATATTATTATACTATGTACGAGTAAGCTTTAATAATGAAAATTACATTTTACCCCTATCAATATACTCATTTTACCAAAATATCAAACACTTTATCCTTTAAAATGAAACTCACTTAACTAAAATACCAACACTACCCTTAACTTTTTCACATTTCTTAAAATTTGTTCCATCCCCCTTGGGCTATCCCATTAAAATGAAGGAAATAATAATCGAAAATCAATAAACTGAAACTATTCTAGCTAGACCAACTAAAATCGAATGAAAAGAGACTAAAATCACAAACCTATAACGCGTATACTTAAAATTAACCCGACCAAAATCATACTGAAAACAAAACGAAACTCAACTCCTAAAATTAGATCGATTTAATTCGAACCGAAACTAAAATCAACCAAGATTTCTTATCATAAAAACCAAAATTATAAAGAAAAAAATTAAAGAAAAGGAAAAGCAAAGAAGGGAAAGTGATAAAAGAGAGTAAAAAAATGGGAGTAGGAAGCAAAATAGGAGAGTGGGTGTTCAAGGGTTTTACGGCGGGTTTAGGTTTGACCACCATCTACCTCACCGCCACCTTCTCCGTCAACGTCTACCGTGGTCTTTCTTGGCACAACGAACAATCTGTAAATCACTATCACTCTCTATTGAATAAACTCCCCTTTTTTTAAAAAATTATTTATGATAAATGATTCAGTCTACTGCAAATTCTTTGATTTTGTTTGGATTTTTGTTTGATTGATGTATTGATTGTTGGATTTGTTGATGTGGGTATGTTTCTGATTGTTGTTTAAGTATGAAAGATTGGATCTTTTTTAAAGTTGGTGTGGTAGGTTTTGTTGTCGCTAATTGGTTTTAGGATGGAATCGACTGACTATTTAGTTGATGTGGCACTTATGGAAGCTTGATTATAATCCTTCGGCTCGTTTGTATCTTAGTGTTTTGTGTTCATTGTTGTTCTATTGATGCAAAATCAAAGTTAATGAGGAAATTTTGATATTGATTATGGTGTGATATGGTTAGTTGATTTCTAGTGAACAAGTTTACGGAAAAGTTTGAAGTTTTATTAGTGTTAAACTGCGTACTTGGTAACCTGTAGCATGAGACATGACTATTGGAGCACCATTTTTGACCCCCTTTATGGCAACATGCAATAGCTGAGTGTGGTCTGTGCCGCAAGCGTTCTCGTCTCAAGCCACCGTCTGCTGTTGGTCTGACCTTCTAGTTACACTTTTCAGTATCTTATCCTTATTAGTAGTACACCAAGTTGGGAAATGCTTAAGCTCTTACGCTCGCGTGAATAAAATGATTTGTATGCTATGGGTCTCTACTACTATCAGCTCTTAACCTGTGGCATGAGACATGACTATTGGAGCACCATTGCTGACCCCCTTTATGGCAATAGGTGATAGCTGACGATGTAGCTAGCGATCTCATTTTAAGTCACCATCTTCAGTTGGTATGACCTTCAAGTTACACTTTTTTTGAGTATCGTTTTAATAGTACTCCGTTGATGTCAATTAAGCGACACCAATTTGGGAGATAGTTGCACCGTCGTACACAAAAGAAGAGCTAGATGATTTAGCTCTTACGCTTTCGTGAAGAAAGTGGTTTTTATACTATGAGTCTACTATCAGGTTTTGAACCTGATACGTGTAAGAAAGTTGTCTACATTTTATATGCCTTCATTGTAGAGGGATAATTTCTGCTGATACCCAAAACCTCTCTAGGTCATAATTGTCGTTATCCTTATCAATCCGTAGCACCATAGCACAATACTCACATCCAAAGTTAGGGGAATTAATAGCTGTAAGTTTCACTGTAATGTACTTGTTTGCACCGGCAATTGGTCACTAAAACATTATGGTCTTTGCGATGTGGATCTTAGTCGATCTTGAATTATCTAGGCTGACCATAATATTAATTAGTTCTGTGTAAGCTTTTAGCCAGATTTCATTACAGTTTTGACTCTTTGGCAATGATAAAAATGAAGGAGAAATGGAGAATATTTGACTGAATGACTTGTTGATATCTCCAAACTTAATCCCCTTTATCCTGACTTTTTTTTATTACTCCGTACTGATTAGTCGCAACAGCTTAGATAACAGCGTTTCATTTCCATGTTATAATCCAGTGAAGGGTATTTCTCGTGGTGATTCTTCTTGTGGTTCTTGCTAATGTGCTCTACTGAATGATGAATATCGTATGCAATATTCGTCAAGCGTAAGATGAAAAACTTGTGAGGTTTTCCTTCGGTGAAGGAATTTGAGTTATGAGCAATCGTGGCTGGATCAGCTTGTGTCCTTGATGGTTCCAGTTTGTCTATTAATAGAGTGGGTAAGTTGAGCGTCTTTTGGGCATCCACCTAAAAAATCTATTTTTTTATCTCCCATTTGTTAGGTTTCAAGCTGTGCAACTAATGCGCTTGTAGTTCTACGCCACTCCATCCTTATCAAACCTTTTGAGTATTACCGAAAATCGTTGCTTGGTTTTTCCATGGCAGCCGATTTAGGTTCATGAAATAAGGGAAAACTTGTAGCCACTTTAAAACCATCTAAAGCGTCAACTCTCGAGGCCTTTGATTAAATCACGAGTTAGCTCGAGTGGTTTGTTACGTATAGAATATGTAAGCCCGTGTTATGAAAAAAAAAAAAAAAAAAAAAAGTGAGTAGCTTAAACTCCTATTGAAGTTATTATTCTCTGTAACTGAAGCCATTGTTGTGGTTTGGTCATAAAACCCGTGGCTATGCGCTGGATCTGTTGCATACTTTCGTCATTCTTGTTATCTCGGGACTTCTCTGATCAAATCCTGCTTATGTTTCCATCTGCCGATTACTTGGCGTGTATCCCTCCGTCCTGATAACTATAAAAAATAATTCTTTCTGCGTCCACATCTCTGAAAAATCGCTTGCATTTTTCCTGCAAGAATGAACTGCTAATCTATGATTCGTACTAACTCGACTGTTATTATTCTCACAGAAATTGAACAAGGAAGAGCAGAACGAGCAAGAAAGTGCAGCATGAGGACGTGGAGCTGAAGTTCGGCCTTGAAACAAAGTCCTCTTTCTTTTTCTTATTCAAGCTCTCCGTGAAGAATTTATTATGGAATGCATCCTGTGTAGAAGCATTGACGGAGCCGCCAGAGATGTTTTTTCAAATGTAGTTCCGCAGCCTGAAGCCAACTTGTTAAATACTCTGTACTACACTTAACGTTTTTTTTCCAATGAAAACTTAGCGATTCTTTTGTTCTTACATCAGTGATGTGTTGACAAAGTATCAGAAAGATGTTCATCCATGATTGACCTATTTACATATAGATGTCCAATAAAATTTGCTTGAAATTCGATAATGGACGCTCAACTTTTATCAAGGTTTCGAGTTTTATAGCTGTTAGTTTTCATATTATGTGCAGCGTCACTAACTACGCTAAGTAAGCATGTAGTATGTACATTTTTCACAGGATTCAAGCAAAATGATAAATAATGCGGAAGTTGCTAGAAGGAGCAAGTGTTTGTTGACTCGTCTGTCTTTGTTATTCTCTCTCTTTTTCCTCGGGGGTTTAGGTGTATGTCTAAGGATTTTATATCCGATGGCGGTACCGCTGTACACTGTAAACGCTATGTTTCACTTTAGTCGGGCTGAATAGAACCTGTCAAACTATCCAAAAGTTGCATGGAAATTGTATCAAGTAACACTGTTTCATTGATTAGGTAGCACATTAGCACAATACGATAGATAATACGATACTATCATGTCCGAACATACAATATCATACAGTAGTATTTAACATTGTGTCCGAAATGCCTTGTGAATAAGTGCTCATTAAGGCTCAGCTAAGTCTACTGCGAAACTTTCGGGAATTCTGAAGCGAAGAAAATCCCTAAGACCGATGACAAGCGTGGGTGATAGGGACTGGCGGATCAGAGAGAGAACCATTCAGTATCTGATTAGCGAACCAGTGATTTGCCGCTTCTGTGTAATGCACGCCATCCCAGCTTGCATGCTTCTCTGGATGCAAGCAAACCGCACCATACACCGATGTGCCGTTAGATATCACGCCTTTCTTCCCACACCATACGTGGTCGTATTTCTCGTGGTACCCACAGCAGACCTCCTTTGGATTCGCCCAACCTATCAACAAAAGGTAAGACATCACGACTGCTTAAACAGGGACGAATGCACAGAATCTCGTGCATAGTTTTGGTGATAACTTACCTAGGCTATTTGTTCTGCTGATCAGTCTATATTTGGCGGCATAAAGATCAACGTATGTGATAGCAGCTTCAGGAAGCTTTGTTCGCAGTTTTGTGACTGCGACTTTGAGCTGCTTGTTAAACTCGATTGCCTTGTCATTTTGGCTATTTACACAACCATATTGATCGAGAAAACCAGGTGGTGGATTCAGGTTGTAAAACGTTTGTACAGGCAAGCAACCGATGGGTCCCGTGTTATGTATCCAAAATGATCGTGCACCTTCTTCATACAAATGCTGTCAAATTTTTCGAGGGCACACACGCAAAAGAATATCAGATACTGTCACACTGGTACTGAATTTTAATGAGGTGCATTTCTTTTAATGAAGACTCTGAGCTTACTTGAACTGCGGAAGAAAACTGATCAATGATGTTAGGAATAGCAGCACGTATTTGATCGTCATTCATTGTACGAAAAGCAACAGAGAGATCGTTTTGGCCGATGTCAAATGTGTAAAGAGCCTTTGAGAAGTCCTCTTGTCGTGGAAGAACACTTCTTGCATACGGATTCTTAGCTGACAGATTGTACACAGCATCGGACAAAATTCATCAGAATGCGTGCAACAAGCCTACATAATAGTGTACAAATACCAGACCGAATAATTTCTTACGGAGAGTAACGAGAATTAATATTATACCTTGGGCATAAAGATCCTTAGATCTAGACTTGTGCTGATCAAAATGCCAAATCTGAACATCGAGAGAGAAAGGGCTGATCCCATACTGAAATATCGTCTCATTTTCCCGACGAATGGTTGAGCCTCCTGTGGCGAAATTAGCCCCGTGGCTGAAGTTTGCTCCGAGAGCGTTCAGGTAAGCGCTCAGGTATGGCACTGCTATTTGCTCCGCTGCAGAAATAAACTCATCAGTGTCACAGGTGACAGCCGAAAACAGAAAGACCACTTCAACATATACTCCACAAGTCTCCCCCTATGAAATTCTAAACATTTTATCTCGACTTTTGGCTATTAACCCTAATCCAAAAGTTCACACACGTTAGCACGACCTATTGACAGTCTAAAGCTGTGTCAACTACTGATGTGACCCAACAACCCGACACGAGATTTATTTGGATTGTGGTTTGGTTTGGGTTTAAATTCGTGGCCCATTTACATGTGACAGGAACACGAATCCAACATTTCTAACACACGGCAATAATAGAATTTTCAACTTGAGCTGCACCCGGACTGCGACACCCTCGGACAAAGTAACAGATCGCGCTAAACAAGGGTCAATTTTGGTGAACGAGGCACGAGTTACGACAAGACGCCAATTCCACCCTCAACCGTCAATCTTCTTACAATTCCAATTTTCAATCAAAATTAGGCCTACCCAATTCCTAACAAAAAATGGCAACATAAACACACACATAATCGCCACCACACATAAAATATACGCCTCCATTTCACTCATCTAATCCTCATCTGAACGCGACAGTCTAAATTACAGTTTTAAACTAACACGGGGTGTTACAAAACCGCTTAATAATAACTTTCAGTTCTGTCAGATAAATCAAACACGACAAATAAATTAGCAACAGAGGCTAAGAAACAGAAGTTATACCAATAAAATCGACAATTAGGCGGCCATCAGAGTCACGGCCAGCAGGCTTATTAAAGAAGGTTATACCGTAAGGCCAGTCGATGGGCTCAAACGCGGCAGAAATACCGCCAGTGTCGGAATTAGAGTCGCCAAAATTGTACATTGCTGGGAACACACATGCTGCTTTTTGTTTAGCTGGAAGACCACCTCGTACTACACTAAACATTAACATAATAAACAGCACAACACAGATTAAACTCATTTTTATTGTTGTTGTTCTGTAAACTTGCTTCCTATAATTGCTATTTATACTAAGTAGATAGTGAGTAGTGAGTAGTGAGTAGTGAGTAGTGAGTAGTGAAGTGGGAATGTGTAAATGCGGGTTGACAGTGTTTGTATTTGATTTCACGCGATACTATGTGGTCTTGCCTGTTTTAGGGGGACCTTGTAGAGGTGGCAATCGGGTCACTCAGGTCGGGTTTGGGTCGGGTTGTATCGGGTCGGGTCATATCGGGTTCGGGTCGATTCGGGTCATAACAGTGTTCGGATCGGTTTTGGGTCGGGTTCGGGTCATATCGGGTTCGGGTCATGTCGGGTTATAACAGTGTTCAGGTCGGTCTCGGGTCGGGTCCGAGTCATATCGGGTCGGGTCATTAAAGCTAAAATTGTCGGGTCAATCGGGCTCGGGTCAAATTCGGGTCACTAATAATTTAGGCTTAAATTTTGGCGCCAAAACAAATTTTGAAATTTTAATATTTTTCAAACCGATATATGAATTTTTAACTATATCTCAATCTTAAAATGTCAAATATTTTATTTGATTTATATTTGAAAGATTGAAAAATTTAAAAAAAGTTTCAAAATTTCTTTAAAATCTTCAAAGTTTCGGGTCAATTCGGGTCAAGGTTCATTTCGGGTCGGGTCAGCGATCAAAAAAACTCGGGTTGAATCGGGTTACGGGTCATCTCGGGTCTAGGGGTGTTCACCGGTCCAAACCCGGACCGGACCGGACCGGACCTATTAGGACCGGGGACCGGATGCCCAAAAAATTCAAACCCGGAGACCGGACCGGTTGGAAGAAGACCCGGACCGGACCGGACCTAAACCCCTTAGGTCCGGGTTTGGACCGGACCGGACCACATAATAAAGGGGTTTTAGAGGGTTTTTTCTATTTTGGACCGGACCGGACCGGACCTAAGACCGGTTATCAAAAATTTTGAGGACCGAAGACCGGACCTATTAGTATCCGGTCCGACCCGGACCGGACCTTTCGGTCCGGGTCGGTCCGGTTTACCGGTCCGGACCAATTTTTGAACACCCCTACTCGGGTCAAGTCGGGTTCCGTTTCGGGTCAGACTTAATCGGATCGTGTCGGGTTACGGGTCGTCATCGGGTCGGTTCGGGTCGATTTCGGGTCACTATAATTTCAGGTCTTATCGGGTCGGTTTTGCTCGGGTTCGGGTCGGGTCGCTCGGATCGGGTCAAGCTTGCCAGCTCTAGGACCTTGTATGGGCAAAAGCGGCGTGGTCACTTAGACGATGTTCTTTTCGACTTATTGGAGTTCAAATGAGTCGATCAGAACTTTTCGGAGCTAAATCGAATGTATTAGAGCTGGGCCGAATTTATTGAGGTTGAACTGAACTGTACGGTTTGTAAATTTGTGCTTATTAAAACTAAGATGAGGTGGAACAAGCTTAGATCAAAATAAAGGGCAAGACTGTATTTATTGGTCACGATTGAATAAAAGTTAGGTACGACCGTACGAAGTATTATATAAAATTTGAAGAACTCAATCGTCTCAATGTAAGCCCAAAAAGTAAGGTCCATGCCATCAAATGAAGGACCAAAAGTCTACCCATGTTCCAAAACTGGATTTTGGGACCAATAATAAAAGATAAAAATTATCCTCCGCACTTTTTAGTTATACAAAATCTCATTTTAAGGTGAATTAAATACTCCCTCCGTCTCGGTGATTTGTTTACGTTTACTTTATACACATTTATCGATGTGAGGAGAGAGGTAAAGAAAAAACTAATAAAATAATAATATAAGTACAAAAGGGGTCCCGCTTGCTTAAAATTATCAAATGTAATTGGTTAAGGGAGTAGGGGTCCACCTCCCACATGGGTCATCCATTATCATTTATGGAAAGTATAAACAAATGACCCGTACATCCCAAAATGGAAAGTGTAAACAAATGACCGGAACGGAGGGAGTAGTTAGAATAAGATAAAAATAAATTGTATAGAAATTCATTAAAGACTTATCACAGAGTATATGTTTGAGCGAGATGTTATTTGACACATTTAAATGTTAGACGGATATAATTATTTAAGTGAGAGTGATTGCTTTTGTATGTTTTTTTTATCAATATGACTACGCTTATAATACAACAAGGAGTGAGATTCAAACACTGACCTATCATCAGCATTCAATTTTAACCACTAGATCAAGACATGCTCGATTGTTGTTTTTGTAATTTTAACATGATAATATCACAATAAATTTTATAAGAAAAACAAAATTTCAAGTTAAAATTGCTTATCACTCCTAATGATAATGGATAATGATAATTCACATTTTATTCCAAAATCCAAATTGATTTAATTATTGAATTGCTTACCTTAATCAGATTTCATTAAAAAGGAATCTAAATAGGCTCGAAGTGCAAAATAATCCCTACACGGATACCCAACTATTTTTATCTTTCCATAAACCCCTCCAGCCCTATCACTACAATGACCAAACTACCCTTCTCACATTTAAGTTTTCTTGGGCACCAAGCACCAAACAAGTTGTTATTTTATCCATTAGATATTTTTGACACATTAGTTTTTATCTGAAAATAACATAAAAAATACTCCCTCCATTCAACTCCACAATGCACTTATACTTTATTCTCGTTACTAACGCTGCTTTACGCTGCTAAATATCTTTAAATACGTTTATTCAAAATTATGAAATTTAGATTTTAATTATGTCTTTCGAAAGATTTAATCAAACAAGATCACACATGAATATATTTACTCTTCTATATCGAGAGATAATTGAAATTAAAGGTCGAAATGTGAATAGTGTACAAAAAATACAATATGGAGTTGAATGGAGGGACTACTTCGTATATATTACTCCATATGAATTAACAAAGACGTACTCTGTACTATGTAGAAAAATATATGTACTCCATATCATATAATATATAATATATTATCATTACTTCATAGAAAAATAATAGTCATTCACTCATTCTGATTCAAATGGTCCTCAGATAAAAACCTGATAAATCGGATAGAGTATAAACAATATTTGGCCTCATGACATAACATATTTATTAGACTTACATCTAACTAAACCGTATAAGTTACATTACATGTCATATTTTGCACTTAATCGTATACCTCTTTAAATTCTTCTTGGACAAGGTTCACTGTACATATTTAATATTTATCATTGAAAAACAAGTATGGTTATCTTGATCTCTTATTTCACAAATACTTTATTTCTTATAAAAACAAAACTGTTACGAAAAAATCTCATACATAAAAATATACGGAGTAATAAAAATATCTCTTCTAATAAAACCATGACCCACCACCAACTATCTCAAAAACCCTAAAAATCACACACTAGGTTGGGCCGTAAATATTTAAAAAATCAAGGGCAAAACGGTAAAAATAGCACTATTTATATTGAGAATAAAATGATCTTACAAAAATTTAAGAGGAGCAGAGGAGTTTCCGTTATCCATTCTCTCTATTGAAATTGTCCCCAAAATTTATTTTCACCCCCAAATTAAATTAAAACTTATTCCCAGAATTCTAAAAATTAGGGTTTTTGATTTCTCCCAAAATCGACCATCATGGTTTCTGATTCAATCATCAATGCTTCGATTTCTGCTTCTTCCAAGGATTTCGGCAAGAAGAAGCGAGTAATTTCCTCTCTTTCTCTTTCTTTCGTTCTATCGATTTGCGCGTCTTGGATTTTTTTTTTTTTTTTTTTTTTGGTTTGATGTTCGACGTTTTTATGCGGCGATTGATTTCTTGTTATTTGGTGAATATCATGAAATTAGTTGTGTTTGAAGATGTGATGTGCATGTATGAGATATGCGTTTGATGTGAAGAATTGATTTTGTTTTGATTTGGATATCGTAGGCGAATCGTTCGGCGAAATTGAAGCAGTGTAAGCTTGATGCTCGTCGACAGCAATGGCTTTCACAAGGTATTTGCATTCATTGATCTTGCAATCTATTTTTTTAATTAGGTTAATTTCTTTATATATGATATTTAAAGTTTCTTTGATTAGTTTTAGAAATTATATGTCTTTTGAAGGAAAAGAGGAGTTTATTAATGTATACATGTGTTGACAGTGAATGTGGAGGGTCAAAAGGCGGAAGTGAGTGGTAATGGGAGCAGAAATCGTGATTTTAACGCTCCAGAAATCGAGGTGAAAAAGGGGAAGAAGAAAGGGAAGGATCGTTGTGAGGCGAGGAGTGTGAATGTGAATGTGGAGCAGATCCATATTCATGACAGCGATTCCGAGGAGTCGTTGTTGGCTAATAGTCCGACGGGTAGTGTGAATGGTTCGGGTAATGGCTACACGGGGAGTAGCGGGAGCAGTACCAGTAGCCGCAGCAGTGCGAGTAGCGTGAGTTTTGGTAGCGGAGGGTGGTGCTGCTCTGGCAGCATCACGGAAGAGGAGGAAAGTCGTGGCTGTGAATTTGGTGGTGATGACGGGTGTTTGGATGATTGGGAGACGGTTGCTGATGCTTTGGTTGGTACCGAGACCCATGACAAGGAGAACGACTCTCGTGATGATGTAGCTGATGCTGATCAAGAGCATGGGGATCGTACTGTCGATGCACACGCAGAGAAGGGGATTCTCGGAAGAGGTGGAGTGAACCGAAAGGCGTGGAGACCCGATGATGCTTTTAGGCCGCAGAGTTTGCCGAATTTGTCGAGTCAGCTGCGTTTCCCTGCAAATATGGAGAGGCGCTTATCTCATTTCCCTCCTGTGCCGTCCTCGTGCCCTATATGCTGTGAAGACTTGGACTTTACTGACTCTAGTTTTCTACCGTGTCCTTGCGGGTTCCATTTGTGCCTTTTCTGTCACAAGCGGATTCTTGAAGAGGACGGTCGTTGCCCCGGTTGCAGGAAGCCTTACCCTTCGGAGGTAGTTGAGAAGGAGACGAGCGTTTCTGGTGGCAGTCTAACAATTCGTTTGGGACGGTCGTGCAGCATGTTTTCAAGGGTTTAGTATTAAAACAAACTCGGTTCTTTCGTATTCGTTGTACCGTGTGTCTGTCAGTTGTTTTGTTCGTCGTCTAGTCTGATCTAAGCTGATAGATGGGGTATTAATCTTTGTTCGTATAAGTAACTGTGTTGCTGAGCAGACTAATTTGAGTTTGGCTGTTATCTGTGTGGTGCTTTTGCTGATTGTAGACGTATTTCTATGTGAATAGATAAGTGGTACAGAAATCTATATCTATATCGTTTAAAGGCAGAACTTGGTAAAACTGTTTTTGTTACCTTGCTCGTTTCTATCCATCCTCATTGCTCTCGTGTATTTTCGCTCCCTCTTAATTCCTATTAATTTCTCCGCGTAAAATATTACAATACTATGGTTTTTCTTTGCAACATCAACTCAATTCCATGGAGTAAATAGCAATATAAAGCTCAAATCGTCGGAGTAATCAGCCTATTCAGGTACAATACTATTGTTTTCGTATCCATTCAATTTGATTTTGCTATCATTCGGGTATGCTTAATATTCCTATATTTCTTTTATTTCAGTTCATATGATTTTCCCCTTCGCTGATTTCTCCGGTTTCTGGTATGCTACATATTTCGTTTCTTCATTTAGTTTCGTTTGGTTTAATTTCGCTTGGGTATTATGAAATTGATTGTATCATTTTTGGTTTTCTGGATTTTAGTTGTAACATTATTGCATCAGATTTAATGGACCTGACTACTTGGCAATATAGAAGAAGTTTAGTGATAGTAACAAAGACGATACTCCTCCCTTTCTAATCATTTGTCTACCTATTTTGTTTCTACGGTTGTTGTTTGTGTCCTTTGATCGAACCGATGTATCATCAAAATGGGCGACATATTACATATCAGCAAGTAAAGCTTGTGGATATGTTGATTCCGACATGGCTAGGGTCCTCCGAGGTCACTCTAATTAACTCGAGCTTAACACAAGCCCATGTATGGCCGTCACTCGTCAGTAGTGTTTGAACTCTGAAAATTGCATCTCATCACTTCTTATTTCAAGAACACTTACCGTTGTTTTCTTAACCTAATCTTAATCCCGCTCTTGTAACGCAAGATCTTATCCTCTGATTTCCTTCGTGTGTAGTGTTCCGGGTAGATAGAGCTCAGGTTTCCCACGCGACGTTCCTGAACTTCAGCACCAGTCTCTTGTTGAAACTTGACAATAGGGTTACGCAAATGCATCAGACAAAAAGACATCAACATTGTTGAGCTGGTGAGTTGTGAAGTGATGTAACCGAGCTCAAAGTCTTCAATCTTTCGGGTTGTGATGTTATGGGTAAAATGATGATTGCGGTCATCACTATGTCGTGCATGAAACTTCACTCCTTAATGTTGGAAACATGTTCCTCCATGGCTGATGTGAATCTTCAACTGCTCGACTCTAGGTGCGTTGTACTCGACTGGAGTAACAAATTATTTTAAAAAACCGCACCTAGAGTCTCACAATTTGTAATATTGCCTTTATTTTTATATTTATTTTCTTATTCTATAATTATCTTTCTTCTTATTACAAGAGTGCCTTTATTTTTAAACATCTGACCATTCGTGAAACGGTCTCATATGAAAAATTGTGTTTCTTTCGTTCTCATATGTTAAGCTAGGTCAAGGCAAATACTTTTTCACTTTTCACAATCTTGGACTTATTTCCTTAATAATAATGAAAAAAATAAAATTAGAGGGGTTTTTCAACAATATCGTACAATTCTTTTTGCACCCCCGGTTCGCATATTCTAGATACGCCTCTGAGCAAGTCTCTATTTACGTAAACTAAAAGTCACACAAGTTACAGGTTGCTCGCATTTGTTGCACGACAACTTTAGCATCATAAATTTCCATCTTGCAAATAATATTATAAACTTGTAGTATACCGCAAAAGGTGAAAATAATACTCCGTATAAAAAAAAGGTACTTCAAATGTCTTGATAAGCGTAAATTGATGAGGAATAAGTATGTAAAATATAGTTAAAATATCACTAATCGGTGAGCCTTACATGTGGGCATATTATAAGTGATTCTTCGCAACGATCAATTAATGAGTCAGAACATCCCTTTGTTTTCCAATTTTGTCATTATGGGTTGCTCTCAACAGCCTTATGTAACCCGATCACTGATCAGTGAAACTGTGAATGTGTAGGCACAAAACTCGCTACATGTTGCAGTACATAATGTCATCACGCTCATTTGCTCAAAGATAGTCAGTCATCTATGGTCCTACAAAATTTTAAGCTATCTAACATTGTTCTCGACCTTCGAGTTGATATTGATGTGTCTTCTTTTCCTCCTTTGATGAACTGAACATTGACGCTAGAATGGTTTTCAAGCGGACTTCCAGTGTTTGGAATTTGAAGCGTTTCAGAAATATGTCAACAATCAGCAAGTCAGCACAACCACACTGTAACGCAGTAGAAGATAGAGTTTTTTACATCCAAAGATATCGTAAACCCAAAATTTTAACAGCTAACGCGTACAGGCATGACAGAAAAAATACATGGAGGCCAAAAAACTCTTGTGAGTCACTCTCAGACGCTGCAAAACCATTCTGTTCCATGTCCGTGTTTAGCTTTGACAGACACGATCTTTCGATTCACACAAACTTTCTTTCCAGAGGTGGAGTTTCTTCCTTTACATTTCATATTTACTTCAAAAACTCTCGTTGCCACACTCGTAATGCAAGAAATTGTTCGGGAGCCAAAAAAAACCGACAGAATAAGTGTTCAGTGCAGAGACAGCTCCGAATGGTACTTGGAGCTTCTGGGATGGAGTCGAGAGCGCCTCGCTATGCAAGGACTCTTAGGCGACGAACAAGGATAACTCAGGATGATCGGATTGATGTCTTTTGTCGAGGCTGGTGATTGTGGCAATGTTGCTGATGAACGACCACGAATGTCTTGTTTACGTGACATTGTCGAAGGGCTGTTATCGATAACACGAGTTGATAGACCTCTGAGAACTAAGTCCTTTAGGCGCTTCACGTCTGCTAATTTCACCGGCTTTAGTATGTACTCCTCTGCTCCTTCCTCCAAGCATCTGATACATTTACATCAGAACAAACTTTAAACTTTTTCAGTCTACAACCAGGTACGAATGCATATTTTCATTTCTTACGCTTCTTAAACCAAAATCGTATTATCTGTAACTTCTGCTGTAGTTGAGTACGAGTGCATACTATCGACATCATATGCTTACTTTACGAGTGATTTTGTTAATCAAAGGTCAAGAACAAGCATATTAATTTAATTAGTTAAATAAGTACACTAATGATGCAAATAGTAGTGCAAACCATGAAATGTAAACAGATTTGTATTTGCTGTTTAAAATAATGAAGTCATAGATTTGGTAATAATAATTAAACCAAGTACTCGTACATAATCTGACTGTTGCATTCACAAGATCTTTGCATATTAATTTTATATATAATGTCAACTGATCTCCATATCTTGATTAAGTCAAGCTACTACCAGAAGACCAACATCGAGCAGTTACAGCAAAATGCGACTCTTCGAACGTTTGTAAGCTCGGATTAATACTCTGTGATACATTAAACATATGGCCGAAGGATCAACGGCCAAAAACACTTTCTAAACGACTGATTATGGGACGAAGACCGAAACCATTTTTAATAACACATCACAATCTCCTGATGTATCAGTCTTATCCTCGATTATTTATGCACTACAAGATTTCGAAACATTTGCATCAGCTGACTTGGGAGTTTTTAATTCTATATTTAAGTTTTCGGTTGAAGTAGTCATGTTTATTTTTCCGCGTTTATATAACAAGTTGGACAGATAAACTTCTTGTCTGATGAAATAGGAACAAATAATTTTTAAGAGATCGTCGAATTGACTTTGTTATTAAAACACTGCAAGGACATGGCAAACACTAAAATATTCAGATGACTGAACTGCTGAAGAATAGGGCACTGAATAGTGTTCTTCATACGGATTTGGTTCTCGACTTTTGAAGGTTACGCATCTAATACTAAAATACTCGGAAGATGAAATTCTAGGCTCGCTTTTGATCAATTATCCTTAATGATGCTAGTGAAAATCTTCTTGAGAAATGTCGTACCTGTGAATTCGAGTAAGAATGTTCTCAGAAGACATTATCACGACCGGTACTTCCCTGAACTTTGGCGATCCCTGTTACAACAGTGAACGAAAACAACACGTCAAGACTGAAACCAAAACACGTCCGTGGCACCATTGTTTCGCGCTGTTCAGCAAATGCAGTCGTCTACAGTTGACAGTAAATAAGATTGAATAGATGCACCTAGTTCAGTAATTTCGACTCTTTTGTTTGTATACCTTGTATAACCGTGTTCAAGTGTTCAACACCCGACTTTATTTTACGCAAAAAGCAGGAGGATACCTAAAACCGAAGACGTGTGTCGAAGGCTTAAAATGCAAACTTTCCATGAAAAAAAGGGCAGATTTGAGGCATCACAAACATAGTGTGCCTCAAAACAAAGAACAGAAACATCAACATTGAGACGAAATGAGCTTTGAAATCACGTTGTAAGTGTCGTTTGACGTTTTATTACCGAATTTTATTTCTCAAAAAGAAATGAACTTTGAAGTAAACATATGAAATCAAGTAAAAAAAAAAAAGTAACCTTGATTTTATTAAGCAGCTCATATCCTGTCATACCAGGCATTGAATAGTCTGTTATAATCAAATGCACCTTCATTCCCTATTTTATACAAACACAAACAAAAATAAATACAATAAATATTTAAATAAAATTATAATTGATCATTTATTTCATGGAGATCTACCTAAATTATCATACAAAAATCCAAACTTTACAATTAAAAGTAAGACGTTTCTTAAACACGTGTTAGAAAAACCGAAAAAGGTTGAAAATTTAACATACATTACACTCTCCAGTGGCATTCTCTTCATCTAATCCCAAAAACTGCAATGCCCTTTTACCACTTTCCACAACAGTCACTGTAAACACCATTTTTTTACCACAGTAAGAAAAAAAAATACATATTTATAAGTAAAATGACATGAAATATACATGAAAGTTTGTTCCTTTTTTTTTTTTTGGAGAATTAACCTTTGAAAGAAGAAAATTTGAGGAGTCTTTCAATGAGTTTTCTATCAACAAAGTTATCATCAACTGCTAACACATGAAATTCTTCAAAATTAGGCATTTCTGAAACATCTACTGCATTTGATGACATTTTATTAAATTTTAATACTTGTATTTTGGGTTAACAATGAACAAAATCAACAAATATAAATGAATTAAATATATAATTGAAAACCAAAATAAAAATTTAAATAATGGGATTTTGAAAGACAAGATTATGGGAGCATTAAATGCAGGGATTTTTGCTAGGAAATGAGCTGGGTTTTTGAGCTTTTTGGTTGGTTTTGTTTTTGTTTGTTTCTGCAGCAACACAGAAGAAATACTCCTTTACAAAACAGTCCAACTATATATTTTAATCATAATTAATAGCTTTATAATAAATTAGTGTTAGATTAAGTATAAGAAACCGATTAAAAAAGTATCGAAAATGGTTATAATCACGAAAAATTTAAAAATAGTTATATATAAAGTATTCAGAGAAATGTAAAATATTTATCTTATATGTTCAAAGTGCTATAACATTTGATCCGTTAAATATAAGATGGAATATGACGGTTTTAAATGATAATTTGAAATCACAGTAGAATTTAGAATGTGACCGTTTCGCGTGTGAAACGTCCAGGCAATTACAGAATAGAATATATCCACGCCTTATCTAGTGTTATTAATAAATAAAGTGTTAACAGATTCTATTAGTCGTTTTATGGGTTAGACGGTCTCACTATAGACTCGCAAATTAATGTATTTCTTCTGTCTCAGTCATTTGTTTACAGTTCCCTCAAATCTCACTCACAAAAAAAGTCAAATTGTAAATAAATCACTGGAAACCGAGGGAGTATGATACTCTGTATAAAAAAGATTATTTTAAATTGCAAAAAGAGCCAAAAGGTGAGATTGAGAAGATCTGATTTTATGAGATCTTACCAAATACAGAAGACCCACCTGTAAACATTGTCTATTCTTTGTCCAAAAAGCCCAAACTATATTTAATCCATTTTTGGGGCACATGATCTTCTATGATAATCACACCACTTTTTTTTAGATTAAATTAAATTAAGTTTTTTTTTTTTTTTTTTTGTCAGTTTGAATTGGTGTGAGTCCCTACCTAAAATTATTTAGATTTAGATTAATAAATAAATTTTACTTTTTGTAGTACCCTTTTCTTGCAAGTTGACATTATTGAGTGAAGAATATACTAATAATAAATATTCCAAATTTTTTTCTGGATTTGGAATGACAAAAACAATTTGTATTCTACATAGGATTGACCAATTCAAGTTATTTACTCAATATCTTAAATTTGAAGATAGGGATATACTCTTTTTATCCATTTTAATTTTGACCTTTATTTCGTGTTTTGGCTTATTTGGTACGGACTCCCTCCCATTTTATATGATCTTCCCCTTTTTTATTCCTTGTGAGGAGTATTATAATGAAAGGGGAGGATCATTAAAAATGAGAGAGAGTAATAAGTAATGTAAAAATTTGTGTCAAGCGATTTGATGCAAATGGATTTTAAATGTACTTACAAAATACGTTCACTTTAATATGAATATGACCACTTTCATGTTTATCGTAATAATTATTTAATAAAATATACTCCCTCCCATTTTTTAAGATCTTCCCACTTGAATATAATACTACACTCATATATTCAACAAGTGGGAAGATCTTAAAAAATGGGAGGGAGTATATCCTTTTGATTCATTCATTCGTTTACCTTAGAAATAACCGAAAACTAACGGTTTTTTTTATTGCCTTGAAGTAATATACAATCCAGTCGTAAAGTTAAATAATGTAAGGGTGACTATTTTCGTTCGCTCTCACCTATTTTCAACTATTGAATAATAATTTTATATGGAAAAAACAGTCACTTTACGCTCATTCCCAACAGGGCCGGCCCAAAGTTTTGGAGGCGCATTACTTGTAAAATGGAAATTTAATTTTATGGTCAAAAAATTACGTAGAATTGTTTGAATACGTTCCATTTAAAAAAAAAAAACGAAAATAACACTAAAGAGGCTTGAACCTTGGTGGCTTATATAATAATCACAATTTTTACCAACTAGACTACTATAGTTTGTTGTTACATATAATTTCAGTTTAATTTTTAACCTTTAACATAATATTAGCTTTAACAAATTGGGACCCTTATTTTTTTGGGCGCATTAGAACCTAATAAGCCTTGATGGGTACTAATTCCCAAAATAAAATGTAAATGAATAATTGAATAAGGGGTAACCAATTCATAGGAATTTAAAAGTGGTCACATTAGGGTTTGAAGGATCCCCTCAAAGGCTACATGTAGATAGCGATACGGGGTTGTGCCGAATTGTCAAATTAGGGTTTGAGATCTTTCATTCTATAAGAGAAATTTGTACGAGTACTTTGATTATCGTTATATTTGTTTTTCGATTTCACATATTCGTTGTAATTGTCGTTTGATGTTTTATTAATGAATTATTATTATCATCAAAAAAAAAAGTGGTCACATTAATTTTTGATAATGATGCACACTTGCACACAAACTCACAAACAATAAGGTTTAATCTAGACCTGGCAAACGGATCAATCGGGTTGGATCTGGGTCGGGTCATTTCGGATTTGATCGATGTGTTGATTAGGGTCGGGTCGGGTCAATTCGGGTTGCGGGTCTATTTCGGGTCACCTTTTATCGGGTCATTTCGCGTTCGGGTCAATTTGGGTTGGGTCGGGTCAGGTCTCTTTCGGGTCAAGATGCAATTTTTTGGTAAGAAAAAGACGATTTTTTTGTTGTCAAATGGCTACTTTTTAAAGTTTTTATGTATATAATTGGTGTTAATTGACTTCACGATATCAAATAAGTTTTTTTTGAGTCATTTGAAGTCATGAAGAGTATTTTGTATCTGATCAATTCGGGTTTCAGGTTAAGGCATTGCGGGTGACAGGTCGGGTTTGGGTCATTTCGGGTTTCGGGTCGACTGTGGGTTGTGATTATCGGGTCACTTTCGGATCTCGGGTCAACTTTATTGGGTCGAGTCAATCGGGTCGGGTCTGTTTTGCCAGGTCTAGTTTAATCCTATAACCAATTGAAAGTATAAGAAGTCATCGATTCAAAAACATGTTTACTCATTCTTAATTCACTAACGTAAGTTTTTGCCTCATATCATATAATGGACTATAAAGTCCAACAACTTTAAGTGATAAAAAATTACACACTAATAAAACTCTTAATTTGCACCACGTCAAGTTGTTAGCGCGAGATATATTATCTAAATAGACTATTTGTACTAAATTTATATGTTTTAAACACTCTACTTCTTACCAAGTAACCTGCATAACTCATGAGCACTTAAAACAACAGGGGAGAGTTAATTTAGCTTAATCAAAGGTCCCACGCTTATTACCTGAAACGCTGTCGTGTTAACTCATGTTAATGTTTTACTACCCTTTATAATCAACCCGATTCCAATTTAGACAAAACGAAATATTATTGAAAAAAGCAAAGTAACTTGCATACCTTTTTCCAAAAGAGGGACCTTAAAATAGAGGAATTGGAGGGATTATAATGACAAAATTGGCATGTTTTGTGTCAAAGTGTTTTGACTAATGATAATGTCATAATGATGACCTTAATTATTAGTTTAGTTCTACCATGCAAGTTGCAACTTGAGTACTTTGGTTCATAAAATTTGATCTTGGTGTTTAATTGTTGTTTGGTGCGTTACATTAACCACTATTGCACCGTCATCAAATAACATGCTACATAGTAAATGGACTATTACGACTATTTTCGAAAATGTCTTTAACTTGCTAATTATAATTTCACAAATAGTTTTAGTTCTCATATTCTTGAGACCTCTCACGACAAAGACAGTTAACATTAATTTAATATGCGATGGTTTCAAATAAGAATTTTTTTTTGAAATTTCAACAAATTTTAACACAATAACATGAAATTTATACTCCATACTTTACTAGGTTATGCTATTAGTATTACACTACTTTTTATTGTAAAGTTGATTTTAATTAAGCGATTAAGATAATAAACAATAAATTAAATGAATTTATATGTTCGTTCTCGTGGTTCTAAGTGAGAGATTTTTTTTTCTTATATAAGTCTTAAATACAAAGTTCAAATAATTGAAAATAATCCGATAAGGAAGCTAATTAATGATTGTGGTCTCTTGTGTGTGGGCCTGTGTCTATTCATATTAAAATGACCCAACAACAATAAATTCAAAACGGATCCAAAATCCAAAATAACTTAGGCCCTGTTCTTTTCAACTGCTCAGCTCCTATAAGTTCAGCTCTTATAAGCCCCAATAAACTTTAATTTACACTGATTTCGGCTCTTATAATTCAGCTTTTATAATTTCAGCTCAGCTCCTAAAAATTCAGCTCCAAAAAGCCGAAAAAACAGGGCCTTAATCGTATCAATTTAATTTAAACCCGACTCAATTAACCCGTCTATCAAGTCGGTGTAAGAAATCGACTCAATCAAATTCTAATAGAACGAAACCTTGACTTCAATATCGTCCACCACAAATGGGCCAAACATCATGACAAAAAAAAGAAAAAGACCGTTCACAAACCATGGGCCGTAAACAACACAGTTTAAGGGTAAAAAAGTAAAAACCCACAAAAATTGACCACATTAAATTGACCCACCACCTCTAGAAACTTCCTCGTAATTTTCTCCTATATATACTGATATACATATACATATACCCCACCTACTTTCACAATAACATCACAGTAATTTCTATTCACAAGTATTTTTGATTTGATTTGATTTGATTTGATTTGATTTTACGGCGGAAATGTCGACGACGAACAGGTGGTTGAGGCCGGAAGTGTACCCACTCTTCGCCGCTGTCGGTGTCGCTGTCGGTATTTGCGGCATGCAACTCATTCGTAATATCTGCATCAACCCTGAAGTTAGGTATCTGTCGTTAATTTAACGTGAGACTGTCTTTAAATATCGTTTTTTTTGTGATATATCTACGTGCCATTTATCAGACATTTAAATCAAACGAGTATTACGTAAACTCATTGGATTTTTTTTTTGTGTGTGTGTGTGCATGCATGCATTTGGTTCTTGAAATTCTTTGATTGATTTGTTGGATGGATAATTAGGGTTTCCTCAAATCAAAGGGATTTTATTTTATTTTATTTTTCTTTGATTTTAACAATTGCGTAAAATTTGGTTTTAATTTTGTATGAACGAAATTGAAGGCGATCAATTTGCGATTTACGGTAGAAAACAGTAGAAACCCTAATTTTTTTTTTTTCATTCAAATATAATCAATTGACATTTACTATTTGAGTGGTATTCGAGGCTAGATAATTCGATCAATTTATTTGGGTGACCCTTTTGTTTTGAAAAGAGTAGAAATTTCAATACTTTTTTTTTTCGGGTGAAGTAGAAAGTTTAATTTGAGATACGTGAAAAGGAAAAGTATGAATTTTGTAGTGATGTTTGATGGCGGTGGTACACCTGAACAAATTTCACCCGAAAAAGAGTTAAAAACGGATTAAATGTTGCGAAATTATTGTATCAGTTGATTAGGCATTTATCTGATAAAAGTCGTTTGGTTGGACGCAGAGTTAACAAGGAGCATAGGATAGCAGGAGTGTTGGAAAACCATGCTGAAGGCGAGAAATACGCGGAGCATTCTCTGAGGAAATTCCTTCGCACCAGACGCCCAGAGATCATGCCGGCTATCAACAGCTTCTTTGCTGACCCTGAACCGTAATCTGTGTGTGTGCCTCTTTACGACTCTTCAGCTGCATACGCTAGCTGGTGGAAGAACACATGAGTTCGTTTCTGATAATTTCAACATTGTTTGATCACAGATTTGAAACCAAACTGTTGTGGATTTCATTATGCATGATTGAAACTCGATTGTGAATTTCGATTCGACTGATTGATTATTTTAGTTTTGAATATAAATCCTTGTTTGTTTTTGAATATTAATGATGATGGTATATGGGGCTGCAGCGTATTTGCATTCTCTGAACAAATTCGAAAGAAATTGTGGTCTTTGCTCCTCAAACGATAATTTTTCTGTCGCTTTATATGCCTCAGCAACACGGTTGTCGTGAACAAAGATACTTTTCAATTGTGTACGAAACTAGGATTGAAAGGACACAAATCAAACGCGTGGATCGATCAACGACATCATTAACTTAATATACGGGCAAAAATTAAGCGGACAGGTCTCAGAATCGCTTACATTATTATTGCATAATGATGGTGATTAGTGGCCTTTTAACTACTATAGTAGTGCATCATTAGGGGAAAAGACATGCTTGTGCTTTTAGGACATATGGAGAAAATAAGCCCAACGACGAGTCATGTTGGTGGTTGTGGGATTGCGAGCCATGTTGGCACGCGCACAGGTCTTTAAAACCTCGTCATTGTACGCAACAGAAGACCCAGCCTTGTCCAACTGCTGCTTTCGCAAGTCAGGGCTTCAATGGTAGCTCTAGGACCACATATTCCAAAAAGCTGTCGATAAAAAAAATTCAATATATAACGACGACCACTAGCTGTCGATATAGAAGTAAGAGTAACTCTCCATTGAAAATGAAAAACAAAACGTACGACACATAATTTTTCCAAAATCATTTTAGTCCAAAGTTTAAGCTGATGAATGGATCACGGACAACCCAAGACGATTTTTTATAATTATATACGACTATTATTATATACCTTGTTGGGAGAGGTAGCGGTATTGAACTTAGTAGGTGCACCCTAAGCGAGAGCAACGGCATAAGCAGCACCATCGCCAGTATCGGTGGTGGTGCACATAACCCCAGCACGCGAGCCTTTGTCACCCTTGAGATGGGTGAACCGAATGACACCACCGCTGGCGATAACTTGTGGTAGCATGCCAAACCGGCCTGACCATGTGTGAGATCGGATGAGCTGCATGTTACCCATTGAGTCGTTGTTTAGGGTTACCGCGGTTCCATTTTGAAGCTGATTATTCGATAAAATTTGAGCCATCACGGCTAATTAGCTTGTTGGTCTCTGCTATCATATCTTATATTTTTGCTTGAGTCGTAGGAGTATTCAATTGTGTTTATACAAGTACTCTTTACTCTACATTCTAGTTGTTTCGGGTATAAAGTTAGGAACTAAATACCAAAACTAAATACAAGTGATTACAAGTTGATTGTGGATTATAAGCTAAATGAACTAAGTCCTGGAGCGGTCCTTAGCTCACGGTTCTCTTCTCCCTTCCTCTCCTCCTGAAATCACGTAGCAAACCTAGCCCCGGGGCCTTCCGGGTGATGGCCCTCCGACGCTCAAGTCAGTTACAAAGACAAATAAATCTAGAGAGAGAAAAGAGAGAGAAAAACCTTTTGTAGTGTTTTTGTGTGTGTAAAAACTTAATGATTTTTAGGGTTTTAGTTGCCTTTTATACTTATTTCAGATTTGTCTTCTTGTGCCCCCGTCTGACAAGACCCTGGGTGGAGCCATACATGCCGGACGGGTGTATCATTGGGTTCCTGGGTATATGGGATTGTCAGGTCAATAATCCTCCGGCCTCGGGTGAGCAGGCAGGAGATATAGATCGTTCAACGAGTATAGGACCATCCTCCGGCCTATAATTCTACCGGCCTGATAGCGTGGGACCCGGGAGAAGTCACCCCCCAACAACTGCCCCCATACAGGGGAAGCCGCGGGCTTGCTCTGTATGTCCTAGTTTCTCAGGCGGGTGGCTTCCTCCTCCGGTCTGAATGAGTAAGCTCTTCTCGTGTTCCTGCTTCCTGACCTTGCATTTCTCGTCACCTTTCGGATGTGGTGTCTTGAGCAAGCTTCTATTTTGGCGCGATTTTGAATTCCAGATCTCAAGGTAACGACGTTGCCTCCCTACCGACACGTGTCGTGAAATGCTGGGGTGCACTATTCACGCCCCCTCTATATACCCCCTTTATTTCGATTCATTTTTTCTTTACAAACCCCCAAACACTTCAAATCTTCTCAAAATCCCCAAACTTCATCATCCTTCGCTTGCACTTCGTTCCTGCTTCATCCCGCCTTTGATTCCTTCTTTGTTCGTGCTTTTACAAGAGGTAATTTTCGTGCTTGATTCTAGATTTCGTAAGTTTTAATCACTTTATAGAGAACAATGAGTGCTTCGGCTGGTTCGTCTTCTAGAACCGCTACCGATATTAACGTAGTTGTAGATTCTGAGGTAGAGCACGAGCTTGAGGACTGACCGTAGTAGGGAAGGAGTGACCGGCATGGAGGCTCGGTGGGACTTCCAGCCGGTCCTTCTCGGCCGAGCCTTTACATGTACGGATCCTAGAGCCCTCGGTATTCGGATCCCCATGAACACTAGGATTAATCTGGGTTTAGGGACTTTTTGAACGAGAAGAATAATACGAGTGGCGGCTATACATTATAACTTGCAGAGGAATGGAATTCGCCGTGCGTCGGAAGGCACCAGAATGTGGTTAAGCCTCAGAATCTTCACACTGGTATACATGAAAGATCTGGAACATGGGCTGCGATTCCTCTTCATCCCTTTATCGAGAAAGTGCTCGGTCGGGCTAATATTGCTATATGCGGATGACACCGTTTGGGATGAGGGTTATAATTGCCTTTGTTTGGACTTATGCGTATCTGGGCTTCCCCGACGATAAATCTCTTCCGCCGTCTTCATCACTTTCTACTGTACTAATAAGGCGACTAAGGGTGGTGGTCACCGGTAATCTGAGTCGGGATACGACCCACTTCAGGTTAACGACTTCGATGAAGGGGTGGAGCGAGGTGGTTTTTCCTCAAGTCTCCTGTTCCCGACCACCTCGCCGCTTTCATAACGATGTGAGGGTCGTTTAGAGACCCGAGAAGAATGGGTCCCGGAGCATTCTTCCTGGAAGGACGTTCCACGACCAAGGAGTGAGTCGAGCCGTGGCGCTACTTCGAGGCTTACAAGGCGGGGAAGGATTGGTTCCCCAAGAATTGGCTTCCTCCAGCGGACACGATCTCCGAGGACAAATTTCTGAGCGTGGTTGGCCTAGTCCCGGCCCTCGAAGCAGGTAAGCAGGGGCCGGGCGGCCAGGATCTCAGCATCTTAATCGTTTTTGACTTGTGTTTATTTAGCTTTTCTGATTCTTCCGGCTCTGACCTTGCTTCGTCTTTTGCAGGTTCCTTGGGCCATCTCGGCTCCGGCGATTTGGCATCCATTGGCCTGAGCGAAAAGAATCGACCGCTCGATCAACCGACTGCCGTGGACTTGAAGCGACGTAAGCCCACGCTCAGGGAATTCATAAAAAGTATGCAGGGTGAAGTTCCTGACAGGCCGATGGGAAGAAAGCGCGTGTCCTATAAGCCTCAGCGGGAAAAGGAGGCCGAGCAAAGGACAAAGCCGGCCGGATCTGTTTCATCCCCTCGCCCGCAACCGGAAGACGACGTTGTCCAGTCCGCGCCTGTGGGGGGCGTGTCCGGGGTCATGCAGGAGATTCCTCTCCCCAGCCCGCCTAGAGGTCGTGGTTCTGAGCCCTTCGTTATAGAGTCCGAGTCTCTCGCCCGGAAGACGCCCGGCCGTAAGCGAAGAAGGTTAGCTCCACGCTGCGTGGAGTCTGTCGGCGCCCCTGGGCGTCGCCGGACGGTCTTTCCTCCGTCTTTCCTATCAGTGAGCAGGATATTTACAATCTGCTCTCTTTCTCCATCCAGGGCTCTTCCTCCAAGGCCAAGGCCGCCGGCCAGGACCAAGTTTCTGTAGCTGTCCCGGGTCGGGATGACAAAGTGGGGCGCTCGGCGGGTTTCGTTGAAGAGACCCCACCTATTGCCGGAGGCCTTGCCATCCAGGCTACGGACATGGCCATGCAGCTCCGCCGCAGCGTGGATTCTTTTTGTAAGTTCACGCTGGAAACCGCGAGCGAGCTCGACCGCTTGCGGCGTGAGGCGGCCTCCACCGAGGCCAACAAAGAGATGATGGAGGCGGCTGTCCGCCTGAAAAAGGCCATAAATGTAACAACCTGGATTTTCCAACAAAAAGCCCGCGAGCAAGAGACTGCCGCTTTGAAGAAGGAGGTGCAGACTCTCCTGGGTAAGCTGAAGGAGAAGGAGCTCCAGCTGGGGGAGCTTTCCAAGGAGAAAGAGAGCCTGGCCCTCCAATATACAGAGGTCTTTGAGGGCCGGGATGCTGCCATTGCCCGGGCGGAGGCGGCCGAGGCTGAAGCTAAGGCGGGACAGGCTAAGGCGACCCGTCTGGAGCTTGAGTTTGAAAAGATGAAGGCGGCCCATCAGGTTGAGCTCGCCCAGGTTCGTGCCAACTCCTTTTATGACGGGGTTGACTTTGGGTCCAACGAAACGAAAGGATTCATCGACAAGGTCGATCCCAATTTCAACTTCGACCGCCTCGCTGAACTTGAGGAGGCTGCGGACCGGGAGAGGGAAGCCAAGAAGAAAGCAGCCGGCGGCGGTGCCGGTTGCTAGGAATTCGGGCTGCTGTCTTCCGAATCTTCTTGCTCGGGGTGATCTGATGAGTCTCCCCTTAGCCTACATTTTGTCTGTATTTTAGCTTCCAATAAGACTCAAGCCCGATCTATGATAAGCGGGCCTTTTGGTGAGGCAGTTCTGCGATTCACGGTAGGTCATTTAGTTGTTCTTCTTTTTTCGCTTATTAAAATTTGCTCCCGGCCCGACATGTGGGTCCGGGGGAAACAACCTTGTAATATACTCTTTTATCAATGTTAGTTTCTAACTTTTGCTTTTCCATACTTAGCTTATTTTGCTGTGTTTTCAATCGTATTATTTTATTTTCGTTGTTCTTGTCGGGGCCGGGTGACTTTCCCACACTTAGCTTATTTTACTAAAGTATTTATTACTCGTAGTGCTTTCGTCCGAGGCCGGACGGTTTACGTTCTCTCCCGCTCTTATTTTTCTTTTAACGCTTATACTGCTTTCGTTATTTGCACCGGGGCCGTGTGATATTATTCAGCCACAGCGCTTTTTCCATCTTGTTTATACTTGGCCGAATTTCTAGCCTTTCTTCGAATGCTATGCCCCGGTACCGCTTGCCGGGTAATTTTATGTCTAGCTTGTTTTCCACACTTGGCTTTTTTCCTTTTGTTTTTCCATACTTGGCTTGTTATTTCCGCTTACATTTATATTGACGTCTGCCGCTGCCGAGTAGCCTTTCTATACTTAGCTTATTTTTATCTTGTTTTTACTCATGCTATTATCTTCCGGGACCGGGTGATTTTAGGCGTATTCTTCCTTGTTATTATCTCTCTCTTAATGCTTATACCGTTTTTGCCGTTTGTGCCGGGGCCGGATAATATTGTTTGGTCCCAGCGTTCTATTCATACTTGGTCAAATTTCTAGCTTTCTCTCGTTGTGTTGTCAATATCGGGACCATGCACTGCTTAGTGTCCGGTGATCAGAATCACTCTTCCGTATGCTCATACACTTGCCCCCGACGACCACGGATGAAAGCATTGGCAAGGCCATACGCAGGGCGCGAGCCCAGTGCCCCAGGCCCGGACTCAAGGCGCGATGTTCATCCTACGTAGACGGGAGGTCCGCAGCCGCCACGGCCACAAGGTCAGATCGACATCGCGGTGAAAGAGCAGGCACGTGGGCCATCATAGACATCCCGCTCTTTTGCATTTAGGGCACCTCATCCGGCCCGACGACGCCGGATGAGCATTGCAAGGCCATACGTAGGGCGCGAGCCGCCAGTGCCCGGCCTGGACTCAAGGCGCGATGTTCTTCCGTCAGACGTGCAGCTGGTCGCGGAGGTCTTACCCATGGGAGGTCCGCAGCCGCCACCGGCCACAAGGTCGCAGATCGACATCTGCGCGAGAGCGGCCTAGGCACGTGGGCCATCATAGACATCCCGCTCTTTTGCATTTAGGGCACCTCATCCGCCCGACGACGCCGGATGAGCATTGTGCAAGGCCATACGTAGGCGCGAGCCGCCAGTGCCCCGGACTGGACTCTCAAGGCGCGATGTTAACCGTGACGTAGGCATGGGTGCCTGGGAGGTCTTGCCCTTCTCCGGTCTTTTATGTCTTTTACCGCCCGGGGCTTGTTCTTGCCCTGCTCTGTTCAGCCGGATTTTGGATGTTTATCCTCCTTTTCTGAAAGTGTTAGCAAAAATTTTCAAAAATTCTATTTTGAATCGACTATCGTGATTAGCGGGGTCGGGGTAGTCCCCCTCGCGCCCTGGCCACTTTGTGTGATACAAATCTAAACAAATCTTTGGGCAAAAATTCTACTAAAAGTTTATCAAAACTTACAAAAGCTTGCGGTGTCAACATTCCCGATCACTCGCGTACATAAATGTCTACACGCGTTGCCTCGTTAAAACCTTCCCGTGGAAAACCCGGTGGGACAAAACCACGGGTAAGGAAAGAGTACAACGCTTACACGTAATATTTCTTTAACGCATCGAGTTCGATGGGACGGGAGGTCGTGGCGCCATATCTCTCACATGAAGGTCCCCTACCGCTTTATCTCTGTGATCCGATAAGGCCCTTCCTGGTGGTCGACAACTTCCCGTGAATGTTCCCTTTCCGTAGCGGATGCTCGTCTTAGCACCAGGTCTCCCACCAAACTCCCTATGCTTCACTCTTCGATCAGACATTCTCCTCATTCGGCTACGGTAACCGCCAGATTTTCTCTTGCTTGGTGCCGGACCTCATCTAGCAGGTCCAGCGACTCCTTTCTCGCTTGCTCATTACTGGTGGGATCGTGTAGGTTTGCTCTCGGGCTGGGTAGAATTGCTTCAATCGGGAGTAAAGCTTCGGCTCCGTAAACCATGTTGAATGGGGTATGCCCGGTGGATTCTCGATCAGTAGTTCCGATTGACCAAAGAACGGCAGCAACTCATCGCCCATGCCCCTTGAGCTCGCCCGGTCGTTTTCATGTTGCTCAACATTTGTTTGTTGGCGGCCTCGGCTTGTCCGTTGCTCGTGGTGTGGTCGATGAGTATGCGACAATTGTCCGCTCCGCTTTAGCTTGATCCGCATGTTGTCATTGTCAAAGCTGTTTCCGTGATCAAATACCACCACCTTGGGCACCCCAACCTTGTGATTACGTTCTCCCGGATAAACTTTCACGCGGCTGTTCGATGATGGTCGGGATAGCCTCGCTTATCCACTTGGTGAAGTAGTCAATAGCCGCTACTACGTACTTCCTGCCCCCGGTGGCCGTTGCGACGGTCCCAGGATGTCCATCCCCCATTGGTCAAAAGGTACCGGGCTCGGGGATGCGAGGTTCTGGCGGGAGGTGGATCTCCGGGGCGAAGATCTGACACTGCCGGCACCGCTTACTCAATTCCTTGGCGTCATTTAGCATTGTGGGCCAAAAGTAGCCGGCTCTCAATGTTTTGTGGGCTAGCGTACGCCCGGTGACATGGTGACCGCAGACCCCAGAGTGTATGTCGTTTAAAATGAATTCAGCGTCCATGCCCCCTACGCACTTTAGTAGCGGGGCTGAGAATGATCGCCTGTAGAGCTCTCCGTCTACGAGGATGAACCATGGGGCTAGTCTCTTCGCTTTAGCCTCAATCTTGTCTTCCGGATTCTCCCTCCGGCTTGTATTTGATGATCGGCCTCATCCACCATTGTCTGGAGATGGCATTGACCGTTAACACTCTTTCGCCACGGATATCGATCGGATGTATTTTGACTTGTTGTCTGCCAGACCTTTGGCGAGTTTGGCGAAGCGCGTCTGCTGTTATTCTCGGACTGGGATATGGTGGGCGTCGAAAGATTTCAATCGAGGTCAAAGTTTTTGCTCTCTGGAGGTATAACGCCATCCCTTCTTCCGGGCCTCCGTCTTTCTCCTTAAGTTGGCTCGCCACCACCGCGAACCGTTCTCGATTCAATCTCTTACGCCCTCTATGGCCTTTGCGATTCCAACTCGCCAAAGACCGCCATACTCGATTCATTGTTTGTGGTGGGAAGACAAATTTCGTGGCATGCTCAAACTTCGTATCGCCGGGATCGATGATTACCACTCCGGCCGGAGCCATGGATGGTGGCGGGCCGTCTGTATACACCGCCATACTCCTTTCGGTGCACGCCCTGGCTGGGTGCACTCGGCGATGAAGTCTGCCAGGGCTGAGCCTTGATTGCCGCTTCTCGGTGTAGGTTATGCCGAACCACGATAGCTCGATTGCCAGCGAGGAGTCTCCGATTTTTCAAACTTCGAGTGCTTTACCGAGGCTGGTCCGTGCGCACCTCCCCCGGGTGGGCATCAAAGTACGGTCTAAGCTTCCGGGTCGCTATGACAACAGCGTATGCTGCCTTCTCGATGATTGGGTAGTTTCTCTCTGACTGACCCAGTGCGTGACTGACAAAGTAGATTGGTTGTTGTTGCTTTTCTTCTTCCCGTAGGATTACTGCTGATATCGCGCTCGCGGTCACGGCGATGTACAAGATTAAAGTTTCGGCCATGACCGCCCTTGCCAAAGTAGGCAATGTTGTAAGGTGTCGCTTCAGTTGTTCAAAAGTTTAAATCTGCTCCTTCCCCCATACAAACCTCTTGTTTCCCTTCAGGACCTGGAAGAACGGTGTGGACTTGTCAGCGGACCGGGAGATGAACCTGGATAATGCTGCCATCCTCCCGGTCAGAATTTGAATGTCTTTAATTGTCTTCGGTGCCGGCAGGTCTAGTATGGCCTTGACTTTCTCGGGGTTGGCGTCAAATCCTCTTGGTGACCGGTACCCCGAAACTTCCCCGACCGGACTCAAAGGTACACTTCTTCGGATTCGCCATTTGGTATTCTCTGAGCGAGGCGAACGTTTCTCTCAAGTCTTCCAGGTGTTTCTCATCGGACTTACTTTTCACAATTGCATCGTCCACATATACCTCCATGTTTCTCCCTTTCTGTTTTGCGAACACGGCATCCACCAGCCGCTGGTACGTGGCCCCGGCGTTCTTGAGTCCAAACGGCATCATCTTGTACGTGTGGACCCCGTGTCCTGTGCTGATGGCGCACCGGGGCCGGTCTTCTTCTGACAGATAGCCTTGGTGGTATCCCGAGAAGGCATCCAGGAAACTCAGGGTCGAGTGGCCGCTGGTGGAGTCCACCAACTGATCAATCGCAACGGGTAGCGATCTTTGGGAGCGCGCCTTGTTTAGATTTGTAAAATCAACGCACATTCTCCACGCCGGACGCTTTTTCACCATTACCACGTTAGCCAACCACTCGGGATAGTCACAACGCTCAATGAAACACCGCCTCCAACAACTTGTTTATTTCTTCTTGAATGGCGCGTCCTTTTCGCGACTCATGGGCGCGACCTCGCTTGATTGGTTTGTAGTGGGGTTAACGTTGGTGGTGTCTGATGCCAAGGCTTATCCGGCATCTCCGCCATTGAGTAAGCAAACACGCCCTTGTTTTCTTCAAGATACTAATCGGTGTCTTGGAAGCGGGGTCTAGCTCGCCCGATGATTACACTTCTTCCTGGTGATAGCTCAATTTACGTTGTCTCACTTTTCCGGTCCCGAGTCACATCCGGACCTCGCTTCTCCTTTTATTCCGGAGCTTCACCGCCATCGTCTCGCTTTGTTCCGGCCGATAGGGAATCGCAGGATCTCCCGCCTTCCGTCGCCATAAACTTTCCCCTCGGTCCAATTGTCCGTTACATAAACCATAGCCCGGCCGAATTGACACAACAAAGCATGAATGTGGTCCAAAGTGACCGATGAGGCGTTGCCAGACGCCGATGGGCGCCAACGACCACGGCTTGCGTCACGCCGGGCCATGTCTTCCTCCCTATCGTGGACCGGCAAGGTTATCGTCCCCATTGGTCCGATGTCGGCTCGGAAGCTTACATCTGAGCCTATGTATGGTGTCGATTGCTCCTTCTTGAGACCTAACTTTTCGAATGTCTCCAGACAGGAGGTTGGTGCAAGCTCGGTATCTATCATGCACTGTGGACGGATGGGGTCCGATATCCATGGAGATCACCAACGGTCATTTGTGCGGGTAAGAGACCGTGATAGTCTTCTGGCTAATGGTCAAGTCCGGGATGGGAGGTTTTGGTGCCATCCTCTACCGGTGAATATATGCCCATTCTAGGCTGCTCACGTTTCTCGCTTTTCTTTTTCGCCAGGACAAGATCGACTCTTGTCCGGCGATCATATGGATTTCGCCGATTCTTTGCTTGTTCTTTTTCGGACCTGCTTGACCCGGATCACCACTACCTTCGCCACCGTCTCTGTCTCCCTTGTCCTTAACAAAGCGCCGCAGCGTGCCTTCATTGCACAACCGCCGACCTCGTGCTTCAGAGGGATACGCAGTGTTAGTTGTATGGTCATTTGCTGGTGGTATTCGCAGAAAACCGACTTATCGTTCCTGGTGTTTCGCGGTCGAGGGGCGCCCACTTTATTTCGTTTTGGTCATCTCAAAATTTCCGCCGAGACACGATGAGTGGTGTGTAGTGAGTCCATTCTTTGGAGCTGTTGGTTGTTTCCTCTTGGCCTCGTAGTCCCGGTTATCCCGGCGGTCGTTGTGATTGTTATTACCGCTGCTGCGGTTGAAATTGCTGCGGGTGTTGTTGTTGTTGTTGTTGTTGTGCCTCCGGGGCGGTCCTTTCCATTCCTGTTGGGCTCATACGTCCTCCTTCTTGTCATTTCTCTTACTGAATGTCTTATGGAACTGCTCCTCTCGCACAAAGCCTTCAGCCATCTCGCGGGCTGCCATCAAGCTGGCCGGCGGATTTCTGATCAGGAGACTTTTCAGCTCTCCCTCTTTCAAATTTCTACCACAAGGCGTGGACCTATCTTGGAGTCCAGGTCTACGATTTCTTGTGATTCTCTCACAAACCGGGTCATATACTCCTTCACTCTTCACTCTTCCCCGCACCACGTTCGGGAGCTCCGTAGCCACCTTCTCTCTCTCCTTTTGTTCCTGCGTCTTCGGCGGAACACCCAAGACATGTCCTCATATCCATAGATGGAGCAGTTGGGAGGTTACGGAACCAGGTTTGTCTGCAAGTCAGTCAGTCGTAGGAAAAACTTTGCACCAAACGTTGTCCGTAGAGTCGTACATCATCATGTGGCTCTCATAGGCCGCCAGATGTTCCTCCGGGTCTGTTTTTCCGTCATATTGTATCGTTGGAATTTTCATCTTGGGAGGAAGAGGGTACTCCAGCACCGAAGAAGCCAAAGGCGATTTTACTGTGACTTTTCCTTGTGTTGTGTTTCCTTTGGGTTTGTTGCGCTTGGGCCTCTCGGTGCGTGGAACCTCAGGCTTGGACACTTCCTGGACTGAGGGTGGTGACTGGGACGCTGAGTGAGAATGTTCCGACTCTCTCCACGTACTATCGTTGCTTGACGTCTCATTGTCCTCATGAAAAAGCTTCTTAGGTGTCACGGACGGGATGGGATCTTTTCTTGGTGGAGACTTCTGTTGACTTGGCTCGGGAGGGGGAGTACCGGTAGGTGGTGTCTCCCTCAGTTTTTCGAGGAAAGCACTCATCATCCTTTTCTCCTCTGGAGTCAAGGGCGTTTGCAGCTCGGTCTCCAGGGGAATGCCGCCGGCACCTCCTCCCGGGGGAGCTGTTTCTTCCGCTGTTTTTCTCGGCTCTTGTGTAGGGTTTGACATGGCTTTTGTAAGATTTTTGTGAAATTTTCCCCACAGACGGCGCCAATTGTTTCGGGTATAAAGTTAGGAACTAAATACCAAAACTAAATACAAGTGATTCTGAGTTGATTGTGGATTATAAGCTAAATGAACTAAGTCCTGGAGCGGTCCTAAGCTCACGGTTCTCTTCTCCCTTCCTCTCCTCCTGAAATCACGTAGCAAACCTAGCCAGGGCCTTAGGGTGATGGCCCTCCGACGCTCAAGTCGATTACAAAGACAAATAAATCTAGAGAGAAAAAGAGAAAAACCTTTTTGTAGTGTTTTTGTGTGTGTAAAAACTTAATGATTTTAGGGTTTTAGTTGCTTTTATACTTATTTCAGATTTGTCTTCTTGTGCACATTCATGCTGATCTGACCTGGGTGGGCCATACATGCCCGGACCCGGGTGTATCATTGGGTTCCTGGGTATATGGGATTGTCCGGTCAATAATCCTCCCGGCCTCGGGTGAACCGACCCGGGAGATATAGATAGTTCAACGAGTATAGGACCATCCTCCGGTCTATAATCCTACCGGCCTGATGGTGTGGGACCCGGGAGAAGTCACCCCCCAACACTAGTAAAGCTTAAATTTTTGCTCGAGTCGTAGGAGTATTCACTAGTCGTAGGAGTATTCACTAATTGATTGTGTTTATATAGTACTCTTTCTCTACATACTAAAATTCAATGGAATATCATATTCTGTAGTATGATATTCCATGACTGGGTTGCAAGAACGAATCCGAAAGAAATTGTGGTCTATGTTCCTCAAATGCTAATTTTGTGATGCGAAACTACGATTGAAAGCGAAGTAATTTTCCTTTTCTGATGTGCCTTCCATGTCGTCGTTATGGTTGACTGTGAGTGATTATTAACGAGCGTTTAGTGATTAGCGAACATGTTTGATGTCATTATATATGGCTGTCTTGAACAAAAATTCTCATCAATTTTGTACGAAACTACGATTGAAAGCCCTCGAATCAAATACATGGGTCAACATTTTTATTTAATTAATTGGATACAGGCAATAATTAAGCGGACATACATGTCTCATAATCGCTTACATAATTGCATAATGACTGTGATTAGTGACCCTTGATTGCTATAGTAAACGCTTTTTAAGGCATAAGCAGAAAATTAGCAAAGAGATCAGCCATGTTGGTTCGGGGATTGTTCATGATGTTGGCATGAACACAGATCTTCGTAACCTCGTCGTTGTATACAAAGGACGACCCGGCCTTGTCCAACTGCTTTCCGATGCTTTCCCAAGTCAAGGCTTCAATGACTTCTTTTGGACCACATATTCCGAAAAGCTGTGTGGAGAAATAATAATGATTCAAATAACACAAATTCTTGTGAGACTCGGGCTTTATAATAAACTCTTCTAAGTCCGTCTCCTTTGTACTCGATTATACTCCGTTTTTGTTAGTGATAATTATGATAAATTGCCACTAAATTTTATAGGATTTGTTTTATGATTTTTTGTATCCTTTTAATTTCAATTTATATTTTTCGTCTGGTATTAACTTAATGTAAGACCTGTCTTACAATTAAGAGACTAACTGAAAATGGACCAATCCAAATAAAATTTTAAGGCGATAGTCGAGGTTCAATAGTAGGTTTATCATCATATATACCTTGTTGGGAGAGGTGATGGCATTGAAGTTGGCAGGTGCATCCCAAGCGAGAACGACGGCATGAGCAGCACCGCCAGTGCCAGTGATGGTGTACATCACCCCAGCACGTGAGCCGCCTTGGACACCCTTAAGGTGGATGAAGCGAGCCACGCCACCGTGGCTGGTGATAACTTGAGGTGGCTGTGTGCTAAACTTGCCGGTCCACGTGTGAGATTTGAGGAGCTGCATGTTGGTCACCGTGTGGTTGTTTAGGGTGGCCGACGTTCCATTTTGAAGCTGATCGTTCAATATCAACTGAGCCATCGTTGCTTTGCTTGCTGGTCGCTGCTATCGTATACAATTTAATTAGTATCGGAACATATCATAAATCAAACAATGCTTTTAGAATTATAATCCTTTATTATATACTCCAAAGTAATTTATACATATATACGCCACTTAAGATTTACAAATACAAATAATTTACCTGGAGATGTAGAAAGATATCACAAGTGATGAGTGTGCTATGCTTAAATTATCATTAATTGCGTTTATATAGTACTCTTTCTCAACATTCTACTTCAATGTAATAACCTAATATTCGACTTTTACATAAATTATCAGAATGTTTTTATCCAGAATCTTATCATGTTTTTATTCTTAGGGAAAGTATTCAAAAAAATCGTCTTTCACTTTTTTAGTGAAGGAAGAGTTTTCTGATGCATAAACGGTGTACGGTGATCACATTTAGGGTAATGACGATCACTATTGAATATATTGTGACTACTGAGAAGTATAAAAGTGACCAACTCATTCTCGAATAATCATCAGTGAATAATAAAAAGTACCGACTTCCGCCTAATGACTCAGTTTTCATGGGCCCACACAAATCGGCATGAACAAGTTCTAGAGACTTAGTAGCCCTCCATGCCTTAGCAGTTGGAAAAGACGCTCTAACTTGTTTCCCGTAGACACATCCTTCGCAGAAATTAAGGTCATCTATTCTTGGCAGACCAACAACCATCTCTTTTTGACTCAAGAGTTTCAAACTACGCACATTTAGATGACCATACAGTGGCGGACCCAGGATTTAAGAAGTAGGGGGGCACAATTCCGATATTTTTGTACTCCTTAGTACTCCGTATATATTTTGATATATTATACAATGTTGGCTAAAATATATATTGAGTATATAAATAAATTTGGTGAGATTTCAAAACTTTGCGTTAGTTGAAATCATCAACTAAAATATTGAATACAAACGCATAATTTATTAGTTTTGCTACTAAGTGGTGCTTATTTATCTCGTGCGTCTAATTTATAACGAATGAAAACATACTAAAAGATTAGCGAATTATTTATCAAAAAAAAAAAACGATTAGCAAATTAATTAGACAAACTATAGAAAGATATAAGGAGATTTTCATAAAATTGGGTACTAAAGTTTTAAGATCAAACAAAGATTTAAAGTTTGTTTGATTAAAATATAATACCTCTGTGCTTTTTTCTCTTCTCACTCAGTATTCAATAATACGGATTTTTAGTCATAATTAACAAGTATTTTTACAAGGTTTTTCAGATTATTAAATCGAAATTTTCAAATATATGTTAATTTTTTTTTTATTTTTTTTTACACTTTTGGTCATTAGAATTTTGATTATAACTCAAGAAACTTGAAAACATAAAAAAAAAAAAAAAAAAAAAAAAAATTGAAAGAGTATAACATAATAATTATACTCTTATATGTTCAAAGTTAAATTAAACTATAAAGTTTAGTTTAAAACATATTTTTAGTTTATCGATTTAAAAAATATCAACGTGATAATGAGATTGTCTGGATTCAATTTTCATAAAAACGTGTTAAATCAATAATGTGAAAGAGCTTGAGAATTTTTTTTTTTTTTAAAAAAAAATAAAAAAAAATATGGCGATCAAAGGACTTGAACCCCTGACCACTAGAACATAAAGTGAAAGTCTAACCAACTAAGCTACCTTTTTTTATGTCTATAGTAATAACTGCTAATACTTATTAAATTTTGAATTCATATTATATAAAACTTAACAATAAAAGTGAGCACCTTTTAGTTAATAATGATTAATGATTATGAGGTTATATTTTACGTGTAAGAAGTCAGAACACTCGTCTATTACAAGACTTCCTCTTATTCTTATGTTTACTTCACCAAATTATTAATGGCTCCTCGTCAACTTGCCGTATCAATGTTTGTCGAGAGAATACGTTTCTAATATAACTATTTTACACTAACATAATACGGAGTAAAAAATACATTTTCAATCTAGATTTGGACGCTAATTACGTACTTCAATTGATAATATCATATTATCATGAAATATAATACTCCCTTGATACAAAAATGATGAGCTCAAGTTGAAACTGTCTTGGCTCGATTTTATCAGCAAACAGGTTCGACTTATTTGGGTCATATCTTGGGATTTACTTAACCTTTTTAGGTCATTCAAAATGGAGAAGCTCAATGACTTAGTTAGGACTTTCCTTATTTTTATTTTACGTATTGTATGAGCCTATATATAAGGCTCCCAAATCAGTTGTAAAAGAAAACCGACGTTATTTTTAATCAAGAAAAACCAGGAAAACCCTAATTGCTTTTGTTGTAGCAATTGAGTTCTCAGATCGACGAGTTTCGATCAAATTCTCAGGTTAGTTTTCGACGCGATTGAATTCTAATAACTCGAATGGTTCTCAATAGGTCTTGGGAATCAATCGCCATTGTTCGAATAATAGGTCTTATTCGAGCAAATATCCTTTCGTTCTTGTTCAATTGAATTGATTTCATTTCGCTCAACCTAATTTACGAGTTATTATTCTCATATTTGATCGTTATTAATGGTGTTATTCTTGTTGCTGATTGCTATCTCGAACTTTTGATTGGTTTTGCTTATGCTACTATGAAAAGCCGGTTTGAATTCGTATCATCCCTCCATTGAAGCTAGATGTTATCATTTCTCTTTTTGGCGCTTTTGTTAAAGAAACTCGATCTTTAAATAAACGTACGTCTAATTTATTATAAAATAAAGTCTTGTGATCGAGATTGTTTGATTTGTATGAACAATATCACCATCTTGATCCTTACAATCACGTTACGAAATATCCAAAAGACAATCGTATTATTTTAAATTGGCATGTCGGATTATTTGATATTACTCCGATCCTTTCACTACGGTCAAAATCATCGGCTTTTTTATGAGCGAGCAACCCCGAAGAAATTGTGGTCTATGTTCCTCAAATGATAAGTTTGTTGTCACGTTATTTCGAAAGTGAAGTAAATTTAAGGTTGTCAGTGAGTGAGATTATTAGCGTTTAGTGAATAGCGAACATGTTCGAGGTCATTATGGTTGTCTAAGTACAAAGATACTCATCAATCGTGTACGAAACTAGGATTGAAAGGATTCAAATCAAATGTGTGGGCGACATCTTTATTTAATTGCCTCATGAGAATCGCTTACATTATTGCATAATGACGGAGATTAGTGACCCCTTAATTGTTGTATGCGACCGTCTTGTGACATAAGACGGGCTCAAAACAATACTAGACTTTACAAGCGTGGTAATAAGCGTCCCTTATTTAGCTTACAATAATTAGACATATAGAGAGAGTATTTTACAAGCGTCCATGTCGAATATATATATTCGATCATATGGATAGATATTATAAACTAAGAAATTACAGTAGTATAATTCAAATTGCATGGGTACGGACGTACGGTGCGACATCATTTGATAATGATGGTAATTACCGTCCCTTATTTAGCTTATATAATTATATAATTTCCGTTATGCACGGGTACGTTACGTTAAGACTTAGGGATTAAGGCATAAGTAGGAAGTTAGCAGATAGATTAGCCATGTTGGTCGTGAAATTGTTAACGATGTTGCCACTCATACTGAGCTTCGAATCCTGGTTGATAAATGCGAAAGACGACCCTGTACTGGCCCTGTCCAATTGCGTTTTGATTTCGTCCCAAGTCAGGTCATCAATTATACTCTTACGCCCTAACAACCCCAAAACCTGCCAAAAAAAAAACTTGCATTGACGTACGTACGTTGCATGCAAAAGTGAAATGTATAGATACTGTTGGAACGGAGGAAGTATAGTTACCATATTAGGAGAGGTGGAGGAATTAAAGCTAGCGGGTGACCTAATCGAGAATCTTATCGAGAATATTAAATATACGTAGTTTGCGTTTATGGTAGTGACCTAATCGAGAATCTTATCATGTTTTTTGTTCGTTGTTCCACAAATACATTTCCGCATATGCAACAAAATTTCAAATTGGAATAGGATTTGTAATACTCCGTAATTTATTACTCCGTGTATATATCTAAGAATATTATACGGAGTATTAAACCAAAACATGAAGCAAGCTTTCGAGGCTCTTCAACCTGTGACGGTTGAAGTCATATCACAAGGCCCGTTACGCAAGGTGAGATGGGGTAAACCTTAGGCAGATAGTTATGGAGAATGCAACGACGAGATATTGCAGAGGTTTGGAATAGTCTATACCCATAGCTCGTAAACTTGTGTCTTAGTTTTATGTTTCATTTTATATCTCACTTAGTTAACAAATCTACTGTTTAATTACTGCCCACAAAAAAAAAAAACTTGCAGTTCGACCATTTATTTACCTATTTCATATTTGGTTACATCGGTCATTTACTCATTTGCATTACTTTTCCTTTTGGGGAAACTTTTTTTATACTAATGCACCAATTAGGACCTGTTCTTTTCCATTATTTTCATTCATTTCGATTCATTCCACTTCGATTCGATTCGATTCCATTCGATTCGATTCGATTCGATTCGATTCGATTCGATTCGATTCGATTCGATTTAATGACTATGTTATAAATTTGAACTTCATTCGATTCGATTCATTCGATTCGATTCGATTCATTCATTTGATTCGATTCGATTCGATTCATTCGATTTAGTTCGATTGATTCGATTCAGCTCTAAAAAGTCCGAAAGAACAGGTCCTTAGTCCCTACACATTTTACGGATCACAAATTCGATTACCTTTGTAAATTACTACTCCCTCCGTTTCGGTGATTTGTTTACATTTACTTTATACACATTTATCGATGTGAGGAGAGAGGTAAATAAAAAAACTATAAAAATAATAATATAAGTACAAAGTATGTAAAATAAAACAATGTGATTGGTTAAAGAAGTTGGGTCCACCTCCACAAGTGGGTCACCATAGACATTTATGGAAAGTGTAAACAAATGACCCGCACACCCATAAATAAAAAGTGTAAACAAATGACCGGGACGGAGGGAGTACTAATCCTTCATATTCAATGGTATATATGTTTTTTTAAAAGGAAACTTTTACGTCTTTGTGTCAATATATAAAGTGAACACATGACTAGACGGGGGGAGTATAACAAAAGGAGAAAATAATAACGGGACACAATTCAAGATGCCATGCTCCATACAAGTCCATGACGAATATATTCGATAATCATAGATTACTTTTATTTAATTTTACACATGAAACAAGGAAATTGAAATATAGTAATTGCATGGGTAGTTTCCACTGTTATCATTTAGCAATAATGGGGGTAATTAGTGACCCTCTATTAATGCATCATTAGTAGAGGACATATAATTAACACGGAGTATTTCCGAGTTATATATGTCCAATTCTTTTAAGACTGACGACGAGGCAAAAAATTAGCGACAATATCAGCGACGTTGGTGGTGGGGTTGTTAGTGATGCTGCCAGTCATAACGATCCCGTCTTTGATTTCAAAAGAAGATCCAGCATTGTTCAGTCGCGTTTTGACCTGGTCCCAAGTCAAGTCGTCAATCAAACGCCTAGGACCATAAATCCCCAAAATCTGCCAAAACAAAAGACAAAGTGATAAATTTAGTCCGATAGTTATTTGAAAAGACTACTTATTAATGAATTAAAGTGGAAAATGAGTTTTCTAATACATAAAATATGATCACATTTCAGGTTAATCTTAACCAGTACTGAATTTCTTTAGTGAAATTATGAAGAAGTCCCTTATTAACTTCACATGTAAGTCCCACATCGATCAAGGAAGTGAGGGTTGCTCACTTTATAAGTCTAGAGGCTACTCCTCCCATCACCAATTGGTTTTGGGATGGAACCCTCTAGGCCTTATGGGTCGAGTTCTCTCCTTCCATTCATGGGTGTGGCCCGGGCCCGTCTCTGGTTTCACATGGTATCAGAGCCCATGGTTATATCCTGGGTCTCTTTGATATGAAACTGGGCCCAATTATATGCCGCCGGATTTAATGATGGGTTACACGTTATCGCGTGTTTGTTAAAAATCACCCGTACTGGGCCCAATTATATGCCGCCGGATTTAATGATGGGTTACACGTTATCTCGTGTTTGTTAAAAATCACCCGTCCGGTTCGACTTTGTATGCCATGGAGAAGAATCCCACCAGTGTTGGGCTCCAGTATAAGGCTCTTTGTAATGGGCTTACATGTGAGGGGGGCGTATGAAGAAGACCCTTATTAACTTCACATGTAAGTCCCACATCGATCAAGGAAGTGAGGGTTGCTCACTTTATAAGTCTAGAGGCTACTCCTCCCATCACCAATTGGTTTTGGGATGGAACCCTCTATGCCTTATGGGTCGAGTTCTCTCCTTCCATTCATGGATGTGCGTGGCCTGGGCCCGTCTCTGGTTTCACAGAAATACGTGTACATAGTCCGATTTTTCATATTCTTGTTTGTGTGTTTGTGAGTGAAATGACGTTAAAGAACTTGTTTTAGCATCACAGCTATAACAACACACGTACCATTATCAGCAACAATAGAATTGAAGCTGAACAAAACTTATAAGTAAATAGATAGTTATAATACCCTTTAGAGTTCGTTTGAAATAATTGAAAGTAATTATTACCCTAGTAATAATTACGGGAAATCCAAGCGAGCCCGTAACAATAATGGAAAACATACATACCTTGTTGGGGGAGGTAGAGGGATCAAAGATGGATGGTGCAACCCAAGCAAGAATGATAGCAACCTTATCAATAGTACTAGCATTCACGGTGTACTTAACCGCGGCTATGGAGCCCTGGTCACCTATGATAGTATGAAAACGGGCCACACCAACATTACTAATAGTATCAGGTAGTATGACAAAATTGCCGGACCAAGAGACAGTGTCAATGAGATACATGTTTACCCCTGTGCGGTTCTAGCGATGACTTCAGCTCCATTTTGAATTTTGGTTATAACTGCTTGGTCAGAAGTAGCCATCTTTTCGCTCATTAGACCTGCAAGGCGGCTGCCTTGATAACTAGTTACCTCGAAGATTGGAAGATAACAAGTGATCGATATGATGTGAGAACTATGCTTATAAATTGCTCAAGTTTTATGAATAAATATACACCTACTTAATTGATTAAAATTTCATAAAGCTCGACTTTTTTTTTTTTTTTTTTTTTTTTTAGTGTATTATTGTAATAAGAATCAGATACATTTTTGGTAGTGGCCTTATGGAGAATATTGCCTTGTTTTTGTTCTACATTTATATTTATATTTATATAACTTTTTTTTTGTTCTATATTTATATTAGCGCACATGAAATATTCAAACTAAAAAATATTAAGCGTACATAATAACCGTGAACAAAAAGAAAATTGAGATATACTATGCGGTATCCAAGGGGTTTTTGGTTATATTCTACTTCGTACATTGTATCCTTATTTTTCAAACTATCAAAGGTGCCATTAAACTCTAATACCCTTTATCTTTTCCATTTTTAGCCTTATATATCTTTTATAGAAAAAAATTTCAATTAACGTCATATTTGTCATCTTATCATACAACTTTTATCATTGAAAGATTTGAAACTTGTACAAAACTTGTACAACAAAAGAGGTTTTGGCGAGCACCGTTGGCACCTATAAATTGTAAACGTAGTGATAAATAGTGCGATCAATTGTTTACATTTTGACTTTTATGTGATGAGAGTAATTAATTTTAGACAATATAGAGCAAATTTCGTTCCATAATAACGTTGGTTTGATATATATGTGAGTATGTGATAAATAATGCGATGAATTAAACCAAGATAAAGAGAGTAGAACTCGTAACTAGCTATAGTAAAATACATGCTAGACGTCCACCAAATACATTCGATAATCGTGGATCGATGTCTTTTATTTAATTATATATGCGAAACAAGGATATTAAAGTACTAATTGCATGGATAACACACCATTGTTATCACTTAATAGTGAAGGTAATTGGCGACGCTTATTTATCGTTATATGATATATATATGTGCCCAATATCCACGGATTTTAAGGCAGAAGTAGAAAATTAGTGACAATATCGGCTTTTTTGGTGGTTCGATTATTAGCATGGGCGGAACTAGCCTTTGGGTCGTATGGGCTACAGCCTAGGGAGATTTTATAAATAGAAAGTATTTAGGACAAAAAAAAAATGTCACATTAAGCGGTAAAATGGTCATATTTTAGTCACGAATGATCCTTTATACACGTGAAATCGTCTTATAATAGAGTCTCTTACTCATAGGATTCTATTCATATTATGTAAATTAATAATCTGAACTTACTCAAAAAAATCTTGTTATAAAAAGCCCTTTTACCTCAGTAATTACGTTGTACTCTGTATTAAAACTACTCAAAAAATCTTGTTATAAAAAGCCCTTTTACCTCAGTAATTACGTTGTATTCTGTATTGAAACTACGGATTAGATAACTACTTAATGTTAACACGAGTTAATTTGTGGAAAAGTACGATGTTATCAATTTGTAGATTGATAATTTCTAGCTTGCAAATCATACTAATCGATCATCATTTTAGCCCAAGGTGTTTTTAATTCCTGGTTCCGCCCCTGATTATTAGTGATATCGCCAATCATGGAGATCTTAGAGTCGTCATTGATCAAGAAAGCGGACCTAGCATTGTTCAATTGCCTTCTAACCTCGTCCCAACTCAAGTCATCAATCACATTCTTACGTCCCAACAATCCTAGAACCTGCATGCAGAAGATCGAAAAGCTAGTTATCATTTCGACAAATGAAAACTCTTTATAAATTATGATGTCAGTTATTTTACGAGTTGTTGTATACCTTGTTGGGAGCGGCAGTGGAATTGAAGTTAGAGGGTGCATCCCACGCGAGGATAATTGCGTAAGCGGCTCCAGAAGCAGAAGTAATGGTGTAATTAACCGCGGCCTTGGAGCCTTGATCACCCTTGACAGTTTCGATACGAGCCACACCGCCGTTGGGGTTAATAGTTGTTGGTAGTGTGACAAACTGGCCGGACCAAGAGATCGAGTCAACGAGCCTCATGTTGGTCGTTGTGCGGTTTGTTAGAGTGGCTAGGGCTCCATTCTGAACCTGAAATGGAATCGCTTTCTCCGATGCCATCTTTTGAATTGCTCGTTGGAAGTACTGCTTTTTCGAGTAAGTCTATTTTGAAACCGTTTTACACATGAAACAACTAATAAAATTTCTCAGCATTTTACTTATTATAAGCATTAATTGAGATGTACACAAATTTTACTGGTGGTTTCACGCATGAAACAGTTTCATTTTAGAATTTACCCTAATTTTTCATATCAATTATCATGACGTCGACTAATAATGTAAAATTGCTTGGGGACTTTAGGGTTTATTAGCATAGGAAATGATTGTTGACCTCAATTAACCATTAGGTTAAACTATTGGTTGAGGTGATTATAAATGCCACCGGAGTCTACGTAACGTTGGGCTATTCAGTTTAAATCCCTGGAATCTCTTATAGGTATATATGTGAAATTTCAAGTACGTATTATGTATGGCTCTATGCATTATGCATTTTTTTTCGAGTAACTTGAGTATAGGGTGTTAAATGTATAAACGTAAGAAAAATAAAACTTTCCAAAAATAAGTTTTCATGATGTATGAAATCAAATCATAATACTTCCTCCATTCCATTTAATTCTATACATATTCCTTTTTCGGAAATTCCAATCAATTCTATACATTTCTATTTTGGTCCGTACTTTATTAAACTAAAAGACCAATATACCCTTCATTAATACCCCACCAACCCACTTGCAATGTCCTTTTTTAAAGAATAAAGTAGGGGTAGTTTGGTAATTCTATTGTCTACCCCACTTGATTTTCTTCTACCTTAATTACCGTGTTTTAGTCAAATGTATAGAACCAAACGGAATGGAGGAAGTATTGAACAAAGAATTTTTTATTTTTTTTTAAGCTACGATCGATCGTATAGCATGGAAAAACTAGCTAGAAAACGATAAAAGTTAATTACCTCGGAGAATTGCAAGATAACGAGTAATGAAAGGACGATATATTCTTATTATTGCTCAAGTTGTACGAAAAGATATGCACTTGATCGACTGTTTATATACAATTGAATATTTGGATATTATTGTGTAAATATTATGTCCGTGTGATATTAGCTATCTTAGTTAATTATATATTTTAGCTACCTAATTTGTTAGTCTAATCTTAGGAAATATATTTGATGCTTGGTATTATATAAGCTATGTAAATTGTACGTCTTTGGCACCATTGAATAATATCAAAAACCTATTCCTTCTTCCACTCAATTACTTTTCATATACTCGTAGTAATTTTGTTGTAAATGCTGTAACTCTGAAATTTCATAAAGTTGGACGTTTAAGTGCATTATTGTTAAGAATCGGAATCCAAAGTTTTTCGTAGTTTGGATTCAAGGGTAAGTGACCTTATCGAGAATCTTATCATGTTTTTGTTCTTCGTACCACATTTACATTTTCGCACATGCAATAAAAATATCAAATCGGAATATGCTTAATGATAATTTATTAATTAAGATGGATCATAAAACAACAAATTAAAATACGAGCATGCAACCTAGAAACAATGAATTAACTTGGACATTATATTCTCAATGAAAGGTCGTAGAATAATAGAGGTTACAAAACTACAAAATGATCGATATGATTAACCAATATGAGTTTAACCATCTTGAATTTGATTGTAATATAATTATATGTAAACTCGGTCGAGCGTACTAAGCTAGTCTCTTGTGTAAGCAGTAGTACACGATTTTGTTTTAGGCACCGTTTACATTATTAAGTTAGTTGGAATTGTACGTTCAATTGTTTATGATGTGAACCATAGTCTAGAATATAATGCCTCTTTTCCGTAGCAAGGAAAGCCCCCGTTACTTTGGCGTTATATGGGTCAGAAAATTCGGAGCTTACATGAACATCATAATAATTTGGGTTTTTCTACGTAGTACCTCTGTGTTTTTTAAAAGTCTACGTGGTACCCCTATACTTTTGTGATTACATGTGGTACCCCTAAATTAACAAAAAATGTTTAACCGTAACCCTCCCTCAATTTTCCGTCATAATTGACGTTAATTAGTGCCAAGGAGGCTGCTTATGTGGCAAAATTTGGTTTCCCTCCAATTTTCATTTGAGTTCGCTCCAAAATCTTCTTTATATTACCCAATTCCCTCCAATTCATTTGTCATCTTTTTTTTTTTCTCATCTTTTCTGATTTTTTACCTTTCCTTTGCTCCCCTGGTTCCCTTCTTCTATTTCTCGAAGGTCTTCCTATAGATCTCCTCAAAGTAGGAGGTAGTAAAGTGGGCACATCATAAGCATGTCACTGCTCCACATCAGGTACGGGGTTTATTGATATCCCGTAAGCCTTTTTGTACATTTTCACAGAGTACCACCTATCGACATAATCACTTGGCTCTCTATTAGCTGTTATGATTGCCCTAACTACATGTCGACATGGAATGCCACTAATCTGCCATTCCCCACAAATACATGTTCTTTGAATTAAGTCGACAGGGTATTGTGCACGACCTTCAGTTACCTCATACTTACCAAAACCTGAATGATGAGCATGACATGTCCTCGACTCCCTAGTTATTACCTTCAACCTCTCCAAAATGTTTGGACATATGCCTCTGTCGGGCCAAGATTGTGCTATGTCTTGCCTAGTACCATGTCTCACCATTGCAATTCTACGCACACCTGTAACATAGATAGAACTTAAGCAAACTGTCCATAAACAAAACCAAACTGTCCAAATACACTTAAGCATACACTAAACACAATAAATGAGGTACCATGTAATTTTTTTAATAGTCTACATGGTACCCTTGTTTTTTTTAAAAAAATTCTACATGGTACCCTTTTTTTTTTTTTTTTTTTTTTTTTTTATAAAGTCCACATGGTACCCCCCTTTTTTTTTTTTTTTTTTTAAAATAATCTACATGGTACCCCTGTAATTTTCTGATTACATGTGGTACCATGTAAAACACAGAAAAACTCTCAAAAGTAAGTAGAGTATCCAAATTGTCCAAATATGTGGAGTTTTAGTAGCAGGGGACTGTGTAAGTAGCAGGGGATTGTGTAAGTTGTGGAGTTGTAGTAATAGGGGGTGATTTATGTCGTCCACTACTTCTAGGAGACCTAAAACAGGTTCACCAGTGACATCAGTGGGAGTAACTTCAGGTTCACTTGGTTCACTTCAGGAGATCCAAACTTTCAAGTCGTTCATGCAAAACTTTAATCACAATTCAACACCAACGAAAAATTAGGGCAAACTTTTAGGGGAAAAAATCAAGACTTTTTAAAGTACATGCATCAATAGTATGAGTTGCACAATAAAGAAGAAGATGAAGAACAATAATGACGTGACAGTTGAAGGAGATAAATGAAGAAGATGAACAAAATAGGTGAACTGAGGAACAGAGGAAATTGAAAGGGTTTTGGGATTTTTAGTGAATGAACTTTGAAATTCAATTTCACTGATATATTAAGCTCTCAGCCACATCATTAGCCTAGTCACCCCAATTTTGTCAACTCAACAATACCTAATCACGTTAAATACCAAAAGTTAACGTTATTATGACGAAAAAATTGAGGGAGGGTTACGGTTAATCAATTTTTGTTAATTTAGGGGTACCACATGTAATCACAAAAGTACAGGGGTACCACGTAGACTTTTAAAAAACACAGGCCAGGGGTACTACGTAAAAAAACCCTAATAATTTTTAACATCGTCAAAACCAATATGACACTTTAATTATTTGTTGATCAGCTCCATCATAAAGTGGATATTGTATATAATCCATTAACATGGATCATGGATGTCCATTAACTTTGGTCCAACATAGTTTAATAATCATGATAATACTCGTAATTAGCGACCCTTGTTTAGTTATACATAAATAATTTTATGTACATGGATTATATATTTATACTCCTTTTAAATTGGTCAAATTCCAGATATTATATCAAAATTATCATCACAAAAGTAATGAAATGCAAAAAATTACTCATTTAAACATATGACATTTATTAAAACCAATGATGAGAAATTAAAACCCTAATTCTGCTACGCATATATAGTAAAGTTTTACATGATGACTAGATTATGACATCTTAATTACCAGTACAAGATATGCATGCAATGTTCGATCACATGAAAATCCCTTCCATTTTTTTTGCCCTCGAAAAAGACTGTTGCGTAACTGCGAACTGTGGCTATTTGAGTTTATTGTGAGTTTTTAATGAGTTGTTGAAACTAAGCTTATCAAGCTAAACTGTGATTGACAAATTCTCGTGATTATCGTACATTTAGTAAAAATAAACTAGGAGTGAGCGTGACAAATTAAACGTCAAGTTTCTTCTTACTCTGAGTCAGTACTAGGAAGTCGTTGATTATTGGCGATAATTAATACGCAGGCACTTCAATTCATAGAATTGATCGAAGTATTTGGCAAACCAATAATTCAATTCGAACGATAGCAATGAATGTTTCTGTCAAGCTGTGTGGGAATTATAAACAATAATCAAACACGCATGGGCCAACCGTTTTATTTAATTAATATGATACATAACTCCGGAATGGATAATACATACGTACGTACATGCCACGACAAACACGCGACCTGATCGAGTACATATGGAAGTGATTAGTGACCCTTAATTACTATTTATATAGTAGTATTGCATCATTAGGGAAATTTGCTTGTACGCAAGCGCGCACTTTAGGGCTTAAGCTGGAAGTGAGCAAAAAGATCAGCCATGTTGGTTCTGGGATTGTGAGCGATGTTGGCGTGAATAACAATCTTCGTAGCCTCGTCAATGTATTCAAAAGTAGACCCAGCCTTGTCCAACTCATTTCTGATGGTGGCCTCATCCAGAGACTCAATTGAAGCTTTAGGACCACATTTTCCGAGAAGCTGTGAAACGAAATTCAATATATATATATATATATATAACTGAATCAGATGATGTATATCTATCATATACGAGTGATAGTTTAGTTTTAAAACCGATCAAATTTCAAGTATCATATAAGAGTACTACCTTGTTGGGAGAGGTAATAGGATCAAAGTTAGCGGGTGCATCCCAGGCAAGGAGAACAGCGTAAGCTTCACCGTGACTTCCTGTGATTGAGTATATCACCCCACCACATGATGAGCCGTGGACACCCTTAAGATGGATGAAACCAGCCAAGCCACCTTGCTTGATAACTTCGGGTACCCTCTTAATAAATTGGCCGGAGAAAGAGAAACATCTTATGAGCTTCATGTCAGCCAATGTGTGGTTGCTTAGGCTAGCCGCGGTCCCATGTTGAACTTGGTGGTTCAATACCATCTGAGCCATCGTTAGCCTTGCTGGTTTCTGTTATACATATAATACATTAGTATATTTTTAAATATCGAATTTATAACATCTAACCATGTTTATATAACAAACTTTATTCAATATAATGCTTTCAATTCGTTGAAACAATATTATCAAAATTATATTCCTATTCCACCTTTTTACTCTCATTTCATTTGAAACTAATTACATTCAGCGGGTCTCGCTCTCTGGGACTGAGAAACCAGAGACATACTCCGTATAACAATGAGTTAAAATAAATTAGAAGTAGAATTAGCAAGATAAAAAATGAACTTAATTATTAAATTACCTCGAAAATTGGAAGATATATAACAAGTGATGAGAGAACTATGCTTGTTTTTACTTCTCAAGTGGTATTGATTATGGTGTTTATATAGCACTCTTATTCTACATTCTACGTCAATGGAATTTCATAAAGTTGGGGACAATTTTTTATTTGTATTTTTAAGTAATTTTATCGAGAATTTTATCGAGAATTTTATCGAGAATTTTTTAGGGTAGTGGCTTTATCGAGAATTTTATCGTGTTTTTGTTCTTTGTTCTTCAACCACGCACTATAGTTTTGTACGTGATATAATTTCAAACTCAAAAATGATAATGTGAACTTGTAGATACATCGTCCTTCCTTTTCGATTATTTGTTAATGGAGTACATGTGTTTTTTAAACACTATTCAGCAAAGATGTGAAACTTCAGTATAATTTGTGTTACGTACATTACATGAAATATATTTCTATGAGATATCGTTAGATTGGTTTTAATGAGTATGTTTTATAATTTTAACTATTAAGTTTTTATAAATATTAATAGCGTTTTTTCATAACTCACACCTTTTATAATTTTTTTAATCAAAACTCTACCTTTAAAAACACCACGAAATTCTCATTCTGTCTCCATAAAATGTGAAATAAAATGTGCTGCGGTTATAGCGGACCTTAACTTTTGTTTATGTGATTTTTAAACTTTTGATTTATTTAGTCTCATCTGACATCATTAAATCCTCATTATTGCTTCACGGAATGAGCATTTGGTGATGCTTTAAAACATTACTGTCAAAAGTCTAAAACGTTCAGCTAGGCCAAGGAAGGGACGTATTATAAGCTCCTCAGCTCAACCAAACGACAATCGTCCTAATATTAAACATTCTCTAAAAAAAAAAAAAAAAGTTGAGTACTACGTACTACTTAAAATTTCTAATCTGATTCATCTCCTTGATATACAATGAATATGGTTTTCGAATATCTCAGGAGCGACTACAAGCTACAAAAATTCTACTGTTACATCAGATTTTCCATGGAACATATGGGCAGTATATGGCGCCATGCATATACAGAACTTGTACAACAAAAAGATGATTTCGTGAGCATAAAGTTAACTCTGTAGTTAATACGATGAAGAACCTAAGAACGAGATCCGAAGGATGGAAAATGCTCCACGTCCATTGACGGGAACCCAGTTTGCCCCATTCGTATTGATCTAAGCAAACTCTTTGCCGTTTCTTTTTCCTGCAGAGTTTAGCCATATGAAAGAATCGAGTCAATCTTTTAAAGCAATAAAATCTCGGGTGAAAAAAAAAACAAAACAGAGAGGACAGTAGGGTGACTTACAGGCCCAGCATAATCTAATAATCGAGTACAATATATCTCAAATATATTGTACTAATTAGCGACCCTTATTTAGTTGAGGTCAACAATCATTTCCTATGCTAAGAAAACAGCTTTCCGTCCAGTTTGGTCCCGAAGCACATGAGCAGCCCTTCGATACTCTTTGCAGTCAAAGTAAGTCTTGCCCAGAAGGTAAAAATCATTGTCGACAGCATCATCATCCTCCTCCGCCAGTGGAGTAGAGACGTATGAAACGCTAGGACTTGGCGTTACAGTAGGATCATTAGTCCTAAATCTACGACGAATACTAGAGCTTCCTCTCTGAAATCGTGTATGCGATGGCGTGAATTTCAAGTGGTCTTGCTCTATACCTATTGGAGTATATTTACGGTATGAGTATATTGACACATACAAGGCCTACACGAGATTCAAAGAACTGTGAAGTGTCCCTTGGCGAAACGTGTCTCTTGGCGAAGTACCTCTTCAATATAACTACCCCATTATGTTGTTTATAAATAGAAGTTCGATGTAAAACTATTGTTATGCAATTCATGAATGATAATTACACTTATATTATTTGCATTGTGTAATTTAACATGGTATCAAAGCCCTCACGGCTCTTGAGACCCGACATATTCCGCTGCGTACGAAAAAAAATGTATCAGAATAATATATTGAATGGTTATATCCAATAATCCAATATTTCCTACGTAAGAAGCAAATCATGCTTCAAATGTTGAAGGCATGGTACTTTGCAATTTTGCATATACTCCGCAAGTAAAAAGGGAGAGACTTTGGGGGTGTGTGCTCTTATGTTAAAAACTGGAATATGATTTTACATGAATTGCATCAGATTATTCTATTTCGGTCATATTGTATTGGAGATTGAAAGCTGTGATCAGAATGACGGCGTCACTCCACAGATGGCTCGACAAATTGGTCTATCTCGTTTTATCAACATGATTTTGAAACCACATTTATGATCTTCAGGATATAATGTGGGGCATTTGAAATATTACAACACGAGAAGTTCGACAAGAACGTGTTTCTCGTAAGTGAAAAATCAGCGAGTTTGAGAAGAAATGCGCTCCTCGCTCGACAAAATTCTAAGGGTCCGGAATGGACGTTAACGCTATTCTTAAATTTAAGGGTTCGAAAAGAATGACGTTCCCTGAAGCGGACGTGACGAGGTTCGAAAAGAATTGGCGTTCCTTGGTTCACTGAAAAAAAAAAAAAAAAAAAAAAAAATGTGTCGATGTTGTACCGACATAGCGCGTTGACTAATCGCGCCAATATTTTGTATTTTTTTTTAATGTTAGTTTGCAAACTCATGGAAATTTTTCCAAATTGCCATGAGTTTGAGGGGGGGTATTGGAGTATATTTACGGTACGAGTATATTGACACATACAAGGCCTACACGAGATTCAAAGAACTGTGAAGTGTCCCTTGGCGAAACGTGTCTCTTGGCGAAGTACCTCTTCAATATAACTACCCCATTATGTTGTTTATAAATAGAAGTTCGATGTAAAACTATTGTTATGCAATTCATGAATGATAATTACACTTATATTATTTGCATTGTGTAATTTAACAATACCTAATAACTGTTCTGCTGCCCTAGCAAAACCATAGCATATAATCCACATAACAAACCAAGTCAGCCCCTTTTCAGTGAAAATTAAATCAAAAACTGACTCTTTCGTCGAACAACAACAGAAAACAAGAACAGGAATTTCATCGAACACTTGGTGAGCGTAACTAAACAAGCTTAAACATTTCTCCAAATTTTCAAAATTTCTCATAAATTACACAAAGTCATAAACTTTATGAAATATTTAAGCATTAAATGAGATGTTAAACAAATTTTATTGGTTTTTTGAGTAAGTCTATTACGAAACCGTTTCACACCTGAAACAATCAAAAGAATCTCTCGGCAATTTATTTATTATAAGCGTTAAATGATATGTTAAACAAATTTTATTGGTTGTTTCACGCATGAAACAGTTTCATTTTTTACCCTAATTTTTCATATCAATTATCATGATACGTCGACTAATAATAATGTAATTGTTTGAGGTCTTTATTTATTTGCATAAGATGACCTCAACCATTAGGTTAAACTTTTGGTTGAGGTGATTATAAACGCCGCTGAAGCTATTCTACATATCGTTGGGCTATTCAGTTTAATCCTCAAAATTTCTTACGAGTATATATGTGAAAATTTTGAGCACATATTATGTATGGCTCTATGCACTATGCACTTTTCTCAGTTGACCAGAGTATGGGGTGTTAACCGTATAAACGTAAGAACAATGAAAGTTTTCAAACATCAGTTTAAACATTTGGTTTATATTCATGAATCTATGAAATCAAATCATAAGATTGAACAAAGAATTTTTTAGCTACGATCTTATAGCATGGACAAACTAGCAAGAAAACAATAAAGTTACCTCGGACAATCGTAAGATAACGAGCTGAGTAATGAAAGGACGATGCTTCGTATTGCTCAAGTTGTACGAATAGATAACCTGATCGATTGTGTTTATATACGAGTAGTACGAACACTGAAATTTTATAAAGTTAGACTATTGAGTGCATTATTGTTAAGAATCGGAATATGACGTTTTTCGTAGTTTGCGCTCATGGTAGTGACCTTATCGCGAGAATCTTATCATGTTTTTATTCGTTGTTTTACATTTACATTTTCGCACATGCAATAAAATTTCAAATCGGAATATGATTCATAATAATTTATAACTCCGTAAAAGCTTAAATGGGTCATCAAACAAGTACGAACATGCAACCATGAAACGACCTGGCTGGACATTCTTAATGAATTTACATGCTTTCGTTTAAAAGGTTCTAAATTTATAGATGTTAGAGTGTATAAAATCGATTTTGAGCTTTCAACCATTAGCTTAAAGTTTTGATTGAGTGGTGTTTCGGGTTCCTGACATCATATTAGAGCCTTATCACAAGTTCGAATCTCACCAAGCACCCCCTCTCTTTCCAGGTATGAGGGCTTGTAGTTGCGTCCACATTTCAATTTGGTTTAAGCATCGTGCGTTTACGTTATAAATTAAAATGTATGAACCACAATCCCCCTTCACGGTTATTCGACTGTTCCTCTACAATTCGATTGATTTCATGTGCGGCCATTGTATGTGTATAATGAGGTTATATTCAAATGAGCTGTTCTATTCCAATCTTTGAATGTATTAAATTATTAATTTGTGAATGTTTACTTTAGCTGCACAGTAACTGTAAATTAACTGGGAACGACCGCGATATACATCACGCTTGGGACTGGGATTGTCAGCGAGGTGCCGATGTTGGCATTGCATGCACACAGATCTTCAAAACCTCGTCATTGGACGCAAAAGAAAGCGCTGAGTGTCGGAGAATGTACGATTTTCAATGCATTTTTTGTAGGGAAATGAAGTTACAAGATGTTCAAGACACACCCAAGCCACGGAAAAGGGTTTTCAAACAATTTTTTCAATATAAGAAGAGTCAATTAATATAAATACAAGTGAAAGGGGTGATCACTGATTGATTTTGGACAATATATGAGCAAATAAAGTACATTTATCAACCTATTTTTTTTTTTTATTCTAAAATTCGTTATTTATAATACGGAGTACGTGTTCCTCTTTTAGGGTAAAATTATACGTCAATAAGTCTGTAATTTTACATTTCTTTCTTTTCTCGTCAATAAGTCTATGTATTTTACGTCACATACAAATCGATCACTATAGACAATAATAAAAGTAGCAAATGTATACAATGCTCCACACAAATTAAATATAGTGATGATCATAGATTCATAAGATGCTTAATTAATTTTACACACTCGAAACAAGGAAATGAAAGTAGTAATTGTATGGGTACATAATTCCATTATTATATATTTAATTTTAATAATGGAGGTAATTAGCGACCCTTATTTAATATATATATATATATATATAGTAATAGTAATGCATCATTGGTAGAGGATATATAATACTCCGTAGTACGGACGGAGTATTATACTACGAAGTATATCGAATGCTATTTTAAGGACGAGGTAGAAAACTAGCGACAACATCAGCCACTTTGGTGCAACGATTGTGGGTGATATTGCCGATCATAGTAGTGATCCTGTCATTGACTACGAAAGAAGGTCCAGCCTTCATCAGCTGCTCTTTGACCAGGTCCCAAGTCATGAGTTCGATCTGACTCCTAGGCCCCACGAATCCCACAACCTGTCCAAAAAAAAAATAATAAAATAAAATGATACTCCGTAACATTTAGGCCGATTGTAATAACACTTAGGCCCATTTGCAAGCTTCAATTTCAACAGATTTCAGCTCATATAAGTTCAACTCCTATAAATTCAGCTCCAAATGAGTTCAACTCTCGTAAGTTCAACTGTTATAGTTTTAACTTTTACAAGCCGAAAAGAACAGGCCCAAGAGTATATATAAGGTGACGGTTAATGCTAGACAAACCCTGTTGGGAGAAGCAATAGGATGAAAGTCGGCAGGTGCGTCCCAAGCAAGAATGATAGCAGAATCACCTCCAGGAATCAAATTGCAGTACTTAACCCCGGCCATGGAGCCCTCATCACCCTTGACATGAGTAAAACTAACTTCACCATTGCCAGGAATAATTTCAGGTGCGCTAAACAGCCTAAACTGGCCAGACCAAGAGATTGAACTCATGAGCTGCATGTTAGCTGGTGTTTGGTTTGTCAGTTTGACTACGGCTCCTCTCTGAGGCTGGGTTGCAACCGCCTTCTCTGAAGCCATCTTGATACGCTTTGTCGGATCTGCAATAATAATAATGAAATCGCTTGATAACTACTCCTATTAATTAGTTGCAACATTTATTTGGTTGAGATGGTACGGTTCATAGTCTGCACGACCTGGAGTTACTCGAGTTTAAATTCTAGGAAACTCTAATGTGTGCACGAGGTATATCTTCTTCTCAAATGAGGGTATGTACGTCAAGGGCGAAGGAACCATAAAGCGTTTTAATTATCAGTTTAAACTTTTAGTTTACTAAACTGTCGATATATGAAATATTTCAAATGAACTGAAAAAGAGTCAAACTTCATGCTATAAACTAATTATTACCTCGAAGGTTTAAAAATAAGTGATTAAAGAAGACTATGCTTAGTACTGCTTAAGTTGTAATGCACCTTGTTTAATTGATGGTGTTTATATAGCACTCTTGTTCTACATTCTACATCACTGGAATTTTCATGAAGCAGAATATCTTTTTTTTTTGGTGGGTAAAGTAAAAGAATCAGCATATAGAACGGAAAGTCTCACATTGGAGAAGGAAAAGAGATTTGATATTTTTATTAGGGAATCCACCCACCATCTTCGTAAGAAATTATTGTGCTTTTAGAGCTAATTAAGTGAGGATAACGGGCCCAAAAGTGGACGTCTCACTATTAAGTGAGGCGTAACATGAACAGTAGTGGGTCGGACTCTTATAAAATTTTTGGTAGTGGGTATATCGACTTATCGAGAATATATCGACTTATCGAGAATCTTATCGTGCATGTTTTGTTCTTTGTTCTACATTGCACATGCGACAAAATTTCAGACTGATAAATAAGTAAGGACGCATAAAAAGAATCCACGTACAAAAATAAAAATAAAAATTCAAAGATTCTTTAAATAATGATAAGAAAACAAATTTAAACGAAGTGGAGTATTCAATTAGCATCACAAAATATTTAGGGTATTTTGTTGAAAACTACGTTGTTTATATCTTTTTTCATAAACCTTTGTTTTAAACCCAAAAAAACAAACGTATAGAATCCAACGAAATGGAGGAACAATATACGGAGTATATAGTAACAATAATAAGTATTTTCATTATTTTTTGTTAAAATTACTCTTCTATGGAGAATTAAAAAAAAATCATACTTCCTATATTTCAAACCCTTTCATCGGAAATCCTACATTCGCCACCGTCTTAGAGACCGTCAGAAGTCTAAAACTTTCGGCTAGGCCTAGGAGGGGACGTAGTATAAGCTCCACAGCTCAACCAAACGACAATCGTCGTAACATTAAAACATTCTCTAAAAAAAAAAAAGGTTGAGTATTACTTAAAATTTCTAATCTGATTCATCTCCTTGATATACAATGAATATGGTTTTCGAATATCTCAGGAGCGACTACAAGCTACAAAAATTCTACTGTTACATCAGATTTTCCATGGAACATATGGGCAGTATATGGCGCCATGCATATACAGAACTTGTACAACAAAAAGATGATTTCACGAGCATAAAGTTAACTCTGTAGTTAATACGATGAAGAACCTAAGAACGAGATCCGAAGGATGGAAAATGCTCCACGTCCATTGACGGGAACCCAGTTTGCCCCATTCGTATTGATCTAAGCAAACTCTTTGCTGTTTCTTTTTCCTGCAGAGTTTAGCCATATGAAAGAATCGAGTCAGTCTTTTAAAGCAATAAAATCTCGGGTGAAAAAAAAAACAAAACAGAGAGGACAGTAGGGTGACTTACAGGCCCAGCATAATCTAATAATCGAGTACAATATATCTCAGCTTCATCGAATTGCTTCTGAGATCTGTAGTACTTAGCAAGAAACATCAGGGCATCAACCATGTTCGGCCCTTCTCGTTCATCACTCTCCATTCTTTCCAGATCTTTCTTGTAATAAAACGCTGCTTCAGTTTGATGCCCAAGTTGATCATGCAATTTTGCCAGCCTATTGATGGCAATAGCCTCGGTATCTTGTTGATTTGCGGCTCGTTTATAACACTTGATTGCCTCCTCGAGCATGTTAAGCTGGTTACTCTCATAACAATGGGCCATGGCGATCCATAACCGTGGATCATTGGGCTGTAAAAATACTGATTTTCGGAAGTAATGTAGAGCATACAAGGGCATCATCATCATTTCGTAAGCTTGACCTAAACCATACCAGGCTCGATAATCACACGAATTTATGTCCACCGCCCTACGGTAGGCATCCACTGCTGCTGCCGTGTTTTGCAGCTCGACAAATTCGTGACCCATCAATGTCCACGCGGATAAATAATTTTTATTCAACTTAAGAGCCCTTCTAAAATACAAAACTGCCTTCTCATGCTGCCCCTTTGAACTGTAATAATTACCGACAATGCAGCATGATTCGGGTCTGTACTTGTCGGTCAAAAATACTTTGTGGGCTAAATAACTCAGTGCAGAGAACGCTTCCTTTGCATAGAGCACGTTGGAGTATAAGTCCATGTCTTCTATTCGATATGGATCATTCGTCATCAGCTCATCAAATATGTTTTCGACCAAGTCAAATTCTCTTAAATGGTACTGCACGTTGGCGATCCGAGCTTGGATGTAGTTGCTACAAGAGAACGTTTTCTGTAGCTGCTCGTACTTTGCCAACGATTCCTTGTGTAATCTGAGATCTTCGTAAGCACTCGCAAGGAAGAAATCTTTCATCCAGTGGCTGTTAAGATTGAGGCTGTTTAAACTGTCAATTGAGGTGCATAGTGACTGTAGAGTCTGCCACGCATTCCAATTCCATGGATAACTATTTACGCACTCGACAAGAACACCACGAGAAAGGTGCTCGTTGCCTTTCTCTTTTAGCACAAGACCATACAAATATAACCCAAATGGATCGAGAACGCCTCTTTTCCTCAGTAGGGAAAGCTCCCTCTCGATAGAAGTGAGTTCGAGGTTCACGGCGTTACTTTTTCCCAATGGTCCTTCCAATTCTATAAGTTCTTCTTCCTTCCTCTTCTCCCCGGCCTTTCCAACAACAGAGAATGCAAAGTCAGAAATTGGCGATCCAATAAAGTAAAAATTGCGGCTACATATCTTTAGTAAGAACAGATTGCAGACTACGAAATCGTGATTACTTATGTGTTTATAGAGAAAAACGGTTTCCTAGTCTCTTAGAACTAGAAAAGTAATCATTTGAAAATGCTTTATAATTGTGAATCTACACAAATTCCTTTCTATACTTACTGATCGGTACTCCAACTTTCACATATTATGACTACAGTCTACAGATAGTTTATTTCCTCTCAGTTTGACTAATCTATGTTTCTAGGTATATAGTAAGTGTACCATAGTATCCCGTAGATGCCTATATCGACAAATTTATCCAACCGTAGCATAGTACTCCATAAAAGGCTGAGAAAAGGGCATACCAAATACAAGGAATAACATCGCAAGAAAACAGCTTTCCGTCCAGTTTGGTCCCGCAGCACATGAGCAGCCCTTCGATACTCTTTGCAGTCAAAGTAAGTCTTGCCCAGAAGGTAAAAATCATTGTCGACAGCATCATCATCCTCCTCCGGCAGTGGGGTAGAGACGTATGAAACGCTAGGACTTGGCGTTACAGTAGGATCATTAGTCCTAAATCTACGACGAATACTAGAGCTTCCTCTCTGAAATCGTGTATGCGATGGCGTGAATTTCAAGTGGTCTTGCTCTATACCTAATAACTGTTCTGCTGCCCTAGCAAAACCATATCATATAATCCACATAACACACCAAGTCAGCCCCTTTTCAGTGAAAATTAAATCAAAAACTGACTTTTTCGTCGAACAACAACAGAAAACAAGAACAGGAATTTCATCGAACACTTGGTGAGCGTAACTAAACAAGCTTAAACATTTCTCCAAATTTTCAAAATTTCTCATAAATTACACAAAGTCATAAACTTTATGAAATAATTAACCGTCACAAGTTTTTCGGCAATCAATTAATCACAATATCAACACCAAAAATCAGATCTTTATCAAAATCAAAGCAAACCCATCAAAGAAAACACATTTAAAAAAAAAAAAAAAAAACCCACATCATAAAATCATTGAAAAACAGCCAATTAATACAGAAATTCAATAGGGTTTGATTGAAGAAATAATTGCAAGACAAAATTAAGAAAATTAATTTAATTAGTGAGAGAAAAAAAGAGACCATTTAGAAGCAGAGTAAAGACCGCGATTAGTGAGCTGACGAATTGCAGTTCGAAGTTCGTTGCGACATGTTTCTTTGGTGTCCATTAATTTTGCACTTTTTTTCTGCAAATTTTTTCTCCAGAAGATTTTGATTTGAATTTGGGTGTTCTTTTTCTTGCACACAAGAAGGTTTAGTTTGATGTGAAGCGTGTGTTGTGTCGCGGTTTCAATTTTGAATTTAAATTTTAATTTAATTTTGCCGAGTATGTTTTACGAGATCGGTTTTTATTAAAATTAATGTAAATTTGAAATTAAAAAAATAGAATAAATGAAATAAATAAATAGACACACGTGTTAGAGGTATACTAATTTTATTATGAGATCGTCTCACACAAGTATCGATGAATTTTGAATTTATTTTTGTTATGAAAGTAATGTGAGAATAGAGATGGGTTCGGATCATACTCATAAATAGAAAGGAAAAAAAATCAAAAGAAGTTCAATTTAACGATGTTTAACTAGTTTTTATAATAAATTTATTATGAGACCGTTTCATATAAAAATTTGTACACACTAAATATTCACAAATTGAAACACGAGAACAAAATCTAGGGTAAATAAAAAAAAATTAATTATAAAAAAATTAGATATGAGTGAGAAAAAGTGAGATATGTGAGAGAAAATGTTATTAAAAAAAATGAGACTAATTGAAAAAAAAATATACGAGGCTAATTGAAAACGAGAGAGTAAGGACTTGTTTTTTTCGACTTATAAGAACTGAACTTATTAAAGTTGAACTTATAAGAGTTGAACTGAACTTATAAGAGCGGAACTTATTTATGTGTGTGTTAATTTGTGTTTGTAATGCTGAATTTAAAGGAGCTGAACTGCACTTATAAGAGCTGAACTGAACTTATAAACGGGACAGAACTGGTCCTAAGTAATACTGTAATATAACATCCCTCTCTATATGCATGACACATATTGACATAATTATACACAACCACACAAAATCATGCCAAAAAATCACATTAAAATAGACACTTTGAGTACCATGACTACCATCATATTCATTAGAATAAACAATTTGAGTACCTTGTGTACAATTACCATAAACTCCTCACTTAATCTCCAAGCTCAATCACTTTAACAAGGGCAAAACCGTCAATTCACTTCAATGAAAAAAAAAACACTAAATTTTACCGCTTTCAACACACAACATAATTCAAATTCCCGCTTATTTTCACGTTTCAAAATCCCTTTTTTTAATTAATTAATTAATTAATTAATTAAATAGTACTCCATAAATTATAAATACTCTATTTAATCCCATTGACTTTTTACTTGACTTTCTCACTGAATTTTTTACCCCTTGTTTTCACCTCCATTTCTCTCCCTCTTTCTTCATTTTTTTTACTTGAATTTCCAATTGTTTTTTTTTTCACCGCGCCAAATCCCTAATTTCAAGTTTTCAACTTTCTTTAAATCCCCCCATTTTTTTTGTTTTATTATAACCTGGGTTTTTCTGGGTTTTCTTCATAATTTTCTGGGTTTCCCTCAGATTTCATAAAAATCAAAGCTTTTCTCGAGCTCATCAATGGCTTCTCCAGTTCAATCACCGTCAGAAAATGGTTCTTTGCACCATGGTTACAGTAGAAAGCAGAAATCTTTAGGCCTTCTTTGTTCCAAGTAATAATTTTTTTCCTTTTTTTTTTTCTCTTTTCACTCAATTATTATTATTAATTTTTTTGGGTGTGATTTTAATTTTCCAATTTTTTTTTTATTTTTTTTTGGTATTTTTGGCAGTTTTTTGAGGTTGTATAATAGAGATGGTGTTGATTCTATTGGTCTTGATGATGCAGCCTGCAAATTAGGTACTTTGTTTGATCTGATCTAAATTTTCAATTTTTTTAAATTTTAATTAATGAATTTTTTTTATTAGTTTCAATTTTTTTTGGGTGTGAATTTTGATGTTGGATTTTTATGTAGGGGTTGAGAGAAGAAGGATCTATGATATCGTCAACGTGTTGGAGAGTGTTGGGGTAAGAGATGATTGTATTTTTTGTTATTTTAATCACTGTTTATAATTTGATGCTCCAAAAATAGTTTAATTCAATTTATTTGCAGTGAAAAACTAATTTTTTCATTGAAGAAATTGATAAGATGACTAGGAACTAGCTGTATCAGTGATATGTAAAATCGTCGATAATATCGAATAATGATTAGCTTAGATTACAAAGTGGCGCCTTGGCACAAGACTCAATTAGGCGTCGTAGATTCGCTTTGTGCTTAATTTGCTGTTGCCGAGGTTTAATGCGCATCAATTTCCAGTATTATGTTCGTCTAAGTATTGAATTTGCGCTCTTTACTATGCGCTAGTTTTAAAAGTTCGGGTCTTTCCCTTGAAATCGTAGACCACACCACGTTGAGTTGGATAATTAAGTAGAATGTAACCCGCGAATTCAGGTGCTGGCAAGGAAGGCGAAAAATCAGTACTCATGGAAAGGGTTTAAGGCAATTCCTAAGGCCCTTGCTTTGCTAAAGGTAACAGCTTTTAACATTCAATTCTATCGAATTCAGTTGACGATTTGTTTAAAAACTGAAATTTAAGTGCTTACTGTGTTTTTACGCCTTCAATTGGTCTCCAGGAAGAGGGTTTGAAAGAGAATTTCGGGTCTGCAGAAGGAAGAAGTCGAGTAAAGGTGAGTTCTTGATGTTGATATTCATTCTTCTGCTGTGTGACTTCCTATGTTTGTGAAGAAAGAACAGGATTAAAGTGACTTTGGTTACAGTTTCAGGTTTTAGACTTTGATGACGATGTCGCTTCTAACCCTGATACTGGAAGTCAGTCAGAGGTACCAAACCCTAATGGTGCTCCCAAGTCAGGTAAACTGATCGTTGACTCATTCCACTGAAAGAGAAGATGGAAAGAACCCGTCGAGTCATAGAGCACACTAGTATCCGTCCTCTTTCGGCTAATTGTTGACTCATTTCGTGTCCTGGCAGATAACAACAGACGTGAAAAGTCTTTGGGGCTTTTGACACAAAACTTTGTCAAGCTGTTCCTTTGCTCCGATGTGAGTAGAAGTTTACTTTCTTATATTCAGTGTACTGATGTTCATCTGATTGTCTGTACTTAGCTATGTGTCGCCTTTATAATTTCAGGCTGAACTTATCACACTTGACGAAGCTGCGAAGTGCTTGCTCGGGGATGGTCTTAATGCAGTAGTGATGCGAAGTATGAATGTTTTTCTTTGTATTGGTTCTTGCTTTCGTAGATAGATAATGCACTGTCAGTAACTAAGAATTCCTTTTTAAAATCATGCAGCTAAAGTGAGAAGGTTGTATGACATTGCCAATGTATTGTCCTCCATGCAGCTCATAGAAAAGGTAAGACGATAAATGTTGATTCTATCCTTTAATGCTTCTGTTTCCGTTACACTTTTTGTAAATCTCTTAAAAATATAGTTCCATTTACGACAGAGCCATGTTTTCTTACATCTCGTAAAGAAGCATGGCTATGACATCGCTGAACACCCTAGATTTGTATATGTTGATGCCGACATGCCGTTGCACGTGGTTCGATGCAGCGATACAGAAAACTAACTATATGATTATCATTATCATTATCGACATTCTGAAGTTGTCTGTTAATTTACACTACAGACTAATCAAACGGAGAGTAGGAAGCCAGCATTCAGATGGCTGGGCTTGAGAGAAAAAACCGAGGGTGCTGTATCAGGTCTTCCTTTCTCCACCGAACCTAGGAAGAGGACCTTTGGAACCGACCTCAGCAACATTAACTTTAAACGGACTAAGGTGGATCATTCAGTTGGAGAAGGATCAAAGCAGCAGATAAATCTCAAAGTGAAAATAGAAAATATTGAAAACGAATTTTATACAACCTCTTCGGAGGAACCAAAATCGAGTTCTAGGAGCTACCAGTATGGCCCTTTTGCTCCTGTTACTGTCGCCAAAGTAGGTATTGCTGAACCAAAAACCTCTAGGCGTGTCCATGACTTGGAAAGTCTCGCCACCAGTTATCGCCCTCAGTATCACAATCAAGGTAAATACTTGAACAATATCCTGTATTTTTTTTTTTCCTTCGTAACATCTGCCTTAAAGCTATTACATGCCTCTAATTTTAATGGTTTTCCGAAATACATTTGCAGCTCTGAGAGACCTCTTTGATCATTATGTGGAAGCATGGAGTTCTTGGTACTCCGAAGTAGCTGGTAGAACTTCAGTTGAACAAGTTTCCTGAAATATTCATTTATTTACGCTTGTAGCCAAAAAGTTTTACCGTCCTATGCTTGTTCAGCTCACAGCAATGTAACTGCTCCACACTGGACGCATTCTCTCGATGCACTTAACCACACTGATCAAGAACGTGGCACAGTTATCGGAAACATTGCTGCTCCACATTATTAGTTTCAGAAACACAACAGGAGAATTAGGATGGTTGGGGATAAACAGTGTAGTCGGATTTCTTATCCGAGTTCTGATTCCTTGAGTGTAATATGGAATGAGGTTGTTCTGCGCTGTATTTCATGTGCTGTTCAACTTGGAGGATGCTGTAATCTTTTCTGAGAAATGTATGCCTGTGTATTTTTCCATGTGACGTTATAATTTATAAGTTGCTCATTTCGATCTTTTGGCCAATGTTTTTAGTTGTGTGGAGTAAACCGACTGAAAATTAGAGAGCGTAGTATCGAGATAAATGGGTGCTAGAATAAATTGGTGAACAGACAGTGAATTATTTGCGCAAAACCTGTTGCGTGCTTTTAACTACAGAGTACGAGTACCATTTATCAGATTAATGGTTGTGTTTACCAGTACGACAACTGTATTGAAAGACATAAAAGCAAGATGAATTTATGCAGAGGAGTCGGAGGATGGTTTTTGTACTCAGCAACTGCTCATGCCATCATGGTGCGTACCGAGTTTTTCGAATGCTGCTTTATCACCGCTTTCCACTTGTGTTTTCACTCGATACGTGACCTTATTTCAGATTGAAGCTTTGAACTAACGCCATACTAAAGCAATAGACCATTGTCTTGTGTTCGGAGCAGACAGGTGGATATAACAAAATTGAATTTTATTCTATTTGGAAAATGTATGAAAACAAGTATACAGATGTGATCTACAGGTATATAATGTTGAAATATTACAGTTTCCAAACAATGGAAACAAAGCAAAAACATTAACAAAAATGCAAAAGAGGAAAAGACAATTGCTTATGTCTGTCATCGAAGTGTGAATATCGATGTTTAGTTGTTTACAGTATAATTTCATCCTGCACGCTAACATTGAGTGTCTTGTTTGGAAGCACAATGCTGTTCGTGACCACAACTTCATCTTCGACGCTCACAGATTCCCCTGAAAAAGAAAAGAAACCGTAAAAAAAAGTTAAGAAGACCAAAGACGAACTAGGAAAGGCAAGAACTTAAGAAGATGAAGTACCGAGAATTGTGATTCCAAGTTTGGCATTATAGTCTCCTACGGCCTGTAAACATGGATCAAACAGAATGTAAGACATTTCTGCATGAATCACAAACTGAAAATTTCATCATTTCCCTCGCATATGAGTAGTTTTATACGCTGTCAGTTTCGGCTCACCAAATGACAGATTAAATTTTATTTACTGAACATAGTTAGGGTTGGTTTGGCAAAGTAGTAAAAACCCTGAACTACATATATATTAAGCGAGGAAGAATTCATAAGTGAGACAGACTTTCTATTAACCTGTACACGTGACCATTTGCCGACTGATGACTTCCAACCTACAATTGAATGAATAACAACCGCATTTTCCTGTATGATGCAACATTATGAGTAAAACTACACTTTCTATACTCAAATAATCTCTTAACACTAGCATATTTAAACGTGTTTTTGTCACCTTGATTTCAACACCATCCAGCAAAATACAATTGCCAAGCCTAGCACCAGCTCCAACTCGTGCATTTGCAGAAATCGACACATTTGGACCAATCTGTAATGGCATGTAGTCAAATAGCAGTTTCACAAAGACGGCATATCTACATCACTTTAGTAAAACTGTCATTTTCAAAAGTCGAGACTTCTCGATAGAGCACAGGTTGTGAACTTGTGATTTAAAGACCATACCTTAGCAGTAGGATGCACTTTTGCAGATGGATGAATGTATACATCACCGATTATTGTCGCGCTCTTTGTGCCGTCACCACTAGCCAAAAGATGAGGAGAAGTGACTCGAAATTGGTGAAGATAAAGGCCAGAACATTTAAGAGACATCCTGCAAGATAGAGAGTAAGCGATGATCGGAACAACCTATTACATTCAGTTGGATACCTAAATTCACGGAAATATCATATATACCCGGGAGTTTTGATTTGCTCCCAAAAGTCCATGGTCTCATAGGTATACAACTGTTGTTTCCCAGCGAGCGGTGTCAATATATCTTGGTCTAGTCTCACAAAATCTGTCGGAAGACTCCTGAAAATTAAATAACAGTCAAGATTGAAAGTCGAAATACCTTATAATCATTAAGTTTCGGAAATTATGTCTCTGATCATAAATGGAGATGTAAGTAGTATTTTTTATTAACAAAATTTTAACGCATAGTAAGTGAGTTAGGTCCACATTCGGTTAACATGAGACATTTTTATAAATATACATAATCACTAGATAAAGAAGTCGGGGAAGAGAAGTACTTTGTTGCTGATTGTAGTGCTTCGAAGCTGGATATACGCCTCATATTATCTGCGAAAAGCATAGAATTAAAAACTACGGAAAATTCCAACATATAGAACACATCTTGGGTATAGCAAATTCTAAATCACTTATCAACAGCAAGATTGAAAACAAATGCCCAGTGATTACGTTGCATTGACCCTATATAAGCGTGGGTTGCTGGTAAGAGCTAAGAAGGAAACGAGGACTTGAGAGAACTAAAGATGATTGGTTGTTTAGGTCACTCACCTGAGTCTTTCCGATAGTTGGAGACGCCTTGTATGGCATTAAATATCTCCGGTGAAAATACATATACTCCACAATTTATTCGATCACTAACCTGCAGTACAAAAAAGAATTTAACGATAAAGTTTGAAGCAAATCAAATATGAGCTGCAAGTTTTTACTCCCATTAAACAATGTAAAGATGTGTCATAGCATAGGAACACAGCCGTTACTCGAGAACAAACAAAATAGTGCACTTACGAAAGTTTCAGGCCTCTCGGTATAATGCAAAACCTCATTGGTGACGGGATCAGCAACCAACTCACCAAACTGATTGGCGGACTCAGCCGAAACCTGTCCATGTAAACTTCCGTGATAAATAATTGACTGACCAAGTAGATAAATGCTAAATAATTGAAACAAAACCGAAAAATATTTCAATAGCTTCTAATATAGCAGATGGTGTTGACAGACCCTGCTCACTAATATAGTTCCCATCCCTCCGTATTTTCTGTGAGCCTCTGTATAAAACACAACAAGAAGGAATTCAGAACTCTTTTACACGAGGACGTTAGTCACATGATGTATCATGAAACAAAAGCACAAATCAGCTTCGATAGATTACCGAGCATTTCTGGCAATGGGAAACTGCAGCAAACATCGCAATTGAGCAAGAATATGTGAGACTGCAATGTTATGAAAATTATCAAACCATGAGTTACGTTTTAACAATTATGGACGAGGATCAACGTATGTAAACTCAGAAAAACATAAAAACAAAAAAACAAGAAGCACAAATTTCACAAACCGGACTATCTTCCATTATTATATCCCTGAAATTGTACAGGCCACCAGCCGAACCATGTGGCCTGTCCTCCTTCAAATATCTAGATTACCAAGAAACATAAAATTGTCAGCTCTTCAAAACCTTGAAACAAAGAAGCACCAGAAGATTGTCGACAAAGAGTTCACCTGACAGGAACTCGAAGCTCAGTAGAGATGGCAGACACATATAACGCAAATTCTCGCTCCTCGTAGAAACCAACCAAGTAGATCTGTGCTAGTTTTGGAATCTACCATTACACAAAGCATCAAACATTTGAGAAATCCATCCGCAGCCAAATAAAATTATAAACAACGAATCACGATATGAATGTAAGATTGAAGTAAAATGAATGCCAAATTGGTGAAAGAACATACCCTTTTGCAAGCAGAAATTGGATGGTGAACCATAGGTTGTCCAGCTAATGGGAAAAGCGGTTTTGGTATATTCAACGACAGCGGTCTAAATCGTGTACCTATCAATCATCATCAAACATGATACCATAAACAAAACATTCTCAGTTCCTACAGAATTAAGGGCTGACTAACATGATCTTTATAAGAACAGTATTAAATCGTTCACCGCTTCCAAAATGCAGTAAAATACGGTCATGGTGATCTTCAAAACCTTTATAATACAGTCGCGTTTAAGGGTTGTGGCTAGATTTATAACCATGATCAGTCAAATTTCACAAAACATCACATTTCCCACCAAAATTTACATTTAACAAGTACAAATTTTAATGAGTGAACAATAAAAAAAAAAACCATTAACTTACAACATAATGATAATTCAATCATATAATTAATTCAGGGATCATAAATTCAAAACATATGAAACAATTAAGCAATAATTAGAGGTTAAATTGATTGATTTCAAGTTGATTACCTTTAGTGGGCCCACCAACCATGATCACAGCAACAACTTTCTCATCAGAGCTCCCCATTGTAATAAACTTTACAACAAAATTACACCAAAAAGATTCAAACTTTAATGCAAAGTAGTGATCTTTCACACTAACAGAAGATTAAAATAGTGTTTGTTTACACAGAAATCAAATGGGTTTTTCCTAAAATGGGAGATTTAATCAGAAAGTTTATTGTTGGGAGATGAAAATGAATCTGATCTATATAGTTAACAGAGGAAAGTTGAAGCAGATAAGAGTGTAGCTGATGATTATAATTGAAGATAGAAAAAAATTGAAGATTAAATAGAGAGATCTACAGATGATGAGGTTGTTGATTAAAATGCACATTAATGAGGGACATATATGTCACTACTGTGGAGTGTGTACCGTGTAGTACCTAGACGGGTATATCCGAGACGGGTATATTCTATGTGTTGGTCTGGGTTCTGTTTTCTTGGGAGAAGCAGATTGAAATATGGGGAAAAGGCAGAAAAGCTGAGTGGGGAGAATAACTTTCTCCACATCTTTGTCTTTTGTGAAATATTGGCCGTTTCTTGGTTTAAGACGGGTTACCCGTCTTAAACAAGAATTTGTGATATTCTATTTGTGTTCAGTATAAAACGAATGGAAAGTACGAGTAAATTAAAGGGTGAAACTAAAAAGTCTTGATGAAAATAAAGTATTTGTGTTATACGATTAAGATATATACTTGGGAATGTAATTTGACACCTGTTAAATTTAAAACTGTGTGCAACCAAATAAAAGCATGGTAATACAGAACTCCCATGAATTTAGAAGTCAATCGAACAATCACTTAGTAATGTGTATGTAGAGTGGCCATTGTGCGGTCGGTTGGTACGACCCGACCTGACCAAGCAACAGGCCATGTCCGAGCCTTGATTTTCGAGGTTCGGCCCATTGGGTCACTCATTTAGTATAAATTTATAACCATTGGGCGGAACCAGGCCCGGTCCGTGACCCTACAAGGCCAAATTTTTGGCCTGAAAATTTTAAACCCGATGCGTAGTAGACCAGCCGGGGCCGGTCCATCCTGGCCTATGGCCAAGCCCGGCAATGTATGTATCCAGTGTATCTACTATCTAGTAAAAGTGGTCAACAATTGTACACACTTGTGCAACCCGTAAAGGAATGTTCTAAAAACGCTTCATTTTTTCTAAAATCAAATCCTTACAAAATCCTCCACAATCTTTTTTTCTTTCTCCTTTTTGGATAGTTGGATATCCGATCCCTTGAACATTACACCGAACACCCCTGGATATTGTATCGACTTCGAGCGTTTACAGAGAACTCTTCCTCACTTCACACTGTTGTTAGTTTAATGAGGAACATATTTGATTACCGTGTACTACCTAGTGGTATGTCACAAATAGCATGTGATTTTAGTTAACTTGGGACAACTTTTCACTAGTTGATCTAGACGTTTGGTGGTTTAAATCAAACTCCGCGGAATACAAAATGGATTGCGGAAACGTCGAGTCAAGAATGACGTGCTGACCGACAGGATGTATGTACTGTATCCCGTAAAAGCGGTCAACAATTGTACACTCTTGTACGACAAGTGAAGAAATGTTCTAAAAACCTTAGAACATCCTGCACAATTTTCTTCTCTATCTCTCTCTTGTGTTCTTTAAAGAAAACTTAAGAAAATGCAAATTACTGATATTCTCTCCCCCAAGGACGCTCAGCGTTTTAATGGTAAGCTACCGTACTTTCCTGTTATTGACTATGTTGCTGTTTTCTAGTGATTCACGAAAAACTTGCATCAAATCGTAACTTAAACATGCTGTAAAATGTGACTACGTTAACACTTGAGTTAGTTTGCGTATGCAGAATTGGGCGTCATATTCGAGAGCAAAGAAGGTGAATTATTAACACAGCTGAAAGAGGCTATGTTTAACCTTGTTGCGACGACTACTGACGGCTCAATACCCCTGATGGATCTATATACTCCAAAAATTTCAAGGATTCAGAGTTTGGGAGGTTCTACCGTGAATATAAACGGTTTCAGTATTTAGAAAAACGCAGAGAGTTTAAGGTGTCACCGTCGTTGTCAGATTTCCTATGGCCGTCAGATGAGGGCAATGATCAGATCGAGTTCAGGTCACCTATACCTGATTTCCCGCCACCTGGACAACTCACAATCGTAAGTAGCAACGACAAGAGAAAGAAAGGAGTTGGCGAGTATTGTTTGGCTGCTTGTGAAGGTGGAACCGTTAGATGGCTTCACGAGTCAGAGTGTATAAACAACAGAAATCATGTTTGGACGGTCCATTGGTTTGACCTACGGGGTGGAGGAGCGGTGTATTTTGGAGATCGTCTTCAACGACCTGTACGGAATGTTTACAACTATTTTGTCAACACTTACATTGGTGGGAATGTCAATGGCTCGGGCACGCAGAACATTGGGACTGTTAGTTGCCGATGACAGTAACCAACAGTCGCTGTTTTGAAGATGACAGCAATTAATTTATTTTTGGTACGCAGCAATTACTTAATTTTCGCAATAAGCATTTCAGACAACAATATTTCATGGCCTTCATCGTCGTGAGCTGACCAATAAAGAGGCCAAGTTAATTTTTCGGACAGTTAATTTTGGTAATAATTATAGTAAAACACAATGTTGATGGCTAGTAGATTGTTTTACCTTTTGTTGTAATGATAACGCCATTGTACACAGCATAACTATTGCAAGAATAAAAGAGGTTTAGTTTAGTCGAAGTACCTCTCTTTCCTGCATTTTTCGCGTTAGACTTGCATTCTTTGGGTTCCGACATTGAGTAGACTTTCTACCACCGACCACTGCAGTTAAACTTCACCATGAAATTTGTCCACTTCAATTTGATATTCGTTTCAAACGACCTGCAGGGACCACAAACATTGAGTCAAGTACCGTACCCATAGTCTCGTACAAATCTTCAGTAGACGGACCCAACCCCTTCGAAATTGCAGCAACGAACATCTCATCATAAAGATGATCAGAATGTATCAGTATTCAGTATAAGGAACCTCAACAATGAAACAGAGCATAAAGAAGTATTAGAACATCAGCCATTTATTGAACCGAGAGTACGAAACAATTTCTACAGATATTATTGATCGTATTAGCATGTCAAACATGTTTTTATTCAGCAGAATGTGTTCATAAACCGTGACATTATAGTCAATATTCAGAGATGGAAGCTTAGTTAGCTTGGTACAATATCTCGACACTTTATTTTAAATTCACTAAGTACAAATCCTCTATTCAAAATGAACGAAAAATGAAGAACCCATTAACTAAAACACAATCATAATTCAATCAAATTATTATAAAACATATGAAACAATGATCAACGCAACAAATTTCTCATCAGAGTTCCGCATTGCAATAACTTACAACAAAATTACATGAAAAAGTTTCAAACTTTTATGCAAGAAGTGGTCTTTCACACTAATACAAGAATAAAAATAGTGTTTACTCACACACAGCAAAATATTGGGCTCGCCTTTAAATTGAAATTCGATCAGAAGACCCAATAAAATCGATGCAAACTCGAAAAACTCATTGAAAATACATGAAATAATAGGCGATTGAACACCCGATATGAGTGCCCACAAACAAGAGTGTAATACCCAAAACCCAACTTAGTCAATAATAATCAAATCAAATGATATCCATACCCGAGTTTATCTCAACCGATCCACCTGAATTATAAATATTATCTTTTCATTATTAACGAATTTATAATATTACCGTCAAATTGAAAAATTATATTGACTAAATATAAACCGATAAATGTGGTTAACAGAAATAAATTTGATCGAAATCAAACTGAAACTAAATAAGAGCCTAGTTTCACCAACCACAGCATGTAAAAGGCTGATGATTCCATCCAACCATAGAGATGCACTAAGTGTAGCAGGTAGATATGCAAACCAATGTATGTCTCCACCCTACTAAAAACTTCAAAACAAAAACAAAAAGTCTAAAGTTGTAAACACTTATGTCACACGTAAACTAAAGTCATGCTTTATAAAATGAGTGTTTGGCCAAACCAAAACCCTAGTTCCGCCGGCAAAGTGCAAACCATCTCCCTCTATCTCTCCGTCTTTCCAAAGCGACTGCTGAAAATGCCAGCCATAGATATTCTCTCCTCCAAAGACGCTGAGCGTTTGAAGGGTAAGCTCCCTTCAATTCACTGTATGTTGGAATTTTGGTAGCAGAAGTATTTGTGTTGTGGAATCAGAATTCTAAAACATGGTTTTATACTGACGTGTTGAATTTGTGTGATACATGAAGGCTTACATTCATTTTTTTTTTTTTTTTTTGTGTAGTACATAGATTACTCTTAGTATTGGTTAGATATGTACATAAGTTTGAAGGGTACGCTTCCTTACTTCACTGTTATTGACTACGTTGCTGTTATTTCGTGATTCGAACAAAAATTTGCGTTAAACTGTAACTGAAACCTTCTCAAAAATGTGATTGAGAAAACAGCTTGAGGCTTGAGTTTCTTTGTGTATGCAGAATTGGGCATTGTATTAGAGAGCACAGAAGGTCAATTATTAACGCAGGTGGCCGATGAGGAACGTTTAAAACTTGCTGAGCTGACTACTGATGGCTCAATACCCTATCAATCTATTATGCCAGTAAGCCGTCTCAGTGAGTTTATGAAAATCTACACCGGACTTAAAAGACAGCAGTATATAGAAAAATATGGAAGGCTTAAGGTGTCACTGGGGTTGTCGGATTTTCTATGGCCATTTGAAGAGGGCGATGATCAGATCGAGTTGTGGTCCACGGTACCTTATTTCCCGCCACCTGGACAACTCACCATCGTAAGTAGCAGCAACGGGGAAAGAAAGGAAGGAGTTGGCGAATATTGTTTGGCTGCCTGTGAAGATGGAACCGTTAAATGGCTTCACAAGTCAGAGTGTGAAAACAAAACAAATCATGTTTGGAAGGTCCATTGGTTTGACCTACGGGGTGGAGGAGGGGTGTATTTTGGAGATCGTCTTTGTTAAGATTATATGAATTGAGGAAGGAGATAATATTAAGTCGGTAATTGTTGGTCGTATTACATGAAGAACAGCATACATATATATAAGGATGATAAGAACTCACTAGGAGTCTCTAGAGAATTCCACTTAACACCAACTAACCATACTTTATTAATTAACTTAACCTAACCTCTAATATTAACTCTACCTACCATCTTATTTTCCCAACAGTCTTCAACGACCTTTGCGCAATGTTTGCATCAATGTCGTCAACAAATTATTGGTGGGAATATCAATGTGTTGGGCACGCAGAACATTGCCATTGTCAGTTGCGGATGACATTAACCAACAGTCGCAGTGTTGCAGATGACAGCAATTTCTGTTTCGTTGTTTGAATTATATCCCAGTGAGGATTTCAGACAGCAATTATTCAGGGGCTTCATAGTCATGATCTGACCAATAAAGAAGCTAAGTTATTTTTTCGATCTTATGTATAAGAACTTTTTCGAGCATTGATGGCTAGTAGATTGTTATACCTTTGGTTGTTCTAATAGTTAAACTTGCATTCTTTGTGTCTCGTAGATTTTCTACAGTCCAGTCACTGCAGTTAAACATGAATCTGAAATTCGACCACTTCAATTTGATATTAGTCTCCAAATCAGTTGCTTTAGCTGCGTGCAAAGCCATGACGATGTTCTAGTTCAAAGGCTTGTCCTTGAATTCGCCATTGAGAGGTGAACTTTCCTTGCTTTAAACAAGCTGACTGAACGTGCAGTTCGAAATTTCCCTCGTATTCTATTAGATGTAAACCAACTGGAGCAAATGAAAAACCACTGCGGGTTAGAATGTAAAAAAAGAAAATACTTGATCATTCAGAGGTATCTATCCGTTCTTATAGAAAATTTTAGATTATAAAAAATAAATTTTGTGAATAATTAATTAAATTATAAAATGAACTTATATTATGAATTTGATGGGAACGTCAATGGCTCAGGCACGCAGAACATTGCGTCTGTCGATTGCGGATGACATTAACCTACACTTTGAATATGACATCAGTTATGTTCGTTTTCACTGTTTTAATTCGCGCAGTAAGATTTCAGACATCAGTTTTTGGCGGGTCTTCATCGTTGTGACGGCCATTAGATTGTTTTAGCTTGATTGTAATAATAAAGCCATTTGATTGTACGTAGCTTAAACATTTCATTTGTGCAATTTTTGCAGTTTAGATGGTAAGCTTTATTACTTTGCTCAGTGTCAAACGGTTATGCTTAAAAAATGTGACTACGTTAACACCTGAGTTAATTTGTGCATTGCAGAAATTGGCAACGCATTCGAGAGTGCCAACGGTGGATTATTAATGCAAATTGAAAAGAAGTTTATGACCTTTTCGAGACTAATGACAGCTCAATACTCGATCAATATATCTCATCATCCAAAAAATCTAGGGAATCAGAGTTTGGGAAGGCCTACCTCCAACATAAACGAAAGTGGTTTGCAGAAAAATATGGAAGGGTTAAGGTGTCATGGGCGTTGTTAGATTATCTATGGTCGTCTGAAAAGGGAGATGATCAGATCGAGTTCAAGTCACCAGTATGTGGTTTCCTGCCACCTGGACAACTCACTGTCGTAAGTATCAAAGAGAGGAGAAAGAAAGGAGTTGGTGAGTATTGTTTGGCTGCTTGTTACGATGGAATTGTTAGATGGCTTCACGAGTCAGAGTGGGTAATCAATGGCAATCATGTTTGGACGGTCCATTTGTTTGATCTACGGGGTGGAGGAGTGGTGTATTTGGGAGACCGTCTCCAACGACCTCTGTGCAATGTTTACAACTACTTCGTCAACACTTATATTGGTGGGAATGTCAATGGGTCGGGCACGCAGAATATTGGGACAGTCAGCTGCCAATAACAGTAACCGTCAGTCGCAGTTTTGAAGATGATAGCAATACGCATTTCAGACAGCATTTTTCGCAGGCTTCATCACTGTGCTAACCAATTAAGTAGCCAAGTTAATTTTCTGATGATTAGTTTTCATAATTATTATCATAAAACACAATGTTGGGTAGTGAATTGTGATCGCCATTAGATTCTACACAGCATAATTATCGCAAAAATAAAAAAAAGTACTCCGTAGTTTAGTTTAATCGAAGTACCTGTCTTTCCTGCATTTTTCGCATTAAACTTGCATTCTTTGGGTTCCGCAGACTTCCTACACTCCGATCACTGCAGTTAAACTTCACCATGAAATTTGTCCTCGTCAATTTGATAACAGCCTCAAACGATCTACAACGAACATCTAATCATAGTGATCAGAATGAAAAAATATGACAGTTCATTGTAAATTACCCACACATATATATATTGCATAGTAACATTGAATTGCAATTTTATTTTATTTTAATTTGCCTAAGATTATTTTATGAATATTTTTGGTTGATTATTTTTCTCTTCATAAGTAAAATATTATTTGATGAAGGTAGTCTAAGTTGACAAGTAACTCATTGATCAAAGCAAACCCAAGATCACATTGTTAGCAGCCTTTCATCTCATCGTCTGTTCGTAGAGTGGAGACATATGAGTTCTCAAGATTGTTTGTCCTCTGTCGACACTCACCGTTTACGTGGTAAGTTTCCTGCCTTCACTTTTACTTTTGAGTACTTTTACCTGTGGTTACAACGTAATTTCTGTAGGAGTAACTTAGTTTAGCTACGGAGTATTTCAATGATCGTAGATTAAGAAAATGAGGACTCTTCCTCGTCAACTTACATGTGCTCTCGAAAAAAAAAAAAAAAAAAAGTTGATCCTAAGTAAAGGTAAAGAAATTCAAAGCATATTATGCACTCGATCAGTAGTTCCGTACTTAGTGCAATAATTATACATGTTGCAGAAATTGGCTTCGTATTCGAGGGTAATGAAGGAGGATTACTAATGCAAGGGACAGGGGAAAGTTTCAAACTTGTTGAGCCTACTACTGACGGGTCAATACCCGAATACGTTATCTTCTCATATAGACAATATGAAAGATTAGAAATTAAGAAAGCGAAAGTTATGAAAGCCTTCGAAGCATTTTACAGACAAGTGTTTTGGGCAAAGAACAGGCAAACGAAGGTGTCAGCATCGCTGTCGCTGTACCTGTGGCCGTTGGAAGAGGGCGATACTCACATCGAATTCAGGTCTCCTATACCTGGTTTCCCTCCATCCGGACAACTCAGGGTCGTAAGTAACAAACAGAGAAGAAAGAAATGAGGTTACAAGTATTGTTTGACTGCTTGTGACGATGGAACTGTTAGATGGGTTCACGAGTCAGAGTGTGTAATCAATGGAAGTCATGTATGGACGGTACATTTGTTTGATCTACGGGGTGGAGGAGTGCTGTATTCTGGAGATCGTCTTCAAAGACCTGAGCGGAATGTTTACATTAATGTCGTCAACACTTACATTGGTGGAAATGTCAATGGGTCGGGCATGCTGCATGCAGATCATAGGGACTGTCAATTGCCGATGATATTAACAGACAGTCGCAATTTTGAATATGACACCAACTACGTTCTTTTACCTTAGGTTGTTGTCATAGTAAAGCCATTTGATTGTACACATTTTTGTTTCCACATTTTTCACCGTTAACATTCTTTGTGCCCATATATTTTCTACACTCCAATCAGTACAGTTAAACTCAACGCTGAAATTCGACCACTTCAAGTTGAAATTAGACTCCAAATCCGTTGCATCTCTGGGTTTTGTTGGTCTGGTCCAGCCTTGAACAGCAAACATTCCTAGATATTGTATCGACTTTGAGCGTTCACAGAGTAATCCTCCTGATTTCACGATGTTGTTAGTTGTTACTACTTGTTCTTCAATAGTGTAATCAGCAGTGATGCTCATTTCTCAAACTAGTTCACTTTCACCCAAGCCGCAGTTCAGTCCCTCAAAATGTAATAATCCGGTTGCAGTCCAAAATGATTCCGGTCCGGTTTTGGACCGATGAACCCTCCTAGCTATATGGCCTACAATGCTGCACTACGCAGGAAGTGTAGACTTGAGGCCACATGCGGTGCGGTGATGCCACGCGTCCAATGGATTTTACTCCGTATTTTATAACAACATTATATATAAATATAACTGATTTATTTGTCAGACACTACCTTACATTTACGTAGAATTGTGAGCAACTATCTTACATTTTTTTTTTGCGAAGAATTACCTTACATTTTTAAAAGTTTGTGGGACACTACCAAACCTCTAATTCCGTTAAGTTTTGGGATTTGCCCGTCATTGACTAACAGAATTCCTCTTTGTTTCAAACTTACCTTTCCTTTGAGCTTTAATCTTCAATATCTTTCCCAGGGTTTTTAAATCTCGGTATCGGTCGCGATCGCGGTATCGGTCGCGGTGTCACGGTATCGGTCCTGAACCACTTGTCTCGGACTATGACTCGCTCGTCGCGGTTGATTTTTGTTTTAGAAGCTTTTTTAGCGATATTTATATATAAACATATTTATAATGTTATATTATATCTAAATATGTACGAAATAATGTTTTTAAGAGTATAATGAAAATCTCGGTCGGTATAATATATGTATTTAGGCGTTCAAATGGTAATAGTACATATATTTGAGTAGTTGACACCTTTATGAATTGGCCTCAAATTACATAATGTAAAATTAAGTAATAAATAAAAAATAACACAAACAAAAAGCCACACGTGACACGTTACCCTTCACAGCCAGTCAGCCACATACCCACAAAAGACTTAGGGTGTGTTTGGATAGAGGGAAATGAAGGGAAAGGAAGGGGAGGGAAAGGGAGGGATTGAATTTCCATCGTTTGGTTACAAAAAATGGAGGGAGGGAAATGGAGGGGAAGAGATTTGGAGGGATCCATTTTCCCTCCTCCAAGCCTAATTGGATTCCCTTCAAAATAAAGAGATTTGGAGGAAAATGGTATCCAAACACCACCATTTTCCCTCCCCTCCCCTTCCTTCCCCTTCCCTCCCCTTCCCTCATTTCCCCTCCCCTCCCTTTCCCTCCTATTTTGCTATCCAAACACACCCTAAAGAAACAAACCCACCCCCACGGCCCCACTTCATCCCTACCAAGCATCACAAACATCATTTGGTAACCAATGTAAATCGTGTCCAACTAAAGAAGAAAAGCGGGAAAAAATACTCGTAGACGGATGTCCTAGTCGCATGTGCCATAGACGACTAGCCTTTGATGTCGTGGCCCTATTTGCAACCTCTATCTCTTTTGATTTGAAATAGTAAACCCCGTTTCGATGCTCACCCCGTCCAATCTCCATCCTCGTAGTCCGGTCTTGCATTTCACAATAGTCAGAATGAAATGTTATTATACAATTGTTTTCGAGAATCAGTTGTTGGACGGAAATTAAATTGCAAGTGAGCGTGGGCACGAATAAAACATCTTTTAAAATAAATTTGGAACTCAATTGCACTTCTCCATGAACGCTGGCCTCGACTTGTGAGGAAGAATAAGACGGGTTATCCGGAAAATGACTTTGTGAGGAAGAATGTGGGGCTGCCACGTGGCATGTGGTTAGTGTTTTATAGTTTTTACTAGTTCAATACCCGTGCAAAGTCGCACGGGCATGTATAACAACGTTTAAAATTAAATATTCATAAAAAAATTATAGTATAGGTACACAAATTTATTTAAAATAGACACATATGGATTGTTTTATTATCAAAAATTTAATAATTCAACAGATTAAAGAAAATCTCAAACTATATTTTGGAGGCTCTTGTTCTCTAATTCAACTGAGGCCCCTAACATTAGTTTTATCATCCTCTTATAGAATAAAAATTGGAAATTTGTTACTGACTAAAACATACTTCCTCCATTCCATTAGGTTCTATACATATTTCTTTTTTGGAAATTTCAATTAATTGTATACATTTCTATTTTAATCCATACTTTATCAAGTTAAAAGACTATATTACCCTTAATTTATTACTACCCACCCACTTGCAAATAATAAAGTAAGGTTATTTTAGTAATAATATTCTCTATCTCACTTGATTTTCTTGTACCTTAATTATTGTGTCATAGTCAAACGTACACAACCTAACGGAATGGAGGAAGTATTTTGTTTTCGTAGAGAAAATTATCTATATACACTTTACACAAATAAAAATAAAATCTATTTTATGACTTTTATATTATTGAATGAGATATATGGACTAAACTTGTATTTTTCTGGACCCCCGATGTTAAGGGACTGTGTTCTAAGAACACATTGAACATGCTAAAAATTGGTTCTGCGGCTTTCACATGTTAAGAAAATCGCATGGACATTTTAAAGAATAAAGTTTCATTAGTCATTTTGTAAAAACAATTTCAAAGCTTTATATAAAATGTTCAACAATTCAAACACTTAAAAGCATTATAAATTTAAATATTTATAATAAAATTGTATATTCCATTTCTCTTAATCATTTTTTTACACTTATCTCATCTTCCTTTCGCAAAATCAAACCGTTTAAACAATTAACTGCCATGAAGGGAGTAGTATATTCAAAATTAGTATATTGTAGTATTCATTTTAAAATGGACATGAATTGGCTTTAATTTCTTTTATTTACAAATTAAAAAAGAATATTGTGAAAAGTTAAAATATATTTTTAGTTTTCTAATTCTTAGTCATAATTTTTGTTTCCTAATAAGAAATTTCATTATCTGAAATAGTTTTATAAATGTTTTGTGTTTGATCACATGATATATAGGTACAACACTGAGGAAAATAAAAGGATTTTTTTTGGGTGGAATAATAGAATGAATTTTATGTATTTACTCTGTGACTTAATTCAAGAGATCGACAAAGATATTAAACGTTGAAAAACTTTGTATTAAAGTTGACGTAAATCAATCGCTCTATATAAAAGAGAGTTTTTTCGAACGATGTGAGAGAGTCCAATATTTTTAAAACACCTATTTTAAAAATATAGTACAATTTATATTAGTACATTAAATTCAAGAAGTTATCCTTCAAATTTTATTAATAAAACATATCAATATTGTGAATACGCTAGTTAATTTTATGAGTATGAAGTAATTTTCATGAATCAATGGATGAAACAAATTAAATTACAATGAACTTAGAAGTATATCGAATGTGGTCTCTATTTAAAGAGTGCGAGAAATTATGAATAATGGTATAATTTTTATATTTTTCAAATTCATAAAAATGTTGTTAATATGGTTTGAAATTAGATATTAAATATTACATAATTTATATTAAAAGTAATTGTTGCAAATCTTGCAATTGGTCAATAAGACGGCTAGGATGAGGGCACAATCCATGAGGTTATTCCGTGAAAAGCTAGGGCTTTTTTTTGGCAATTATTTTGTGAAAACTTAGGCGGGAAACGGTGAATTGTGGAGCTGACACGTGTCCCAAAAAGTGTCCCAAAAATTGTTTGGTTATTCCTTTATAAGTATTATATAGATTATATAGATTGATTCTTAATTGACAAGAATACTAACGAGTTGAATACTTTGGTATGTTAGTGTATGGTGCAGTAATGCTGATGAGAATACTACAGTAGCAGTGGAGACAACATTATATAGTACGGAGTACTCCGTATAGTTTATTAGTCCTTCTGTCTCAATCATTTGTTTTACGGTTTGATTTTTTTTCCCTCACAAAAAAGTCAAACTATAAACAATTCACTGAGACGGAGGGAGTAGTACGTTTATATTGTGAAGAAGTGCAATAATTAGTTTCTTAGATTTAATGACAGCTACAAATTCAACATCTACGGACTACGATTATCTTTTAGCTAGGTTGTTTTAAATTTAATAAGGTAGCTACAAATAAATAGTTTTTAATTAAGTTCAATAAATTAGTTTCTAAGATTTTAAGATAGCTACAATATAACGTGAATACAATCTTCCTGCTTTCATCACAAAGTATTTTAAATTGGCTACAGTCAAACAGTGATATTTAGTAGTGTATTATAGTACCCGTTTGAATTAAAATCACAGCTACCTAAGATATAATTTAGATTAAACGAGTTTCACGTAAAAATATTAAATATAAGAACTTAAAGAGATTTTGAAAATAAATTGAAGTAAGTCGAAGTCATATAAAACTAAATTTAAGAACTAACATCACAAATATTAATTGAGCTAAAACTAAAATGTCAAGAGTACACTAATTATTTAAAGATCAACTAAATTAACAAGTATATAAAGTGATGATAGAAATGTTAATAAAAATATATAAATGAACTAACATGTATATATATATATATATATAATACTATTATATAAAGGTTACCTTTATGATCTATAATTTAAAACTTACAACTTAAAATGTCAAATACTATTACATAAATTAAGAAATTGATATAAAAAATGAAAACTCACTAAATCAATATAAATCATGTTGTAAAGATTTAGAATATTAAGTTTACGACATTATAAAAAATTATAATTTATTTAATAAATGAAAGTTAAGCAAATATTAATAAAATATATAAATTATATATATAAGTTCACAATCGAATTATTAAATCGCCTAATACAACTAAGTAAAAGCTACATAAATGAAATTTTTTAAGTAACGATGTATTCTAAACGAATACCTACTAAATGTCAGTATATTATATTTCGTCAAGAATACTAAATTAGTTAAGAATTAGTTAAGTAAGAATTATATGTTAAACTAAATGTTATTAATACTATATTACTCCGTACTAAACAACATTACTATATAAATAGAAAACTAAAAATAAATAAGTTAAATAACTTAAGTGTTTCGAAAAACACTTAAATCGAAAATTGGACATATTAATAAAAGTATCAACATAGAAGCTTAAAAACGTTAATAATCAACAACACTTCAAATAATATACGAATATATTATGTGATCATATGAAACCGAATATACATTTAAACGTTTGACGATACGACTAGGAGAGTCTAGTAACATGTGATTAAAAACGCTCGTCGCGGTTGATTTTTGTTTTAGAAAGTTTTTTAATGATATTTTTAAGTACATGTATTTATAAATTATAATGTCATATTATGTCTAAATATGTATAAAACAATGTTTTTGAGAGGCGAACGAAAATCTCGGTCGGTATAATATATGCGTTTAAGCGTTCAAATGGTTAAAGGACTTAGATTGAAGTAGTTGACCCTTTTATGAAAATGAAAAAATTTGTAATTATATATTTGAGGAGATGAGGTGAAATTTAACCCAAATAAATCACTAGTTGACCCCTTAATGAATTGTTATATCATTATATGCGGACAAATGGCCAATTAAACAAATGAACATACATTAACAATTAAACAAATGAACATTTAAACTATTTAACAATTAAACAAATAAATAAAAAATTTGTAAGTGGTAGCACTTAGCAGTGTTAGTTATTATTTGTAATTATATATTTGTTTAATGATTTACATTGCAAATTAGCAGTGTTTTTGTATTAATTGTAACTTAATACAATTAAATAAATAAATAATTTGTATAAATAAAAATTTGCAACTTAGCACTTAGCAGTGTTAGTTGATTAACACGGCCCACGTTTTTTTACGGAGTATTTAACTATTAACACCCTAACCGTAGTTACATAAACACGGTCGGACATGTGTCGGAGTGTCGGACACGTCGATGGCAAAAAATCCTGATACGACGACACGGTCAACAAGGTGTCTTCGATCACCATGATTTTAGACACGGACACAATACGTATTATTAAAAAAAAAAAAATAAATAAAAAAATAAAAACATAGAATATATATCAAATTAGTTACTTGTGAATTACCATAATTTTAGATTTAATTATTTGTATAATTTTAATAAATTAAAAGAGTTAAATTTGGATAATTTAAATTTGGATAATTAAAATCGGTACATGCAGGCATGCAGCAATAGTAGAATTTGAGAATCTCTTCCATACATAGTCGGTTTAATCACTTATACGGAGTACAAATAATTATCCATAAAGCGATAAATTAACATATCAAATTTAACTCTTAAATAGATTCATAAAGCGATAAATTTTCTCAACTTATTTCTTCACCCTTAACTAAAAAAACTTTCCTAAGTTTCTCACTTCAATTCCTCTTTCTATGCCATTCTCAATAAACTAAAGCTCAAAAAAGAGAAAAAAAAAAAAAAAAAAAAAACAAGTAAACGTTACATCTCGCCCAATCTCGTCTCGTTGGCCACCGAGATTTTGAACCCTTTGGCTATTGATTTAGGTAAATTCACTTGTTTATTATTTTATACTCCGTATTTTTTATGTAAAACGCCTTGTGTTTAACTATGTGAATATGAGGCCGACGGTGATCGGTGATCTGATTGTTTTGAAGGAAGAATTCCATTACAGGGAGACGGCAGTTCGAGCTAGTAATTCGCCGTCTCTAATAACGCAAATTAAAACACCATGAACAATTGGGTTTTAACAAAAGATTCAATCGAGCCTTGGGAGAGGTTTCTTCAAGATAAACTCGGGTGGGAGGATATTAAGCGATTCAAAGGTCCGTAGGTCATCTTCTCCACAATTTTTTTTTTTTTTTTTTTTTTTTAACGAGTATTTTGCTTTCGAATGCGCGTTACGTACTCATCGATCGATCAAACTTATTACGTACAGGGTTTATCACTGTGTGATCTTGGTTTCAATACAACCGAAAAGGCTACTGAAACCCATGGGGTTTATCACCGTGTAAAATGAGTAAATAAGTGTCATGCGTAATTGTTGGCGATTTCTTGCTATGCTGTTCTTATTCTACTCATCATTATCATTATATATATTAAAGAAAGGTTTGCAATAGCTGACGTGGCGCTCTAATTTTTCAGCTTTCATGAAATGCAGCCCTCTAATTAATTGGGTAAAATGGTCTTTACAAGTAGTTAAATCAGACTTTGCAATAGAAACTAAAGGGCAAAATTGTCTTTGACTATCAATCCATACAAACAAAACACAGCATTAATTGGCACTCATTATATATATTATATATATTAAAGAAAGGTTTGCAATAGCTGACGTGGCGCTCTAATTTCTAGCTTTCATGAAATGCAGCCCTCTAATTAATTGGGTAAAATGGTCTTTACAAGTAGTTAAATCAGACTTTGCAATAGAAACTAAAGGGCAAAATTGTCTTTGACTATCAATCCATACAAACAAAACACAGCATTAATTGGCACTCATTATATATATTATATATATAAAAGAAAGGTTTGCAATAGCTGACGTGGCGCTCTAATTTCTAGCTTTCATGAAATGCAGCCCTCTAATTAATTGGGTAAAATGGTCTTTACAAGTAGTTAAATCAGACTTTGCAATAGAAACTAAAGGGCAAAATTGTCTTTGACTATCAATCCATACAAACAAAACACAGCATT